>WAAB01021039.1:154726-176660 GCA_013389865.1 Piaya cayana | reverse complement strand
CTTGGTGTATTTCTGTGGTCTCATCCTCATCTTATTGGCAGAATATTAAAGAGACATTCTTGTCTGAAGTGGAGAAGAGTTTAGTTTCTAGAAGCATCTCTCACCATCGCTGCCTTTTCACAGATGTTTAAAGCTTCTGCTTGTTTTCTAGAGGCAACCTCTGTGAATTCTCTTGCAGTGTCTTTTAATTTAAAAATTTAGAGCTTCTAAGAGAATCTGTTGGTAAACTTAAGTAGCAGAGATCTGCACATCATCATTTATCACAATGCTCTGCAAAAGGGCTAGGTGCTGTTTTCCTTTATTCCCTGTAATTAAACTGTGTCACTAGAAAGCAGAGTCCTCTGAACATTGATCGATGACAATCATGGGCTGCTCTATCTGGAGAGAAATGAAACTATCCCCTGAACCTGTTATTTGATTTGATCTTACGCAGGTGAGGATATAATCCTTCTCCAAGAAGGTGTTTGTTCAGAAATGCACTCTGGAAATAACGGGAACCTCTTGTTATCTGTGGAGAAGCTCTTGCATTCTCACCTTCTGGCAAATATTGCATCTACTTGTTTCAGTGTTTCAAAATCAAATTAACTTTCCTGTTCTCAGCGTGCTTTGCTAATCGAGATGACACCGATCTGATTTATAAGCCAACTGNAATCCTTCTCCAAGAAGGTGTTTGTTCAGAAATGCACTCTGGAAATAACGGGAACCTCTTGTTATCTGTGGAGAAGCTCTTGCGTTCTCACCTTCTGGCAAATATTGCATCTACTTGTTTCAGTGTTTCAAAATCAAATTAACTTTCCTGTTCTCAGCGTGCTTTGCTAATCGAGATGACACCGATCTGATTTATAAGCCAACTGTCTGTATTGGTTTTTAGCCAAAGGAGGCAGGTCAGTTCCTCGGGCAAGGCAAATCTAATACCTCTGGTTACAAAGACAAGACAATATCTTACTCCCATCAGTTTTCCCTTTCACGAAATATAACTTCCCTGCATTTACTCACTTCCATAGTAGCAGAAATCATAAACCTAAGGATATTTGAGAAGAAATGAGTGAAGGAGGAAGAATCTGATCGATACTGGAGAACTGAGGCTTGCGGAAGAAAGCACACTGGCTGAGGCACAGGGGAAACAAGAAGATTGGTTATGTGTTAGGAAGATGTGGGTATTTGGAGGAGCACAAATAAAATGTTAGTGTAAAAGGTGAGGACGGGTGGAAAGATAGAGAACTAGAAAAAAACATCTAGAGGCTAAAAGATGTAGATATCAAGATTTTGGCTGTATTCTCTATTTCTGCAAGGGACTTAGCCCCTATGGTAGCATGTGGCAGTTCAACTATGCTTTTAAACAACTATCACTGAACGTGAGAAAGCTGTGCTGATTTTAAAGTGAATTATACCAATTAGTTATAAGATGAACCCTAGTTCATAGTTTGGAAATTGGCCTCAGAACTACAGGAGATATTCTGGTCCAGAGGATAAACATACCAGCTGATTAAAAACTAAGTACTGGGACTGCTCTAAGCCCCCAGACATCTATTTTAATCCAAGTTTTAAAGTTAAATTGTGGAATTATGGAGAACGTTGGTATTCATCTGTTCTTAGGATTATTTGTTCTTGGCTTTTCATCAATTCTGCATGATTTCTGTAAAGGAGTCCTTTATGGAGAAATGCCAGCTTCTGTTATTGTTGGGTTTGTGGGGTTTGGTTTTTTTTTGGGGGGGGGGGGTTGGAGAGGGCTGCACTTTCGCTCTTGTGAAACCTCAGCCTTATCTGTCCCAGGGATACAAAATGTTGCGTTATTCCTCCTTATGCAGGATGACCAACAGTTAAGAACTGATATGGAAACAGACTCTTAAAAACAAATCCAGATAAAAGTGAAGCCAGAGAGACCTCATAGCTGAGGTCAGGCTAGGTTTATGTAATAGAAGCTGGTTTCTGATAGAGGTGAGCTTTAATCGCTGAATAAAAACTTCCTCTTTTAGTTATAGACTCTGATATATTTCAAGGGCACCAGTTCGTTCAGGTGCGTGAGACTGGGGCATGTTGTCACTCTGAAGTTTCTGGAAATTGTCTTTAAGTGATCTTCATGTATACTTAACCTTGAACTTTTTATCTTTTTCCTAAATCTGTAATCCAGGTCAACATTTTTCCTCACTTATTCTATTTTCTAAGAGATACAGTAGCTGTGCATTTGCTGCTTATTTTTGCCTTTATTACTAACAGTTTCTCTTAACACTTGAGATAATTAATGAAATAACGTATCAAAATACTGGCAAGTATCAAAACAGCTAGACACCAACTGTAACTTGCTTTGAAGTGAACATGGAGGTTGCTCTCGATACTTTTAAACTGCTTCCCTCTGACTTCTGGGAGTGAAGGGGAAACGACGCACAAATACACAAAGTTAAAATTAAATGCAAGTAATCAAACCCACAGATGTTCACCTGGTATAACACCGTGGCACAGTGGTTTTGCTGGAAAAATAATCTGAAAGATTATTATCTTAACTAAAATTAAAATGACTCAAAACCCCCTCTCTTTGAAAAGTCCAAGGAACTTGTATTTGTTTGATCTGCGTCTGTTGGTGATCTGACCATGTAAACTATGTGCTGTAAAAGTAAACAGAAAACTAATTGGAAAGGAAATGGTAACACGAGAATAGTGTCAATACTCTTCTTCAAAGAGAAAGGGAGAAAATTTAGTTTCTTCCAGTAATGCAATCTGATTGGATAAACTGAGTTAGTGCCAGAAATGAGATGATGATTTTTTCTGCTAATTTTTACTCTTTGTGTTTCAGAAGATTACCTTTCATATGAAACTAGCGCCAGTAAGAATACCAAAGGGAATATCTTTGTGAAGTTTGTTTCATATCCTAGATGGTGATAATCTTCCTGCTCTATTTTCTGTTGTTGCATCAACACTTATTAATAAATCCTCTCTCTGTACAGAGACCAGTCACCCTCTTCCTCTGTAGAAAGGCTAAACCCAATTTGCAAATCTTGACTTAAAACAGAATCTCTACCAAGAAGAGGTTAGTGACCACTGGAAAGTGGTGCAAAGTGACTTTTGCCCTTTCTCAATCATTTTAATTAAAGATGGTTGCCTAGCAGAAAAATCACTGGCTGCTAGCCAGCATCTGAGATCAGCTCAGCTTTTCAAGAAGTTTGACTCTTGGGTATAATAAAGTCATAATTACTGCAACAAGTTAGCCTCAGTTTCCAATAAGTTTCTTTCAAGCTAAAGTTGTAAGCCTATAAGATGCCCTCCCATAATCTAAATGGCAGATGGATTTCTGCAGAAAACCAGCAAATAACACACTTTTAATTGGGCAAGGCTCCACGCCCAGGCCTTGGCCCAAGGCAGCCTCCCTGGGTGAGCTTCAGAAATAACCCAACAGCCTGGACAGCTCGAGCGGTGCCTCAGAAGTCAAGGCAACAGTGAAGAATCTCTGCACCCTGCTCTGACCACAGGTTCTGTGTCTCTAAACTGGGACAGAACGTGTTGTACACGCACCGTGCTGCCATCTGGACGCAAGATGAATTCATTCCCACACGCCAAATGCTGTTTAATTCGTACCGGCCACTGTTATCCTCTGTCTCATGCCAGGATGTTTTGTGGGAGGCTATTTGGCATGGGCTGAAACAGTGCCAGGAGGAATATTAGTAGATAAACAGTTTAGATGATTGTGTACTGCTGCTCTGGCCCACGCCCAGGTCCTGCTTAGTTTACTAGAAAAGACAGTGAGCGCTCTTAGAAAGTTACAGGTTTCTCCTACTTTCCTGGGACCTGGGAGGACCTGTCACCCCAATGCTGGTGCTGTGGTTAAGTGCAAGCACAAAAGGCTTCTCGAGCAGGCTAGGGCTTCCAGAACTCTTTCTCATCAATCTAACCTACTATTTTCCTTTTTACTTGGGGTTTATGGCTTTGTTCTTCTGTTACCAACAATTTTTTGGGACCTACTATTCCTATCATGACTTCTTAGTCTTTGATGTAGATGAGAATGAAGGATAAATAATTTATTTCTTCAAATAGGAAGCGTGAGGTTTTTTAGGAGATGCATTCATTGCCTCCTATAGGTCATTCATCACTGCCAGGATGTCACGTCAAATGGAATCCACTCTCATCCTATCTGGCAACTTAGATGGGAATAGGTGATGACTGCCATGTGGCAGGATATTGCTTCACGTTCCTATCTAAGAACTTCATCTGGCATTATAAATTCCTTCGCCAAGGCTTGTCCATATGTACGTATTAGAAAAAGAAGAGGCTTTCTGTTCACTGCTACTGCTAGCAGCACCATAATTTTAGGTGGTGATAGATCACTTTGTGGTGATGAAGAGCCCCTTACATCTATTATTTGGATAAGTGTAAAATCAGCCTCCCTGCCTGAAAAACAGGCTATCTCTGACCTGGAAACATTAAAGCTGGCCTCGGCCTGCTATCAGTGTGTGTGGGTGGCACTAGCATATCCTGTCATTGAAGTAAATAGTTCTGATCAAAAATATCAAGTATTTATGCACCAACATTATGAGGGAATGGCCTCAAGCTCCACCAGGGGAGATTTAGGCTAGACATTAGGAGGAAGTTTTTCACAGAAGGGATCATTGGGCAGTGGAACAGGCTGCCCAGGGAGGTGATTGATTCACCTTCCCTGGAGGTGTTTAAGGCACAGGTGGATGAGGTCCTGAGGGACATGGTTTAGTGTTTGATAGGAATGGTTGGACTCGATGATCTGGTGAGTCTCTTCCAACCTGGTGATTCTATGATTTTATATGATAACATAAATTAACACAACACCATGTGCCTCTTACCCCTACCTGGGAGCCAGATTCTGCTTCACCCATGATGACGAGTCCTCCCGAGGCCACATTTTTCATGTGCCATCCTCTCAAAAGTAGGAAGAAGCTATCAAAGCTGCTGAGAAGAGTTGTTATATCATATCAGCTACTGCTGCTTAGCAGCCTCATCCACAGATGTTGCTATTGCAGATCAACTTGGGCTTCAATCCAGACTTTGTGAAATTCCTATTTCCAGTTGACTTTTTTAAAAAAAAAGAAGCCTGAACAAGTTGACCTGCTCAAGTAAACTATTCTGTTTGTCCAATGGTCTTTTCAACTTGACAAAAGTGGGGTTATCTATGGTCTTTATGGAAGAATTAGATTTATTTTGCCTTCCAACATGTCAGTTGGATAAGGTTCCCAGTCTGAGAGTTGCTGTGCCAGCAGGGGTCTCTATGTAAATCAGCAGCCCAGGTGTTTCCTGGAGGGAACAGTAAAGTTAAAAAAAAAATGCCACCCAACCAGGCTCTTGGCTCGTGTGGCTGCGTTAGCTGCTCTTACAGGCAGTTGCTGCCTGCTCATCCTGCAGCGTCTCTGGCTCGCTCTGCCTTGGCAGGGAAACTTGGACACATGCTTGTCTCAGCTTGCAGCACGATCCCAAAAGGCCTGTAAGAGAGGTTGGAGCACGGGTTCCCATGATGTGCTAGTTCACGTCTGTCATCTGTCCAGTAAAGTTCAACTAGCTTTGTTTTCCCTTTGTTTTCCCTTTGTTTTCCAGCAGAAGGGAAAGCCCTTTATTAGACAAGTGCTAGAAAGGACTTCACTACAGAATCATCCAGTATAGAGTCTGCACCTTCCACTCAAAATACTTTTTATGATGGTTTTAATTTTTTCTACCTTCTATACTGACAATGTACTGTTACCTACCACTTCTGCTGGCTTGCCTAAAGTCCAAAAATTATTATTGCATATCTGACTTAAACATTTTCCTGTAAAATCAAAACAAGGCTTAGTTAAATCAATCCTATCTTTGCTTAAGTTCATGAGTATTCCCTGGGGCAAAGTACACCTTTTGTCTTGATAAACACTGTTCAAATGACCAGTTTGATATCGCAAAAATAGTTATAAAATGCCTACTTGCGCTTTATGCCACATAAACATTCTACCGATGCTTCAAATAACTATGTGCTAAGTACCTTACAGTAAGCTTTCAAATTATTTTTACATTTACAAGGATATATTGGCTCTTGAATGGCAGTTAACGGCGATTAAAATATGTAACAGGCTTAAAAGATTAATATCGCAAAAGCGCAGGCAGTTCACGTCGCATGCTAAATAATTTGCAGGAAAAGTTATTTGCTCAGCATTGCAAATCAAATAATGTTACAGCTCCAGAAAAATTATTCATGTCTGTTGGGGCTGTTTTACAACAATAAATAATGTATAAACCTGTTGTTGTTTTTACTAAGTATATATTTATTGTCTAGAGTTCAGATAATTTATAAACTTAAATGCATTAATATTTGCACGCAAGGAGCTGCAGGGTAAGATCTTGGCCCTATTGAGGAGCATAATAGTGCTCCCACTGCCTTTATGGATGCAAGCCTGGTGGTAATTTTGTCTTAATTTTCTTCTCCCTGGCATCATACAAAGTAGTAGGCTCCATGGTGTTAATGTTTAAAAAAAAAANAAAAAAAAAAAAAAAAAAAGCCCACAACCCCAAACCAAAACCTGTCACCAGTTTAGACTCTTATTTGCAGTGCCAGCTGCTCGCTTTCCTAGGCCAAATGTGTCTTGATTGCAGTGGGAGGAAAGCCAGAGAGGGAACCAGCAACAGTTTTCTCTCCCGGATATGTTAAACTTCATAAAAATAGTCTGTATTGTTTCAAAGGCTATACAGGCAATTTAGCCTCTACTTAGCATATGTTAATAGCGTCCTATTAAAATAAACGTGGAAATCTATGTTCTGACTTAAGAGCTTGTAAGGGCTTAAATCAATATTGCGTAAAAGCTGCATGTCCAAAATCCTGCCTGTTCCAGCCAAGGAACCAAGGACAAGGCACAGCAAATGAAGCTCTGCCACCTCTCTCTTGCGCGCGGAGTCTCCAAACCCGCTGCAAAGTCATTGCTTTTGGAGATGACCTGGATTTTTGTGAAACGTTACTCTGAAAGATGGCACAGAGCATCATACTTTCATGTGGCAGCCTACCTAGGAAAGGGCTGGGAAAGAGTCCCTTGGTCTACTGAGGATTTTTTCTTAAAAAAAAAATAAAAAAATTACAGCCTCTCAATAGGTGGACATTAAAAAGGAGAACAATTTTCTATTTAAAGTTTACCCACTCAGTTATCAAAAGCTTAGCTGGAGGATAAGAACTGAAATGTGACTGGTCAAGTGTATAGTGAAACTCCAGAACTCTTACAGCAGGTAGTATGTAACTCTTAGGTTTTGCATTTAAACTTATTATTTTCACAACTGCAAAGATCCAATTGTGGCTTTTAATTGGGGTCTGTATCAGGAGTAACTTTTTCCAAAACAAACAAACAAAAATATATTTTCCTCGATAGATACCTGAAACTTGAAGCGGTAATGGATGGGTGTGAGGAGGCTGGTGGAAGCTGGATGCTCTAATGTGCAGAGTTGTGGTGCTTGTTGTGTTACGGTGCAGCTAACATCTTGCGGTTCTCGCATAGAAGGGAGCTTTTTGTTTGCACCAAAGAAATAGGAAGATGCTATCGTGGCAACGTGCNGAAGTGCAAAGACTGGTAACGAAGAGAGTTAAGCTGAACGTTCATGTTGGTGTCACGTCTAATACAATAATCCTACCTGTTTTGAAATCGACAGCTGAAATCAGACCACTACTGTGACTTCATTGTAAATACTTCTCCGAGGTGTTCGGCTTGCCCTGTAAACTGCAGGCAGGATGCCCCTGGCCACTGGGATCTGGGTGGAGGGGCACCCCCCCGAGCAAGGTGGTGACTGGCTCCCACACTATAACCCCTCAGCTTCTGCGCTTGCGACAGTGACTGACAGTGTGACTGCTCAACACCCACATACTGAGAGATGCGGCGCTGTACATATGGCAGAGTGCAGAAAAAGACCACATGAAATCCAGCAAAAATACATTTTCCAGAAGAGGATAGGGGATGCAAACAGCAAGTAATTCTTTAGTGCAGAAAAGACGAGTGCAACTGGTCAAGACAAACACCCCAATGTTTTCACTCTATTCCAGTTTTATTCTACTGCACAGGCATCTGCTACGTATGGTCAAAATACTAGATTTTTCTCCTCTTGGATAGTACAAAGGAGCAATAGGAAAGAGGAGAGGAGAATGATGAACATCAGCTCTTGGCAGCTCGCAAGTGATGACATAAAAAGCACTTATGGCAATCTCTAAGCACAGTTATTTTTAATTTATTTAAAAGAAAATCCTATTAAGAACAGGAGTGAGTTGCTGGCAGGAGCTATGTTACATTAATTTATCTAGAAACGTTCGTAACTTGTGCTTCATGCATTGCTTTGAATATTTGGATGAAAAAGTGCAGCCGTTGGTGGTCTCAGTGAAGTTCAGCCTAGTGGAGCTTTCTAAATATAAGGAGCTGTATACCTGTTGCTAGTCTTTAACTCTCTACTTCTCGAAAATATAAACCAAGAAAATATAAACCAAGATATTGCGAGTAAATACCACTAATATTTAAAACTTAGTTGGATTCAAGACTGTGCTATAAAACCATGTTCTGTTGGGAGACCAGACCAGATGACACCTGTTTATCTTCTGACTTCCTACCGTTGTTCATCACTGTATAAACAGGACAGTTTAAATAGTTCACAAAATACCTGCTGTTTNTTATCTTCTGACTTCCTACCGTTGACAGGACAGTTTAAATATTTGACAGAATACCTGGTGTTCTTTCCCCTCTTGTAGTTAAAGTGCTTTTTGGTGTTGAAAAACTTGTTTTTGACAGGAGTCAGGGGAGGTGCCAGATGGGGTAAAGGATGTCTAAAGTGGTTGGATCACAGTGAAAACATTTTTTTTCTAAGAAGATACTATAATGTAATGCAGTAACTTTCTATTTGGGTTTGTTCTGATCCCTAAGACAATTTTACCCCCTGTGCTAATTGTGCTTGGTGGTGTCTGATGCCGGTTAAATGGCTTTAGAGAAGATGCCTGTGCCTGCCACCGTGGGAAGCTGGAGGTCGAGCGTGTCCCTTCTGTGCCAGCTGTGTGTGTGACAGCACCGCAGCCTCTCCCTGCCACTGAGCCCAGAGTGAGAACCCAAGAGATAGGCACGGGCAGGGGGGTGAGAGCAGTTCTCTGCGAAGCAGCACTGGGATACAAGCCGTGCTGGTAGAGCAAACGTGCCTCTACGTCTGCTGGATTCCATACAAGTTTGTGGTCCCCGTTTACTGTTCGTGCAGCCTTTGATGACAGCACATCAGCAGTGCTTTCTGTGCAGGAATGTGGAAATCTGGAAATGGCAGGAGATATTTTAATTTTTCTCCTTGTGTCTCATCCAAGAACTATGTGGCCTGCAGTGGCTACGCAGCAGTGTTTTTATGGGGATGGGGTTTGAAAAAAATTCTTTTGGTGACAACTTAGGACTCGAAAACAAAAGCCTGGTGGCCCCAGGGCCCCGCGTGCTGGCCTCTGAGGGGGTCTCTGACTGCTGTTGTCCCGCAGTGACAGCAAAATGACCCTAACCAACCCCCCAAAACTTTGCAGCCTCTGGAGACACAGAGCACAATGCACTGGACTCAAGCCAACACCACTCATCTTGGTGACTGGCATGCCAGGGCTGAAGGCACCTCCTTGGGCAGGACAAGCCCCCCTCCTCTCCTTTTGCTCCTGGGGCATCTCCCTTTTCCTCCTCTCCTTTGCACCTGGGGTAGCTCCCCANTCTGGAGACACAGAGCACAATGCATTGGACTCAAGCCAACACCACGCGTCTTGGCGACTGGCATGCCAGGGCTGAACTCCCTTTTCCTCCTCTCCATTGCTCCCCAGGGGTAGCTCCCCCTTCCTCCTCTCCTTTGCACCCAGTGTAGCTCCCCCTTGATTTCACAGAATTTTCATAGAATCACCAGGTTGGAAGAGACCTACCGGATCACCGAGTCCAACCATTCCCACCAATCTCTAAANCCAGCTCTCTCAGTTGCTCCTCAGTCCCCCTTCTCCTCTCTTTTTGCTCCCCGAGGTATCTTCCCCTCCTTACTCTCCTTCTGCTCCCCGGAGCTTCTCCCCCTTCTCTCCTTTGCACCGGGAGCATCTCCCCCTTCTCCTCTCTTTTGCACACGGGCTCATCTCCCCGTCCTCTCCTTTGCTCCCCGGGGGTAGATCCCTCTTCCTCCCCTCCTTTGCAACCGATGTAGCTCCCCTTCCCCTCCTTACTCTCCTTTTGCTCCCCGGGGCATCTCCCCTTCCCCTCCTTTGCTCCCCGGTGTAGTTCCCACTCCTCCTCCGCTTCTGCTCCCCGAGGTATCTCCCCCTTCCATCTCTCCTTTGCTCCCCGAGGCAGCTCCCCTCTTCTCCTCTCTTTTGCTCCCGGCGTAGCTCCCCTTCACCTTCTTTGCAGCCGGTGCAGCTCCCCATCCTTTCTCTCCTTTTGCTCCCCGGGGCATCTCCCCTTTCTCCCCTCCTCAGCTCCCCGGGCAGCTCCCCCTCCTGCTCCGCTCTGCTCCCGGGGTCTCTCTCCCTCCGGTGCTCCCGGGCAGGGCTCGCAGGGGCAGGGCTCGGCTCCCGCAGCCCCGGGACAGCTCGTTTCTCACCTCCCCCAGGTGCCCCCTTACCTGCGGGCGAGACCAGCTCCCCTTCGCTCAGCTCCCCGGAGTCCGAGTCCATCCTGCGGGTCCCGGCGGGGGCGGCTCGGCCGGCGGGAGATGGGAGCGAGCGGCGAGCAGAGCCGGCTGCCTCCTCCTCCTCTTCCTCCTCCTCCTCCTCCTCCTTCTCTCCTCCTCTCCTCCCAGCCCGGGCGCTGGGTCGGCGCCGCCGCCCGCAGCCACCTCGCTCAGTGCCATTGGCTGCGAGGAGGAGCGGAGCCGGGAGGAGGGAGCGGGGGCGCGGCGGAGCCCCGGGCTCACACCAGCCTGTTACACAAGTTCTGCCACCGCCGGGGAGGGGAGAGCCCGGGGCTGCTCCCGGAGAGCCGAGGGGGGCTCCGGAGCTCAGATCTTCCCTTTGGGATGCCCCGTTTCCTTCGGTTTTTCCCCCTTCTCTTCTCCCCCGGGCACCTCCTCCGACTCTTGTCTCTCTCCCGTCTCCTTAACGCTCGTTTTCCTCAAAAATAACTCGCTAGGGCAAGGGGGGAGTGTCAGTTCTTGTTGGATGGGGCTGCCCAGGAGAATGTTGGAGAAGTGGGGTTTGCTGCTGCTTGCTGGGGGTTATTCGCAGGCTCAGGGAGACGGGGCTATATTTGGTAAACTAGAAGTACGTTAGAAGATTTGTTTTGAATTCTTGAGTTTGAAAACTTTGTAACTTGGACTCTGTGTCCTACAGGCTGCTATGGTCCTGAGCCATCCCTTAATTCAGGGGGCTGAGGCCACTTGTTCAGCTCTGACATGAGGTAGGTCTGTCTTTCCCTTTGCTTTTAGTCCTTTAGCTACTTTTTTCCTTGCTGTTACAAGCCGGACAACACTTTAATTGTAGTACAAGAATTCCAGCAAAGGAGTAAAATCATAGAATCATGTAATAGTTTGGGTTGGAAGGGACCTTAAAGCCCATCCAGTTCCACCCTCCTGCCATGGGCAGGGACACCTCCCACCAGACCAGGCTGCCCAAGGCCCATCCAACCTGGACTTGAACCCCTCCAGGGATGGTGCAGCCACAGCTTCCCTGGGCAACCTGGGCCAGGGCCTCACCACCCTCATGGTGAAGAAATTCTCCTTCTGTCTAGTCTAAACCTGCCCCTCTCCAGTTTAGACCCATTGCCCCTCATCCTGTCACCACAAGCCTTTGTAAACAGTCCCTCCCCAGCTTTCTTGGAGCTCCTTCAGGTACTGGAAGGTCACTCTAAGGTCTCCTCAGAGCCTTCTCTTCTCCAGGCAGAACAACCCCCAACTTTCTCAGCCTGTCCTCACATGGCAGGTGCTCCAGCCCTCTGATCATCATTGCAGCCTCCTCAACAGCCGTAGGAACAACACTTTTCTAATTGGGAACCAAATGTCATAATAAAGCAGACCTCACAGATCTGTCTAATCCATAGATATGCCACATCCTAAAAGCCAGACAGTGCCCTGAGCACTGACCTGTGGAACACTGCAGCCTCCAGCCAGTGGCTTATCCCTGTAGCTGTAGATCACACACATTTCTTTCTTTCTTTGTAACTCTCTCCCCCAAAGCCATGGAGATGCTCACCTTGCTGAAGGAAGCAGCGCCTGGAGGCCACTTTGAAGCGGCGTGTATGAAGTTGTCATCACGCTGTGCCAAGCACTCTTGACAAATGTGAAGTCTCTCTTTATTAGCATATACAGTGACATTTAAAAAATGTGTTAAAAAAAAAAAGAGGAGATTCTTTCTAAACTTAACAGGCCTTGTCAACTGCTTTCTAGGGATGGCTTACGCTGTGCAATGCTGAGTGTGAGAACTACAATAGTAAAAATGAAGCCAGAATTTGCCTTCTGTTCTAGGGTGAATACTAACATGCTCCCCTGCCTTCAAATCAGGTTGAACCTGAAGAGGTGAAGGACCTCGAGCTTTCTGGTCCTGGTAATACACACAGCACATTGAATTTAGACATCTAATTCTTCAACCTTTTGAGTGAAAAGCTAGGAGTTAGGTCATTTGGCGTGTTGCTCATACTAAACCTATTCAAGTCATATTACTGTCATGTAGTGTTGAGACACTGTTGGTTTTTATTCCATGAAAACAGCTTGACTCTTGTTTGTAATAGTTTTCATTAAATTTAAAATGACATCCCAAATACTGCTGATTAGAACCTCGTAAATTAGCATCGTGCAAGAAAAACCACCTAAATCGAATCGATGAATCTATTGTGAGGAGCCAGTGCAAAATCTGAATCTATGGGGACACATTGCACAGATTAACTGAAGACAGATTAACGAAGGAGTCTACAAGTATGATGTAAGCAACGTAGAAAGAGCAAAAAGCTGAGATTAAATCATGAAAAATAATCCCTGATACCACACCAAAAACTGAGAGCTGGAAAGAGTTTAGTCTATCTCTTACTTTGTTCACTTTTTACCAGCACAAATACAATCTAAAAAACTTGTCTAATAAGAGTATAGCAGTTCAGTTCTGGTAGGAAGAGTGAGTTGGTATTTGAATATAATTAATTAGTTCTTCTGGAATGCCTTTAATTGCTTGAAACTCTAATGTTGATTTCTAAACTGGACAAATTCTGACTTTGTAATGACAATCATCACGATTATGTGTCAGAAAAAAACCAAAATGTGTTTTTGCAGGGATTTGTGTAGAGCAGAACCCTTCCTGCTCCTCTCTGCCATCTACAGTATATTCTGTGTCACGTAAAAACTAAAAAGCTGATACAATGCAGCTCTGTACGTACTTCGAAGGTACCCTGGGTACTACCCTTACTCTGTTTTCTCTGTAAATTTTTTTTCCTGGGTGCATAACCTATACTATAATTGCAATTTCATGTTTAACTCTGAATACCATACTTCTCCTCAACTGATCATAATTCCCTTGGATTATTTTTCATTTCATAGTTTCATCTGAAAGACAAAAGTCTTGGCGTGGAACTTTTAAAATGAAAACTGCGTCCCACTTATTTTAAGTCCATGTCTTTTTTTTTTTAAATATACTTCTAAAAGCATAATAATAAAAGTCAGGATGGAAATCCTGTAATTGAATTGATGCTGTGTTGCATCAGACTTGTGATGTATACATTGGGCATTCTCATTATGATGCTGTAATTACTTTCTATTCCACAGTAAATGCTGTTTCAAGATTACTTTCCCTCTTTATTGCTGCTAACTGTAAAGCAGTTCTTAAAGTTTTCAGCTGTAGCAGACTGAGCATATTGTTTCATTTCCAAACATATGGTTAGAATTCAGTTTTCCCCCTTCTTAAAGTTCTCTGCCCGACAAGAGTCCAGTGCTTGGTTTAACATGTGACCTGGAAAATTCCATATATTTAGAGCTCTGAACTTCATAGTTTCCGCTCGTTACAACATTGGTGCAGAGAGGTTTGTTAACAGCAATATATGCCCTAGCTAGATGCATATTAAATGAAACTCCACGTGAAGAAAGCTGACAGTTCATGGCTTATTTAATTTTTTTTTCATTTAATATGAATTGTGCAGTTACACATTTATTGTTTTAAGCTGTAGCTCTGAGACTACNACTGAGCATATTGTTTCATTTCCAAACATATGGTTAGAATTCAGTTTTCCCCCTTCTTAAAGTTCTCTGCCCGACAAGAGTCCAGTGCTTGGTTTCACATGTGACCTGGAAAATTCCATATAGTTAGAGCTCTGAACTTCATAGTTTCCGCTCGTTACAACATTGGTGCAGAGAGGTTTGTTAACAGCAATATATGCCCTAGCTAGATGCATATTAAATGAAACTCCACGTGAAGAAAGCTGACAGTTTGTGGCTTATTTAATTTTTTTTTGCATTTAATTCGAATTGTGCAATTACACATTTATTGTTTTAAGCTATAGCTCTGAGACCGTAGCTCTGTGCCTGGTCCCTTTATTACTAGGGTAGATCTAAAGGTTGTTGGGATGTTTAGGAACAGGAACGTAGCTTCACAAGGCTCAATTAATATATTTGCCTGCAAATCTCTACAACTCTGACTTACTAAGGGAGCTGGTAATGCAGCCGACTGGAGCCGCCCCATGTGTTGCACGTATTCCCAGTTATTTGACGCTGTCTGTAGCGGCTACATCGCTCTATGGCTTCTCCATTCACATTTCAGCTGCATCTGGTCTTCATCTCCATTCCATATGGAACTGATCTGAAATCCTTCTCTGCCTACTCAGTGTGGCTGAGTGCTGGAGATCTGCCTGCGAGAGCTTTTAGGATTCATGCTTTTTACTGTTCTGTCTGAAAGTCATGTTTACACATTCACACAAATACGATTTTATTGTATTCTAAATACTTAAAAAGCCAGCTACCTTAGCATCTCTGCCTAGTATATTTATCCTTGCTGTAAAATAAGAATAATACAATTTTTCTTTTTCAGAGAAAGGGAGATAAGGTACTGAGAGGCTGGGATTTCAAGTTGAGCACTGAGCATAGACTTTCACGTTAATCCCAAATGAAATAGAGTAGAATAGAAAAATATTGCATGTGATAATTTTGTCAGAAATTGGTATTTTCACCTACTTGAAATAGGCTGCGACTGTGGGTTGACAGATACAGGAAAAGTTTAATAACAGTAAGTAATTGGTCTGATCCAAAATTCTGACTACTCATACTAAGAAAGGAAGAGGAACAGAAAATAATACCTTTTCCCTTGAGCTGATGCAATACTGAACAGGGGTGGCAACTTTTAAAGAAGAAGCAGTTAAACTGGGAGGCGAGCTTGCTAACATCCATGCTTGCAGACAGAAGGAAAACAGCACATCCAGAGTTTTGCTCGCTTTTTGTGCGTTCATTTCTTTTGTGTTTTCTCTCCTAGAGCAGTAACTTACTCTGTTTCCTCTGATGTTATAGAACCAAGAGTCTTGTGAGAACTGAATGGCGTAAATATTCGTGTCCATTTTTTGGTGACGAGGGTATCGTTCCTTTTCTTTTCACTTAGAGTAGGATTTTGTACATAGAATAAGGCTTTCTCTATTAAACTGTAATTTTGATTGTCATATTTTGTACTACTTTGGAGATACTTTTTATTTGGTTTTGTTTGTTTGTTTGTTTTAAGATGTTCTACCATTCTTTTTTTGGACCTGTGATCAGAAGGATGCCTGTCTTGCAAGTGATATATACTTATGTAGATTTGCCATAGATTAGCAAACTCTTACGTTCATAGAATTGCATTCTAAGCAATTAAAGCTACCTTCCCAGATTGAAAATGCACCTGTTAATTCTCTTGGTGAAAAAATCTATTTTGAAGAAATTCCGTGTGGAAATTCTGTTGGTTAGGCCATGACCCTCGCTTGTTTTTAAGAGCAGGGAGTCAGGCATTATTGTTTTAAAGTCCTAATAAATGAGGTGCTTATTTTACTTGCAATTTTAAATTTCATTACAGATGGGATACTAATAATATTAAAGGGTAAGACATGAACTTTGTTTCTTCTTGCTCTGTTCTGCTGTTGGGAAAATGAAGTTTAAAGAATTCTTCTCAAGTGAATCACTGTAAAGTACAGGATAAATCAGGAGATTCTCCTTTGTTTTATCCCTATTCTGATGCTGCCTAGAGATTGTTAGGGGACGGCTGCCAGGCAAAACATTTGTCTTATTTGCTACTCTCTTTGGGAAATATCTTTAATTATTGCAGTGGTAACTGAAATGATTTTAAAATATGCCACATTTCTTACTTTCCATCTTATGCGCTTTGTTACAAGGGTTGATTTTCTGCTGACTGCATTTAAGCTTTTGACCATGTCTAAGATGCAAGTAAAATACAATTAAACCAACAACAGATGCTACTTGTTACTGAGCCGTGTTCCAGCAAGCTTTGAAACAGTTTCATGCTTCTGGTTTGTAAGATGGGTCATCCTCTCTTTCATCCCTGATTTCAAATTAAGTGTAGGAGGAGGATTCCACAACTTCGTGGTGCTCTGAGAAAGCAGAGAAAATTTTGTTGCTAGGAAACAATGGAAGACCTACACCATACTGTCTTTCCACAATGTTTTGTAGTTAGCATGTCGTTTCATTAACTTTTTTAATTGTCTTCTTTATGCAGTCAGCCATGCTTTTCCTGTAGTCACAATGCTTCTTACAGACTTAAGTATTCTAGAAAATAATAATAATAAAGGAAAGCAATACTGGAATAAACACTGAAAGAACATGTGGTAGACCGTGCTTTTCCGCAAAGGACATGCTGAGATCCAGAGTTGCACAGAAACTGAAGTTGCATAGAAACTTAATAACGTTTTTCCAATTAGATACTATCAGGAAAGGATTAGATGTTATCAGGAAAGGTCTTAAGCATATGATGTTTTGCAGCTGCCTGTGTCTGGTTGTTCTTTTACACTGGATGCTCCATCTCCCGCTTTACAGCCATAATCTGTATCTGCACATTGGAAAGGTGATTGAATCAATGCTGTAGATTTCAGTCCAGGAGTGATGCATCTGTGACTGAAATATTGATGCAACAGCTGAGATTGGCCTTGGTGTAGAGCTTCTGCTAAAAAATTGTAGCACACTTTGGACTAAAAGGAATCCCAATCTCTGAGAGGCAGGCGTAGAAACAGAAAATATTTTTTTGTTTGTTTTGTCTTTTTTTTTTTTTTTTTATATGGAGCAACCCACTGACATCCACAGATATTGCTCAAATGGCAGAAAGTTAATATACTCGTTTGTGGCTTCTGTAGAGCTTAATGCGATTTTTAGAACAGTATGGAAACATCATCTTCATCCGACAGTGCGTGGGCATCACTTCATGACCATTTCTCAGAGCATGGCAAAAGGCTCTCTGCTGCCCACCTATCTATAAATAACGAAATATCATCAACCCAGACATCAAATTGCATTTTATGGGTAGTCTTAGCAACATGCAATGTAGGCAATTGGATTACATGTAGTTGTACGACATTCCCAGTAATGAGAATGAAATTACTTAGAAACGTGCTGTCCAGACCACTTCCAGGTGAATTATTTCTCTTGCACGCACTGAGGGACTTGGAATGCCTGTAAATACAATTTATGAATGACTTGAATTCAACTCGGACAATACAAAATTGTCTGCAGATAGGTAGATCTAGAGCCTTCTGTACGACTAACTTCTCGATGCTGGGTCCTCTCAGCAGCTAAGATGGATGGAGGGGGCTAGAGAATAGATGTATAAAGGCCCTTTTTAGTACTGGTAGAATTTTGAAGGAAATGGAAAACGTAAAGGACACTGATAATTTTCCGAAGTCCTTTTGTGAGCTCTACTTGCCATTGGTGACCACTAAGAAAAACCTGTCAAGATTGGCCTTCCAGTTGTGCTTTTTTTAGAAATAAGGCTGCCCCTGGAGTCTTTATGGCTGCTTGTATTTAGGCAAATCCTTTGCTGAGCTAGCAACTCCTGCTTTTTTTTTTCCCCTGAAAAAAAGAATTTATCAAAAAAACTTTGATAAGAACCTAACTAGTTCCATCTTCCCTCTTCCAACCACCTTTTCTTCAGGGGAAGCCACTGTTGATAAACAACCATTTCATTAAGCATTAGAATTGGTGTGGTTATTATCAATGATTCGCAGGAGTGAAATCTGATTAAGAAGGATTTTCAAGTTGGTGACTGAGGAAAAAGGAATTAGGTTAAAACTTGATGAATCCTCACAGCTTCAGTAGGTGAAACTGCTCTTGGGTGGCAGATATTGGAGCAGGACTGGTATTGTAATAATCGTATTTGGTTATGGAAGTAGAGGAATAACGTCAACTATATTGACCATGTACTTGGACAGAGAAATCTTTACTGGTGTCTCTTGCTGAGGAATTGTCTTCTCCTACTTACCTCTCTGTGGGATGGAAAAGAAATGTGTTTCTCTGCTGCTAGAAGTGTTTGTATCGGGAAAGCAAATAGATCATGATCACTGTTTCTGCTGCTTCAAGAAAGAGAAATCCTAATGTGCTTCCTCAGGAGAGGAAAGATATCCTGAATTTATGGCTTTCATTGCTGCTTCATCCCAAAGACCTAGAATGGATAGTGGGACTTGAGGAGCTGCAGTGGGGTTGCTTAACACTTGTATGCTTGAAGTCTCAAACCGCTTTCATTGCTCGATGGACTCCCTTTACTCTTCCACTGCTTTATTTGTGAAAGATGTACAAAGAAAAAGACCTGGAAAAAAGTTACAGTGCATAGTACAGTGGTGCTGCAGTTAACTAATATAGTGTTTATGGTTGCCGATCAGTCTGAATAGCTTGTAGTGGGAGAAGTACTTAACGTCATAAAGTAATTCAGGTGGAAGGCATCTCGGGGGGTTTGCCAGCCAAACCTAAACCTTCTGCTCAAAGCAGAACTCTGCCAAAGGTTTGTCTTTGTTAAGGAGGTAGGATATAACATTTGCCAGTGGGATGTGTTCTCTCTTGGTTTGTTATATATCTGTAAAATAAATAATTAAGAACTAAAAAATTGCACCAGAAGTTGTAGGCAGGGAACAATCAGATCCATTATATGCGAGGCAATTTAGAGTTGAAGATGACAGTCTAGCCATTACTGTAACAGCTGTTTCTACCAAGCGTCTTGTCAGATTAGAATTACAGCGTCTAGTGAATTTGAAAAGGATGCCAAGTAAAGAACCTGTCACAGGAGGATCCAGAACATTTCCCATTTTCAGGCAAGTTGAGGCTCGGTATCTCATAGGAAGCATCGAGCACCACAGCGACTGGACTCTTGACAGGGGAACTGATGTGAGGGAGGCTAGTGTGGGATGATTTGATCAGCAGCATGTAGAGCAAAACTTGAAGGCAGACAGCGCTCTGTGTTTCAGAGTGTGAGAATCCAAGCCCTGTTTCTCTTTGCATGGCTAAGAAGCCCAATTGATTACTGAGAACAAAAGTAAACCAGCAGATTTCAGGTAGTATCCACGGGTTGGTTATATAACAGCACTTTCATCTGTGTATCAAGGGTTACAATGAGCAGCAAGATGAGTCACTGCAGAGATTCATCATGGATATAGCAAGCCCAAGGGCAGATCCACTGTTGCAGCAGGTGTTATAATGGAAGCATTTGAAGAATGAGAGATAGAAAGCAGTCACAAAGTCTACAGTCTGAAATGCTGCGTGAGAACATCAGGGTACTAAAGCAAGTGTGCTATTTCCTTAGCTAAAGAGATAAGTTTCCCCACTGTTTCTAAGGACAATGAACTGTGACTGTACCCCATAGTTAACAAGAAATCATGCTGAACAAACACTAATCTTGTTAATGAGACCACATCTCCCTTAACAGTGTGTTCAGAACTTTGTTAACGTCAGCCAGGTACCAGTGTACTGAGAATTTAAAGAGAAGGATCTGAAGCAGTAGCTGATGTCATTCTGGAGATAAAAATGTTTTACCTGGCATAAAACCAGGCCTGGCTACCCAGGTTTTTACTGAGGGAGAGCGTTCTTTGTTCTAATGAGCTCTCTGGGAAGGAGGCACAGAGCATGTGGTGGTGTGGTCACCTCCTCATGACACTGTACAGTAGGAATGAGGATTGATTCCACCATTGCAATCAAATTTTAATGTGAACTACTGGAACTGTTGGGAGAAGTGATCAGGTAACTTTTAAAGATTTTTTTCCAAGCTAAGGGTCAATTTAAGAGGCAGAACTGAAAATAAACATGAGAATGTCAAGGATTCATGCAATAAGCTCTACAGAGCACGCTCTAAACACTAGCCAAACTTATTTTGGGATAACAGAGTCCATTTCAGAAATGGGATTTTGAAATTAGGTAGTCTTGAGATTGAAAAATACTATAAGACAAGGCAGCCTCGCAGAGCATTGGCCAAAGCATGTGGGCTGGATTTAGGCAGCCCATTTGTTGTCTCCCTCTCACATGCTGTGATAAACTGAAATCCTGAAATACCTCGTGTAATGACTCATCTGGTATTAAGATGTGTCAGTGTTCATAAACAACGCTGCTCATCTTCTGTGTGTATGTGCATGTGTAAGAGGTGTAGGTGGAAGCCGGAGTTTTAGTTGTGATGACTCAGCCTTTGTTCACTGTTTCTCTTATTTCTGATTTATCAAGACATTGTCTGCTTTCCTGTGCGCTTAGGTAGGTGAAGTTCCAGGGCTCAGGGAGGAATGCAATACATGCGTTTCCCGGAACAATCCGGAGATTTTTGTCTCTGGTATTTGACTGTTGAAAAAAAAAATCAGCCTCCTGGCACAATGTGTTTTTTGGCCCTCATTTCTTTTCTGTTTTCATTGGTAGTCTATTCAAGTGAATGGGGAGGCTTTACCTACCCTCTTTTCGGTCAGATTGTATGTGGTTTTTGCAGAGAAAGCTTATTAAGAGAAATATGCCTTCTATGAATTTCATATTCTCAAAGTAAGTATTTTCATTTTGTAATCCTGGCAGACTATTTGTTAAACCAATGACCAATTAGGATACGATGGAGAATGTTTATGCAGAAATTATAAGGAAAATAATAGTTTAGGCAGTGATTTAGTTCTTAATTGGTAAATAGGTGAGGTAGTCTATTCAATTTCCAGCGTGTTTTTCTTCCTGATAGGATTTTATACTTAAAAGTTTTAGATTCTTTAATATGCATAATCCAGAAGCTGATAAAATTTCCTTGACTAAAGTATGACCGGGGGCACTTGTCCTGTAATAGGACTCAGTTCAGACTGAGAGCTCGTACTCTAAATTTTATATTAGTGACTTGCAAGCGCATACGCTGAGTACAGCCAGCAGATGGAGGGCTGTACCAGCTGCTTAAAATTGTAGTTGTCTGGCTATCCATGGCAGAGACATTACAAACTCTCTGAAAGCTGTTGCAGTTTTGATGCTTTGTGTTTCCTACAAAGCAAGAATCTCTGTTTTAAAAGATGGACTCTGTTATAATTATTTGAACTATCTTTCCGCAATGATGTACAGCCCCATTTGTGTCTTTTAAACCATCGTGGACGATGATGGCTCTAAGAAGCCAGGCGATCAATGCAAAGTCAGGTCATGCACATGTACATACATAAATATATATCTGTGGGGGTAGGGGGAGGTTGTCTGTATTTGTTTTTAACATAATGGGAACTGAAAGGTCCATAATGGAAATATACCTGCCTGTCTTGATACACTGCAATGGGATGAGGGCTTTTCTGTTTCCTTTCTTTGTGAATGCTGACCAGTGTAATTCACCACACTAGATGAAGTTTCCCTAATGCAGCATATCGGGAGATCATAGAATCACCAGGTTGGAAGAGACCCACTGGATCATCGAGTCCAACCATTCCTATCAAACACTAAACCACGGCCCTCAGCACCTCGTCCACCCGTGCCTTAAACACCTCCAGGGAAGGTGAATCAACCCCCTCCCTGGGCAGCCTGTTCCAGTGCCCAATGACCCTTTCTGTGAAAAACTTCCTCCTAATCTCTAGCCTAAATCTCCCCTGGCGGA
>WAAB01021039.1:45854-154561 GCA_013389865.1 Piaya cayana | reverse complement strand
AAGAGGAAAGCAGTTTTCTGTATGCATAAAAGGTGCCATCAGTATAGCTCGGAACTGATAATACTTTATGAGGTTGCAGGAAAAATGTGAGTACATAAATATACACTAGCAGTTGCACTGTAATGAAGGGTAACTGTTGACTACAGACATTGTTCTGGAACTTCTTGAGGACAAGAGGGAATGGCTTCAAGCTCCACCAGGGGAGATTTAGGCTAGACATTAGGAAAAAATTTTTCACAGGAAGGGTCATTGGGCACTGGAACAGGCTGCCCAGGGAGGTGGTTGATTCACCTTCCCTGGAGGTGTTTAAGGCACAGGTGGACGAGGTGCTGAGGGCCATGGTTTGGTGTTTGATAGGAACGGTTGGACTCAATGATCCAGTAGGTCTCTTCTAACCTGGTTGTTCTATGATTCTATGACATTGTTGTGCCCATTCGACCAGGTGTAACAGTTGTTGATATGCTAATCTCTTCTCTGAAAGTGTGCTTGACATGAAGCCTCCTCTTACTGCTTGGATGGCCAAAGCAGCTTCAGTACGAAAACTTAAAGAAACAGTGGCAGCCTAAACAGTGACAGTAGAGAGGAAAGAGGCAGTTGTGCCAAGCGTTGTTGGTGTGCGAATCGACCAAGGTTGTAGTTTCCTTTACCAATTTCCACTTGGTTCTGACCCCTTGCACTTCAGGGAACAGGGGCAGCAGTGACAGAAGGAAGCTGTGCGTGATGCCCCCAAAGTTTTCCCCTTCTCTCCTCCACAATGGGTCTGCTGGACCATCTCCCTCTTTCTTTTTTAGCTGGGCAGCCAACCCAGCATGACTCTTCCCTGGCTGCCTACCATCTGCCTGTAGACTCTCTTCCCCTTTTGTTCCTCTTTAAAAGCTCAGTCCTGTGAGGCACTGAGAGTCCTCAGTAAAATGCTAAACATGCATCTTTGCCATTAATCCTTAGAACAAATGGTTGCTCAAAATCAGTTAAGTTTGTATCTTGATACAAGGTATGACTTGTAAAAAAGGACACATGAGCAATGGTAGCTCAGTTCGAGACATGTTTTAATGATGTCCTAATGAATATTTATCGTTATTTGTGAGACTCTATTTTCAGCTGTTGTGTATTCTAGTAACAGCTGGCAAAATATTCGTTTTGGTTTGTAATGAAATTGTCTCTGTTTTAGCTATTTATTATGGTGGGCATGTAGCTCCTGTACCATTGTGTTTGCCATTGTAACACAGCTGGATTACTGGCAGGCCAACAAGTTTAAAGGCATATCTGAGTAGTTTGTTTCTTGTCCAGATGAAGGGCTCCAAGTGGAAATGTTAACTCTTTGTACTGTGCGTTGATCTTGTAGTACAGGTGAACAAAGTGTGGGCAGGTTTGGGTTTCTTTTTAGCATACGATGCATTGTCATTTCTTTTAGAGACTTCAATCTAAGTTTCTCTCAATGGAGAGAAGAGCTTTAAACAAACCAATCCTACTTTTGGGAATACTACCTCCCTTTTCTTAAATATTTTTGCTGTTCTGAGGATGCTTAATCTAGGCAAATGACATTTTTAGATAAGAAGATATTTTCTGGATATAGACAACCAGCTCTAACTTGATGCTCTATGATGGACTAAACCATAAGGTTGTCTTTTCAGTTTTAATTGTGAAGCTTCAGATAAAAGCTGGTTTAGGTTCAGACTCAATTGTTTAAAATGGAATGTGTTTACATATGAGTGGAAAAGGAATCTGAATGATCGACTCCTCCTTTGGCCAATCTCCCTTTCACTAAAACCTGAGAACAAATAGGGCTGATTTTGCTCTAGAAAAGTCTATTGCAGTTGGGTTTTGGCTCTTAAAACAGAGCTTGAGATGATTTGGAGCTGGATCCCATTTGTTGTTCACAAATTCCAAGGACTTAGCAGGGAGAAAATATCTCTTATTTGGTCTGTATAACACAGACCAAGTACCTTAGTTTGTCTCTACAGCGCATATTGCACTACATCTGGTTTCTTCTTGCATCCTCAATTTAGAAATTCAGCTGTTACCATAATAAGAGAGCTATGCTGGCATTTTAATATTTAAAAAGCACATTCTAGAATACTTTAGTGAAAGCAGGAACATTCTTTCCAAGTGATTGTCTGTGTTCCTGTGAGAAGATGTAGAAAGTGTTAATAATATAACACAGCATAGAAGACCAGATGTCCCGTGGCAAAGTTTAAATAAAATTGGAAGAGATTAACACCCAGTTTGCTAATGCACAGCTATGGAAACTTTGTTCTACATATTGGGGGTTCAAGCTTGGGTGCCTACATCCCCTCCCCTTCATTACTGAACAAAGAGGAAAATAGGAACACAATAAAAATAGAAAGTGATAAATAAAGCTCAATCAATGTGTTCATTTTTATCCCGTAGCAAAGTTTCATTTGCTGATCTATTTTCTTTGCATAATTGCTGATGAATTGAGCTCACCTTTAATCTCTGAAGCACATCTCTTAATTGCATTAATACAATGTTTAAAGGCATGCAACAAAATCCCAGTTTCAGAATGTTGTTACTTTGACCTTTCCCTGAGCTCTTATCTCCCTGAATTTGTGTCTCTGCGAATAGTCTGAACTCAACAAAACATGGAAAATTACAAAGTTTAGATAAATTATAACAGGTTTGGCCTGTAGTGTTTCAAGCAGAGATGAGGAAATATCAGTATTGGATTGGATTAATTCTACCTTTTTTAAAAAATTGTGAGTAGTTCTACACATGATGGCTTTGCAAAATTTACAGGTTTTTGCCTTCCTCACAGTTCAGAAATATATGAATACATCTATTTAGTATCCAAATCTGTTCTTCTTTATTTGGTGTGAGCAATATTGCAGTGCAGTACTTAGGAGGAGATGCCACACAAACCCCTTTTTTATGCATAGAGCTTTGCTGGAGTTATTTGGTTTGGTTTTATGCTTTACGCTGTTATGAAGAGACACTGACCACTCAGAGGTGTGAGGGCTGCCTTTGAAATGCAGGAACACTCTCTCCCACAAATATTTTCCTGTCTTGTGGATGAATCAAATATTTATTGCTAACTTATTCTCAACTGAGCAATTCTTTTGCTGCCTATAAATGAATGACAGTTCATAGAATCATAGAATCACCAGGCTGGAAGAGACCCACCGGATCATCGAGTCCAACCATTCCTATCAAACGCTAAACCATGTCCCTCAGCGCCTCATCCACTCGTCCCTTAAACACCTCCAGGGAAGGTGAATTAACCCACTCCCTGGGCAGCCTCTTCCNACTGCTGGCTCATGTTCAGTTGCTGTCAACCAACACGCCCAAATCCCTCTCCTCTGGGCAGCTTTCTAGTTGAATTACAATTATTGGCTGCTTAATCAAAGTGATCGTTGAATATCAGTCCTTTTTAGGGTTTGTAGTATCAAGGAAGTATGATTAATTTTGCTCATCAAAATAAATGAATTTACCTATAACAGTCCAGGATACCAGAATTTTACAGTTTGAGCCACACATTAAGGATTGTTTAACTATGTGTTAGTCTGAGAAGCCGGCATTTCTACTACGTTTGGTAGGTGGGAAAATGCTGTGGGAACTGCGTTGTGATGACTGAACAGCAAAGAAACTCTTTTAAGAAGATAATTCCTGTAACTGAAGGGGCTACAGGAAAGCTGGGGAGCGACTGTTTACAAAGACTCGTAGTGATAGGATGAGGGGCAATGGGTATGAAGTGGAGAGGGGCAGATTTTGAGACAGAATCAAGAGAAATTTCTTTACTCTGAGGGTGATGAGGCCCTGGCCCAGGTTGCCCAGGGAAGCTGTGGCTGCCCCATCCCTGGAGGGGTTCAAGGCCAGGTTGGATGGGGCTTTGGGCAGTCTGGTCAGTGAGAGGTGTCCCCTGCCCATGGCTGGGGGGTTGGAACTGGATTGTCCCTTATAATTCAAACTATTCTATTATTCTATTTAGAATTTAATGTAAAGCTTTTTCTTCTTTATTTTTTAAAATTAATTTTAGAAAGATTTTGTTATTTTAAAAAAAGGTTTATTGGAGTCTTACCCTTCAGTCTCTCGAAATTTGATTCCTTTTGTGAATCCCAGGCATTAGCTATTGTTCTTTCTCATCCAGAAGACAATAGATCAGTTTAATAAATCTGTTTAGTCCTCTGCCTCTGCTCCTCATTTCTAATGAAACTTAATTAAAAGATGCAATGCTCCTTTTACAGCAGTTGCATTAATTAGATTTTCTTCTGGATATAATAATTCTGAGCATTTCAATGCTTTCAGCTTGATAGTTCATTACATTCAAGCAGAGATGCACCGTTCTGTATATTTTACCTTGTCACAAAGAAGTTTCAAATTTATCCGTTCAGCACTTTTGAACACCTGCCTGAAAAACAGAAATCTTAGGAAGTTTGGTGTGTTGAATTTTTGATTATCTACTCTCTTTGTCTTTCTATTCATGCATCCGGTTATATGAAAGAGATTCTACTCCCTCCTTTAATAAAGTCCGAGTGTTGAGCAAGTGCTGTTAGGCAGAGCTTGGGAAAGACGGATTCAGGCTACCTAAAAGAGATGGGATGTTTAGGTTGTGGTTTGTTTTCTTTGATGTTGTTAGTTTTTTCTCTTTTTCTGGCTCCAAGATGACTGCGAGAACTTAACTGCGACTCTTGTAATGTTGTATTCAAACTACCAAACCCCACTGAGAAGCAGGTTCATTGTGGAGCTGATGAAAGGGCATGATTCACTCCCAGGTCAGACCTACTGACAGAGCATCCTCACACCTGCCTTGCAAACACCCCGTGGGTATTAAAGGCAAGACCAGGCAGTTATGTTTTCACCCAGTAATTTAGCGAAGTGAACCTCGAGTCTAGAACCTACTCCCTACCATATAATTTCTACTAATGTTTTAAATCTAGTTCATTATTATTTCATGCTGATTTTATAGATTAATTTATAAAAAGAGGATTTGAATGTGAACGTGTATTGTTCAAGAACCCGGACGAGGAACATCCGTTTTACCTCTAGAAGAACTCCTACTGAAATATTAATCTGCTCAGTGTATCTTGCTCAAATGCCTTTTTGCACTGAATACAGCTGCAATTTTTTTCCATTTATGGAACACTGAAAATACAGCAGACAGCTAAGTATGTATTGATCCACTGTCTAACCATTAGAGACAATCTTGAACTAAGTATAAAATGGTTTAAAGCGTAATACAGTTGTCAGCTTATTTTTTTTGGAGGAAAAAAATAAAGCGTTGAAGCATTACGGAGTGGTATGTGTATAGGGAGCACTGGGAAGAGAAGAGATGGAGTTAGCACAACTTTTAAACTGTAACAATATGTGTACTTGATATTGTTCTATGGGGAACAATGAAAAAAGAAAGATAAAGTAGCCTGTAAGTCTTCCCAGCTGCAAGATATTTGGATGCTTACA
The DNA here is from genome assembly GCA_013389865.1 of Piaya cayana. Lineage (NCBI taxonomy): Eukaryota > Metazoa > Chordata > Aves > Cuculiformes > Coccyzidae > Piaya > Piaya cayana. The sequence continues at coordinate 149,149 of WAAB01021039.1, read as the reverse complement.
GTGTCCTGGTTTCCTAGAATAACTTGAATGTATTTAAAAATATTCTCTATAATGTGTTAATATCATAGAGGAATTTTGAAAGAAACATTAAAAAAAGAGCATCAAACTCCTGGTAAAAACTCGATACCATTTCAATGAGCCTTTGATTTCAAAGAAACTGCACTGGACTAATGGTTCAATTCCTCATGATCCAACATGATGAATTTACAAAAGTATCGTTTAGTATTTGTCACTTATGAAAAAAATGCAATGTGTAGTGTTTGATGACAGTTTATATTCCCAATTATGGAAGCTCTCTTTGGCTTTAGGGCAAAATACTTCTGTTATGACAGAAATGTATTGACACAGGCAGCAAAGAGCGAGAGAACCTATTGATGGACGTATACCTGTTTCAGCAAGATTTGCTGTAGTCTAATTAATCCATTTCATGTATTTTACTGGTCTGACCTACTGGATCGTATAGAATTTTACATCTAGTTTGAGTGAACTACACCTGAGAATTATATGAAATATCACTTATTACTGGTTGCTGTGACAAGCGTCTGAGGTTTTGATGCTAGACAAAAGGATTTTTGAACCATCAAACAGCAACTTTGATCAAAATCTAGGGGAATAAGAGGAGCCTGTTCCTCATAGAATCGCCAGGTAAGGTGATTCATAAGGCCTGTTCCCCAGCCCCTCCACCAGCTTCGTTGCTATCCTCTTATATGTTATGTCTTGGGTAGAAACCCTCAGATTTCTGTGTCTCAGCACTATGTGTTAAATAGGAAAAGACCCCGATTTCTGAAGGCTGTAGGTAGGGAAGACAGAGGAGCACATATTTACGAAGAAAGGTGAGGACAGCCTTGTAAGACTCTTTTGACAGTAAAAAAATATGCGTTACTACTGATTGATTCTTCATCTGTTCACTGTGATGGAACCAATCTCATTTGATTAAGACGGTATTTCTGTTCTGGGTTTTATTGTTGACAAGCGTGGTAGAGTTCTTAAAAAAATTAGACTAGAACCATATTGCTTCTAAAGCACGTTAGAAAAGCTTTATTGATTTGACATTGGGATGGATTGTGAGGAGGGCCTGTGTGTCCTTATGATCCAGAGAGCAAAGCCTGATGATGATGTAACCCTTAGTAAGGGAGCAGGATAGTCTGGCCAGGCTTTTGTTTTCCTTTTTCACTTTTAAATTCAAATTCAGCCAAGCGGTCTTAGATAATCTGCTTTGACTGCCTGTTTTGAGGCAAAAATTTTGTTGTGTCTTTAAAAACATCTTTTGAGTCCTTGTGTGGGTTTTTTTGTAACTATTTTTGTGGTAAGTGTCCTGACTAAGCATCCAGTGAAGTCTTCTGTGGTTTTACCGTTTACTATAGTGGGTAAATAGAGAGCACACCTTTTAAATACCTAATATTATCACCACCCTGTAATAATTAGTCTTTTTATATTCTTTAATAATAACCTAACATTATAATTGTTATGAACAACTCTGTTGCTTATCAGCTGTATATCTTGTGCTTAAGCATTACTCTACACAAATAATTATTTTTGTGAGTAATTGTTCTAGGCGCAATGATTTGCCCACTTGGCAAAAACATATTGCTATTAAAATGCAGCTCGCTCTGAAATATGATTTAAGCCATTTTGCAATGATTACTCTGTTCTTGTTGTTTGTCTTTAGAAGGCGTTTAATTCCAAAGAGATACTGGGGGCTGGGGGTTTAAAATAGATCTGACAGAGCTTTTTCCCTAATTAATTTTAGAAAGTCTTGATGTAGCTTCTTTTGTGCAGTTAATTTTGAATGCAAAAGGGGCTCTACTTTCTCATCTAGTTATATTATCTGTTATTTTTTAAAAAGAGGCATTACTAAACTGATGATTTTTTGGGAAGTGTGTTGTCTGAGCATGACTTTTACTGGCTTTATTTCATCTACATGTTGCTCTGTCATATTCTGGGGTGATAACAGATGGGTTCGAGCGTCCATCCAGTTTGTTCTCAATAGAATCAATTCTTCTTGTTTAGTAAGTTCAGCAATTTAGACCTAGTTATCCATTTTTAGTCTTTGCTGCTGTTTTGGCTTTACAAGGGCAGTTTCTCTCCCTGGTATGTGACTCCCTAAGAGCTGGAAGGAAGATGCAAAAGTTCTATTTGATAAAAGCAAATAGTTCTGCGGCACCAGGACTAGGGAAGTCTGATCTATCTCTTGAGCTCCCTCTTGTTTAATGGACCGTGAGCATGAAAGTTGGATCTATGTAAGGCTCATCACATGTCCATTAGACACCTTTTGATGTCTATTAAATAGTGTTTGGTTTTAGGTTTTTTTCAGTTCCAGCATTTCTCTCTTCTTTCTTGTTGTGTGTTTTTGAAAATTTGTAGGATTAAGAATATTCCTAAAATATTCTTTCCTTCATCTTATTTTTTTTTATTGCAAATTTTTTTGGGAGGGAGACCACACAAATAAAATGGATACGTAGCTATATAATCCTTATTTCTGGGGTAAATGGGATTAGCAATGTGTATGTGTCATTTTTTGATTTCCACACTTTTAGATGCATGTAGTACCTAAAACGGTGCATGTTTTTTCCATTTCTGTATCCTACTGGGATACACACAAAAGACGTGAGGCATCAAAATTCTTTTAATAACTGCACAGAAGCATCATTTGTCAGGGGAAGGCAATTATTTCTCTTCATTAAACTTCTAAGTGCTTATTTCAAAGTAATCAGGGGACCGTATGCTTTATGGTCTTGCATAGCTAATGCGTGTCCATTTCTGCGTTTTCTGGAATACCAAACTCAAAATTCTGCTGAGGGCTTGAAACATACCTCTGGTCATATGGTGATTTTGGAAGTGGTTGTTAAGAGGTGTCAATTTAATTCTTAGTTTTGCTAGACACGTGTTTTAAATTTCAAACAGAGATAATATAGATGTCTGACTACTACAGAAACCTGTAAAAATGTCAGTGAACGTTACCCTGAAATTAAATCTCTGAGAACTGAAAAGGTTTAAATATTCTTTTTATTTGTTTTTTGGTTTATCCATTGGAACCACATTTGAAGCCAATATCTGATACGACTGCCTATTTCTCAAAGGGGCTTCACAATCTGAACCTATTTTACATGCCAGTCTCAAATCTACTTTCTACTTTTAACTAAAACTAAAGAAAATTAACTAGGCTTAAATAAAGAATTTTAGGGTTTTTTTGCTTTATTTATTCTCTCAGCAGATCATTTTCATGTAATTTAGTACCCTGGAGGTGTTTAAGGTGCGGCTGGATAAGGTACTGAGGGGCATGGTTTAGAGATTGGTGATAGTGGTTGGACTCAATCATCCGGTGGGTCTCTTTCAACCTGATAATTCTATGATTCTAATGAATTCTATTTGAAATAAACTTTATTCCTAAGGGCAATGAAACCCTTAATAATAATTTGTTAGTGTAATAATACAATGAAACTGAAATAGGAAGTAGTTATAAAATAGTAAAATATATGTTACAATAAAATGATCACTGCCAAGAGAAAAATAGAAAAATGTTTGGACTTGGTGCACAAAACCAGATTGTGGCATAAAGTACAACCTTAACATTTCAGAGTTAAAATACTATGATAAGTAATAATAGCAACGGTCAATAGATCAGGTAAAGCATAAAGTATCTCATATGACAGTCTGAAGGAAAACTGTTCTATTAGGATTTGTGTTTTATGTAGGTACTGCTGTTTGTTGCTAACCAATTAGAGGAACGTGATGTCTTTGCTATTAATTTAAATCTTCCTTTGGAATTAATTTTTCATTGCTCTCAGGGACAATCATAATGCTTAAACTTCTAAATCCTGCTGACCTGACATGACATTTCATGAGGCTTGCTCAGAATACTGAAATGAACCCTTGATAACCCCACTTTGTTAGTTCTAGAAAGGCTTGCTGAATAAATGTCATACTTCAGTTTATTTTTTGACTTTTCAAACCGTGGACTAATATATAAATACTCATTGGACTCGCAAAAGCTCCACTGCAGTAATGTTCTTTAAGGGTTTTTACTCTGGTCCAAGTCCAGTCTGTGGTATTTAGTTTGAAAGGCTACGGTGTCACAGAAACACCACGCTAATTAATCAGCCTCTTCAAAAGCCAAATACTGAAGCAGATTTTTGGATTGGTTTAAATCTCCTATTGCTCTACTCGTGCTCTGTCCCTAGGCTTTGTTCTACAGAGAACTCCTTGAAATCTCGGAGGAGAATTGGGAATTCAGAAATTTAACAAAACCAAAAAGTCTCTCCAACAAAACAACACCCACGCGAGCCCCCCAGGAACAAAGAAAAAAAAGTGGAAACAGTAATGCTAGCCGACTTCAAACAAAAACTTCAATAAATAGGTTGAAATATAACTAGGACCAATATTACGCTTTAAGCTTCTCAGAAATTGGTGTTCTGTAGCTTGACAACTTTAAAGAACACGACAAGCTTGGGCTTATGATTGTTTATAATGTTTGGAGGCTACTCGTGCGCATCAGTACTGCACACAGCATGATTGCCTTCTCTTTCGGAGAATAGGGATGGTTGTGCATTGGTATCTTTGTTTATTTTATTTTATTGCAATTACCTGAAGTTGGATTCTGTTGTTACTGGTAGTAGCTAAATTGTGGAGCCTTGGCCTTAGACTCCTGCTCTTCCACAGGGCTTTTGAGGAATGAGCAGTTTCCAAAGGGCACAGAGGGAACCCAGAAGAGACTCGATGATCCGGTGGGTCTCTTCCAACCTGCTTGTTTTATGATTCTATGAATACTCACTGAGGAGTAGATCTTCTTTGTGTAGTCTACGTAAGCTTCCTTGTCCTGTGAATCACAAGCCTCGCTCTTCCATGCCAGTATTTTCCATGCTGTATGGAAAATTTTTAACCCTGAAAGATGTAGTTCTCCAGAACAATTGTTGGGTCTCCTTTGTTGGGCCGTGATACAGTTCCCATGGTGCTTCTCAGAAATGATTGATGACAAATGACTCAAACTTAACCGGATTTCAACAGGCTTTTGTATTTGCTTTGTGACGTTCTCCTATTATTCCTATTATGGCAAAGAGCTTTAGTGTGTAGCTGGAACTGAAAATGAGAAAGTTTTGTTCCTTAATATAGTTTTAAGTAGCTGTTAAAAACCCCAACCAACCTTGAAAAAAACCCCTTGATATTCTTGCTTAAAAGCAGGATACTTGCCAGCAGTGAGGGAACACCACATGATATAGAGTCAATAATTTTCTGGTAACCTAGTAAATGACAGTAAGCAAGAAATAATAAACCACAGCTGGTTAGCAAGCTCTATATGCCCTTCTGAACCCTCTGAAGAGTTTCCCTTGCACCTTGATTCTGTGGCATCGCAAGGTTGATGGCACTTCATCCCTNGGAGACCTCATTGCCCTCTACAACTACCTGAGGGGAGGTTGTGGAGAGGAGGGAGCTGGGCTCTTCTCCCAAGTGACAGGGGACAGGACAAGAGGGAATGGCCTCATGCTCTGCCAGGGGGAGGTTCAGGTTCGACATAAGGGAAAAATTCTTCACGGAAAGGGTCATTTGGCACTGGAACAGGCTGCCCAGGGAGGTGGTTGACTTGCCTTCCCTGGAGGAGTTTAAGGTGCAAGTGGATGAGGTGCTGAGGAACAGGGTTTAGAGATTGGTGGGAATGATTGGACTTAATGATCCAGTGAGTCTCTTCCAACCTGATGATTCTATGATTCTATTATTACTTGTAGGTTCCCCTGTTTACCTTCTCATTTTTCTTTATTCTGCAACTTCCTACTCTCCCCGAGTTTCACTGTACATTCTAACCCAAGTGTTGTCATTTATTACATGTTTCCTGCTCTACTAACCTTATTTAAATTGTTAGATCATGATTTACATAGTATTAGAGAAATATTTACTATCTACATCATCTTATTTACGCACACTCTGCGTACATCCTCATAGAGGCTTTGGCCATATATCTTGGCATCTAAGCAACTAACTGGATCATGGTCCCAGTATGGAATCATAGAATCACCAGGTTGGAATAGACCCACTGGATCATCGAGTCCAACCATTCCTGTCTTGGGGTTTTGATCAAAGATTGTCATCTGAGTGAAGGGGACCTCAGGAAACTCATTCCTGAGCTAGACAGTGAATTGTTTTTTACTGTAACCTTTCTCTGGGGCGTGGATTTAGCAAGTCAGCTCTGTTTTGAAGAGTTAATCGATACTTATATATAATATAATGTATTGATAACACTTCTGTCTTGTGAATTTATCTTTACATTGTTCTTCACGCAAAACCGAAAATGATCAATGAATATAGTTTCATTTGTATTTATATAGCTAAGCTGGTGAAATTTCATTTGAAAACATTTCACTTCACATCAAACAGAAAATGATCCATTTGCAGCTGCTTTGGTATTCATTCAGTTGCTAGATCTAATCCTTCTGCAAAATTTAATTACGTGCTTTCTGAAATGGAAGTAAGTGGCAATTTTCTTAATGCAGTTAGCACCTTACTTAATATTCTAATAATACTGATAATACTCTTCTCATGTCTCTCTTGAACTATTGTTTAGCACAAAAAGGTATCTTCTAACATGAATATAAATAGAAATATGCATATAGGTGTTTGAAGGCACAGTTTCTGAATACAGCTATTTTAATCTATAATTGTTGAGAATCTTTCGATAGCTGCTGAATGGAGAATGAAATGCAACTCCATCTACATATTTCAAGGTAAGGATAAGTTTATAAAGCATCGAGTGACATGCTAATCAGCTCTTCTAAAACCAAAGAGGGATGAAATGATTGAAAACCCCTGGGAGGTGTTTTTAGCTCTAATCAGGCAATTCAATTGAGTTGTGCAGGTTGTGCCAAATGTTTCCTTTTTTTTTTTTGTAGCTGAGTTGACTGATTAAGATTTTGACTAGCAATAATTCAAAGAACAAAGAATTATTCTGGAGACGTGTTCTAATTCTTGGTCTGATATGTTTGTAACTATTGTAGAAGAGTGTTGAGGCTGCTCGAAGTATTCGGGACCTGTATGACTCATTGAAGCATCAATACACAAACCCCAACCTTCCTTCAAAGGCTCTAATGTTTCATTAGAGATTCCTGTACTAATGTGGATGATGGAAGAGCGCCATAGAGGCACTAAATTAAATTAACCGAACAACAGGGTAAAATATCGTATAAAAATATCACATTAAGGAAAAAAGTGATTTAGTATCGATACATCGAATTAATTAAATTGAGCTGAATTACAATTAAGATTCAGAATCACAGAATCACCGGGTTGGAAGAGACCCATCGGATCATCGAGTCCAACCATTCCCATCAAACACTAAACCATGTCCCTCAGGACCTCGTCTACTCGTGCCTTAAACACCTCCAGGGAAGGCGAATCAACCACCTCCCTGGGCAGCATATTCCAATGCCTAATGACCCTTTCCGGAAAAGGAAAGGAAAAGGAAAGGAAAGCAGAGCCTTACAATTTCTCAGAAATTTTGGAACTTCCTAAGCAGGGTTCTATCAATCCTGATCCCAAATGATGTATACAGATTCCACTCAAGAACACTGGGAGAAGGCTTTTAGTTAAAGGTGATCTTTGACAATAATGGTCTGATACCAGTACTAATTGTAATAATGTCAGTAAACTCTGTCCACGCTATTAGTGGTTAGTTGTCTCTCCTCCTGTATGCTTTCAGTTAGTCTAGAAAGACTCCATCTCTTCCTAAAGGAGTGTTAACAACTCAGTAAGACCATAGGAGCCTGTTGTCGTTTTGCTTTTGTGCATCAACAGGAATCTTGATAGTGCATAAGCAGCTCTTGTCGCATGAATAAATTTTCAGTGTGTGCCATCTGCTGGACCCAGCTCAGAGTGCTGTGTTAATTCATATAGAATCAGAATAGTTTGGGTTGGAGGGCACCTTAAAGATCATCTAGTTCTACCCCCACTGCCATGGGCAGCGACACTTCTCACTAGATATCTTTTCAATTATATTTGTCGCTAATTAAAGTTATCTGCAACTGAAGAGATAACAACAAAAAAACCTGAGCAGCATAACATCATCTTGCTCTACGAAAGCAATAGAGGTTTCTTGGTGACTGTAGTTCACAATGTGTATTCCTAAATAAGACAATCCTGGATGAATTTTTAATGCATTGATATATTTGAATGGAATTATTGCTATAGTAGCATAGATCTATGAAATTGTGTGCTTGCCTAGATTGTAAAATTAAAGAACTGTGATTGAAAACATTAGACTTTAAACAGGATGCAACCCCCCCCAAAATATTTCTAGTTTTATAAATAGATATCGTGAAGTCTAAGGATTACAATAGTAGATAGGTAACGTGTTTTGAGCCCTAGAAGTCTTAACGTCTTAAGTCCTGGGTCACTGGAACTTTAGAATTAGTATGCCAGCAGTGAATTCTAACCTTAGGTTAGAGAACAATTAGAACATCCCAGATTTCGTCCTCGTATCTGATACTTCAATAACCAGTTCATGGATGCGTACACATTCATACATTGAAACACTTCTCTGCACTTCTCAGAGCAGGAAAACACAGTGAAACACGATTCGACACTCGTTTTTTGCGCATACAACTTTTATTCGATGATTATTTTATTTTCTAACAACACCCATGCTTACGTGCTGTTAGCAGCCCATAATCACAGTGATGTATAAAACGTAGCTTCAAGTCTGGTCTGTGCTGAATGATCTGGTCTGATCATTAATGGAATAGTTACTTGATGACAGAAAACTTGGTGTGGTTTTGAAAGCCACTTACATTTTTACAGTAGCTAATAATAAAACACCATTTAAAATCAGCGTTCTGTTTTGTACAATGGCGTATGTACATTGGAAAAAAATTAAATTGTTCACATCCACAGGAAAATGCTGTTTCACCAGCTGCAGGTCTCAAGCATATCTAAGTGTATGAAGAGGGGAAGCGAACCTTATTGTGCAAATATTCACGCAAATTAACCACTGTGTAACAGCCATAATAAAGATACAGCGAACGGGGCTCAGATTAGCTAACGGCTCAGATGAATTAACTGGTCTTTTGTCCAAACGCGGACAAAACTAAGCACTGTAGAAATTTGAGGACCAGAAACACTATGTGCAAAGCGTATCATAAAGAATATACTTAAAACAGAATGAGGAATAATGCTGCAGGCTTGCTTACAAGAAATAAAGCATAGAACCGCTTTATTTTTTCCATAGAATAATTATGGTAATTGTGTTTCTGAAATTCCAGCCTACAAATTCAACAATATGTAATGTATTAAAGAAATCAGAGCAGCATGCATTTTCTCTATATCTACATGATTTCATATAATTACTTCAAAATTTGAATGATAAAAGTAATTTATTAATTCCAACCTTGTGAAAAATTGTACTCGGAGAGAGACCTGTAATTAGGAGATGGAAAATCAGAGTAAATTATGGCTATAAAAATGTCTTTGAGTGTGAAATAAGCAACGATGCATACTGTGTATAAAATAGTAGTTTATTCCCAAGGAAAAAAAAAAAGACTCTTCAGTGGATTTCTTTTTAATGTTCTTATAAAAATGAGAAATGAGTGTCCACTGAAGTACTGGTTTTTGTGTTTTACTATACAGAATGAGTCAGAACAGGATTTAATAAGTTTGGGGTTTTTTTTGCGTTTTTTTTTTAGTGTTCTCAACAGCTTTAACAATTTCCAGGTGAAAGGCTACAACAGAGAACGTAAAAAATAAAGGTTATATAGGTGCCCTAAAGGTTCACACCGCTATGTCACTTCATGGCTTAAAAACTAGAAGTTCTAGAATCATAGAGTTGTTTTGGTTGGAAAAGACCTTTAAGATCAAGCCTAAGCATTAAGTCCTATTTCTATCCATTTCCAAATGCCAAATTGTATCTTTATTTGCAGGTGGTATGGGATAGGACTTCACTGTTGTCGCTTTTGGGTACCATGCAAATACTACGCAAAAAGCTTTAAAAGCGATCTGGCTACAATAAATTATCCTGCTTTCAAGGTTTCTTGGTTTGGGGGGTTTTGTTTGTTTTCATTACTCTACAAAATTTACATTCTGCTTTGAGAAATGTAAACTGAAAAAAACCAGCCTACCTCTTGAGCCAGTGTTTCACTCTTTAAATCAGTGGATGTGAAGCAAGATGCTCAAGAGCAGGATATTGCCCAGCGTTCTTTTAGGAGAAGCAGTGAGAGCTTTGTGGGTGATCAGGGAGGGACCTTCTCCCCTGTTGCTGTGCGGGAATCTGGGCAACAACTCCACATCTTTAGATAAGAATTAAACACTTAAAACTAGATTGGAACAGGATTTGGTGCTTCTTAACAAGAGAGAATTTGAAGTTCATCAGCCACCTGAGGTGAGGTGGGAAATTTCTACACTTTACTAGTTGAGGAGAAGCTGGTTGTTGCCTAGTCCTCCCAGTGTAATGCTAGCACTAATGTTTCATGTTCATCACCTCATTCTCAGCTGGTCTTTATCAAGATGCTTACAGATCCTCTGTTAGCAGGATGCTGGGTTTTAAAAGCATTGAACAGTCATCTCAACTGTCACGTTACCGAGTACTCTGAAAATTGCTCCCATTGCTAAAATCTATCTCATAGAATCATAGAATCACCAGGTTGGAAGAGACCCACCGGATCATCGAGTCCAACCATTCTCACCAATCTCTAAACCATGCCCCTCAGTACCTCGAAGACATTAAGTCTTTGGTATCTATTCAGTATGACAGCGAAACATGGCAAAGAAAAACATTTGAATGTCTTCTTGTACAAGCACTGGTTTATAACTTATCTGTCCTGCATATTTTCAATTTTTTTCATAGTATCATCCATTTAGGTGTTTTCAGAGCCATATAATTGGAGCTTCCATAGCAGTTCAACAGGGCTGGGTACAGCTTCAGAGAGGTGGGAGCAAAGGGGACATATGTAGTCCTGGAATTAGATACATCAGGCATGTTCTTTTGTTGACGCCCAAACCTCTGAACTTGCACTGTTTAAAAAGCAAGGCATAACTTGATGGGTTTAAAAAGTAGCCAGGAATCTTGTATGTTGTGTGGCATCACCTAGCAAGAGGGCTATTTTGTAATTTTAGTCTTACTTTCTTACACTGAAGTTGTGGCCTGAAGCTGAGCAGGCAGAACAAGTTGTCATCTGGAACTGTGGTGATTTAGGAGCAATGAAATGTTTTACTCTCTATCTTTGCCTAGGAACGATGGGTATTTCTCAGTGGCTGTGGCTGACCAAGCCCTGTAACTTGACTGCTGATCCATTTTAGTCACTCTGGTTCTTGTCTGTGTATTTTCTTGGTGTGAAAACCATCTCCAGCAGCGGCTGCCTTTCTACGGGGTGCATGGACAAGTCATTGCTTTTCTGGATGTTGTTAAGGCCTCTTCCTTTCGTTGTCTGTACTCTGCACCGTCTCAGAAGAGTCACCAGAATTGCTTTCATCATCACCATGGCAATAAACTTTCCGACACAGCCCCGAGGGCCAAATCCAAATGGTTGGAAATAGCGTGAAGGAACCTGTACAGAACAACATAAGAAATAAAGTTTAAGACAGATTTTTCTTCATAAAAGTAGCCAAAATTATGCTGGACATTGGTAGTAAATGTATTTTGAAAAGTGTGTGGAAAGAAGTCTCTGAGGAGTAATTACTTCTTCCCTTCATACTGAACAGTCCTTCCACGCAAGTCAGGCCAAAAATACAGAGGCACCTACAGAAGGGGTGACTTTTGAATACCAGGATAGCAGGGAAGGTAAAGTTAAGCAGTCAAATTCTGCCCTTGTCTTTCAGTCTGTTCATCCTGTGAACTACAGGGACTTTACCGCAAGCTGTGAAACGGAGCGAAGCTTTTGCGCTTCAAAAATTCATTAAAGCTCATTGAAAACCTCTTCAGAAAATGTTTCTTACAGAGTTCATAAGTGTCTGAGTTACAGGCTGATGCCTTGTCTAAAGATAATCATAAAGCCATGCACCTGGTACAATTGTCATTAAAAGGCTAGTGTTCCTGAGAATTAGTCAGAAAATATGATGCTGAAACTTTTATTTGATAGCTGATAGAGAGATAACTGTGAAATTATTTGACAACAAAATTTAGGATTCTCAGAGCTGTTGAATAATGCACAGCCAATTTCTGCTACTGTATTGATATTTAATAGATCAGTTCTCCAAAGGATTCCCAACGCCATGAATGGTACTGCTAGTGAGCTACAAAGGTAGTTCTTATGAGTGAGAAAAACCAAGTCTGGCTATAAATAAATTATTTTTCTTCATCTGTGTAGCTTTATTTTTAAAAAGTAAGATATTAGCTGTGATCTGACTTCCTAGATAACCCAAGAGAAGATTGCTTTATATTAAATTACCTTTACAAAAAGTTTCCTTTTTTCCCCCTCATTTTCAGACCATGACAAATGTTTTCTATTTAGTTATTTTTCTAATAAATTGAGCTGGACTTTTTGAAAACTGATGGGTAAAGACAGATGCTTATACCACTGCACAAGTACAGCAGCTGGCAGTACAGCACAGTGGCATGTGCCCAGCCTGGGAAAATGGAAAACTGCTTAGATCGTAACAATGCCATCTTATCATAAATAATAGTGTGGATTGCTATTCAGTCAGAGAACTGTGTGAAAATTGTGCCTGCTAGAATAATTATGAGGCAAAGAGAATGCGTGAAGTCAGATAGAAAATGTGTGGTTAAATATTTGGTCAAGGGGAAATATTTTTAGCAGCAAAGTACACTTATAAAATAAGCAAGAAATCAACTTTGATAGAAAGACTTAAAATAGTGGCTGGCAAAATGGAAACTATTCACAGTGAAGTGTTATTTCAATTAATTTAATCACTCTCTTCTGGAATTTTCTGCAATGACTTTTTCCTTGATCCGTTGTTTTTAATACTGTGTATGGAGTTAGCTATGGGTAATCAAACAGCATTTTAGCCATGTTAACCAGATTGTTTGGTTCTTGTTTGTGTGCGCGACATATATGGGACACCTAGATTTTTGGTAGGAAGGATGTAAAACTTAGAGGTATGTTTCTGGGCTTCAACATTCATATCTCTTATTTCTTTATCATCCTATTCATAGAATCATGTTACAGTTTGGGTTGGAAGGGACCTTAAATAAAGCCCATCCAGTTCCAACTCCCCTGCCATGTGCAGGGACACCTTCCACCAGACCAGGCTGCCCAAAGCCACATCCAACCCTGGAGATCCAGGGATGGGGCAGCCACAGCTTCCCTGGGCAACCTGGGCCAGGGCCTCACCACTCTCATTGTGAAGAAATTCCTCCTTCTGTCTAGTCCCAATCTGCCCCTCTCCAGTTTAGACCCACTGCCCCTTGTCCTATCACACAAGCCTTTGTGAACTGTCCTTCCCCAGCTCTCTTGTAGCTCCTTCAGGTACTGGAAGGTCGCTATAAGGCCTCCTAGGAGCCTTCTCTTCTCCAGGTTGAACAACCCCAACTCTCTCAGCCTGTCCTCAGAAGTTTTTTATTAATACATCCATGTTTTCTATATCAAACTGGGTTATCTATTTGTGTCTTTAAACTAAAATTACTGTCTGTGGATGCTTGTGTGTGCAGTTGCTAACATCTCAAAAGAAAAAAAGCCAAGTGATAAAATTATTTCCTAACATTTTTAGTTAGACAAAATGAGAACTGTGACAGTGGCATGAAACACTAGCCCTTTAACTTCAATCCCACTCAACCTTGACATTCGACAAGGCACTAGAAAATGCCGGGGAAAGCTTGCATACCAGGAAAATGTGTGTGTGTGTGATAGCAAAGCTAATAATTCTCTGAAGGGAATCTCATCTGCGGAATAAGTTGATTATGCCCTTTGCTCTTGCATGGCTATTTATTCCAGAGATCTTTCTAATTCCCTCACAGGGGTGCTAAGCAAACATTACTGTTTTTCATATTTTGTACTCTCTGCCACGTGGGTAGCAGTACCTTCTGCTTCCATCTGCACTGATTTACAGTCAAAAACAAGGAGTCGAATGTGCCACTGAATCAGTCTGTTTTCTTTCGATACGGCTTTAATCTCTCTAGATGATTGTTGCTGAAGAAATACAGTTTTGCAAAACGATTTGTTTAATCAGTAATCTGAAGAGCAGAGGTCTAAATGATAGTTGATAATCCAGAGGATGATTTACAACAGGAGGGTATTACAAATAGGAGAAAAATTCACATTTTACTTTTGATACATGACACGCTAATGCAGACTAAGGAAAATTCCAGTTCTTTTGGGATTTCTATCCTCTCTTAAATCGAAATGCTGTGCTCAACCGGGACTGAATTACTCAACATCTACAGTATTCAAGTGGTTAAAATTTAGCATTTTCATTTTTGGCCTATAAAATACATCAATAAAAGATGAGAGCTGGGTTTTCAGTTTCCAAGAAGTTACTATACTGCTCTCTACATCTCCAGGGGATCCTCACGTGGCCTCAGCTCTGTGTTGTATTGAATCCACGGCTCTAGCTCCCTGAAGCCTCTTTAAATTGTCCAGCGTCAGGGGAGGGGATATACTGAGAACTACGCGTGACCAGGAAACTTAATCAGAAATTTTTAATCGAAATTAAGTTGTCTGGGAACACTTTGTTTTTGATATCATAATAACTTTTTAATTAAATGGCGCTTTGGTAGGAAAATACTTGCCCTGCTTTAGTAACATTAATAGTAATAAGCAAGTATAGCTACCTAGGGGTTAGAGAAAGGGAAAACAGTCTTATAGTCGCAACATTCTTGATCAAAATAATAAGAAGAAATATTGTCAGTAAGTAATATCCAATTTCCTGTAAGAAATAATATTAAAAACTTACATTTTTCTCAAAATTTTCAAGAGAAAACTCATTTGGCTTTGGGAAGAATTCCAGCTTATGCATACGTCCGATGTTGAGAATGATATTTGTCCCCTTTTTCACAGGGTAGCCATCAATTACATCATCTTGTAAAGCTTTTCGCATGATCAAGTCCACCACTGGCTGGTATCTCATGCTCTCATAAATAAAGTTCTCCACGATTTTTAGGTTTGGCATGTCATCGCTCTGTATGTCTCTGTCACCTTGAGGAACAAAACAGAGGTGAAGAAGTTTGTTACGAATTTAATAGCTTCTTTGTGCAAACACCAAAACATTTTCGGAAGAATCTCAGTTCCTGAAATGGTAGGAAGGATTCAACATCTGATAAGGGGTTTTAGGTAGCCTTACATATTCAGGAAATCTGTCATATCGTTCATTAGTGTAAACCCTAGTTTATTAATTTATGATCTTCTCACCACCTTCTTTAAAATGTTATTAGTCTTTGTTCTGCTTTCTTGTCAGTGGTAAAACTTTGAAAGTCCTTCCCTGACTTTTGTATGTCTGAGAGCAAGAAGACGTCTTCTTGAAGAATCTGAGAGCTGACAGCAAACAGAATCTGGGAATAGTCTGCAAATGGGAGATAACTTTATAGGGGCCTTAAATTTTCACCATGTGATTGAGTTTGGCTGGATGTACAGGTGGATCCTACTGTGGCCTGACTGTTTCAGTTAGCTTGAGTAGCTTCCTCCCAGCTTGATTCTATCAGTAGCAGTATCAGCATCACCATATTCTGCCAGCAGGAGCCTTACTTTAGCTTTCAAGCCACAAGCAGTTCACAAGCTACATGCTGACCGCTGCTGCGGTAGGTTTTCAAGATAAAAGGCAACTTGGCTAACCCAGTTGGTCATTTGCTTAAAGAAAGGCCAGTGAGGTGAATGATGAGTACTCGACTCTCCTAGGGCCAATAAAATAAGGTTTATTAAAAGTAAATTAGAAAATGGGTAAGAAGTTTGTTATACGCTTTCCAGTGTTCAACTGACCTGAAGTAAATCTTCAATAAGAATGGGTGAAATTAGTTTCTATATTAGCTCTTTGTCAGGCTGGAAGTCTAGAGGAAGGGAAGAATGTAAATTTGGAATGGCTTGGTTGTGTTTTGAATAGCTAGTAATTAGTACTTAAAGAGAAGTCTGGTTTGATATCAGAATGGATGGCAGCAGAGTATAATTTAAGTTTTCTCTAGTCTTTCCCTTCTGTGGTCCAAGTGAAACTTAAGTTCTATATATACACAGAGAAGTATTGGTGACTGGAAGTATTTGAAATGAGCATCCCCTTCTGCTATTTCAAGGTAAATGGAAAATAATTTTACTGGAACTTAGGTGAGTGCTGATTTGCACTGCTGTTGCTGTAGAGTGAATGTAGCACGTTCTTTCTAATAGATTGTCAACTCTGACAATTCCTATTTGAATTTATCTTACAGAGTTGTTCTCTGTCATTTGATCTTGTATAAAATCTTTTACATATAATGGCAGTTCATATATTTTACAGCAAATTCTTCCGTTAGAAGAAAAAAACCTGAGAATTTTCAGCCTTTGAATAATTGAAATTGGATCCCTGCTGAAGCAAAATTACATTCTCACATCACAGACTTTGCAGCTCCTGCTTACCCATAACAGTTTCAATTTCTCTCATCATCTCCTCTTCCACTGTGGGGTGCTCTGCAATCAATATTAGCATAAAGAAGAGAGTCACAGACAGAGTATCAGGAGCCGCAATCATCATCTCCAGCACGCATTGGTTCACGTTCTCTGCAGTCAGATCCCCTCTGTTCTGAAAAAAATTGGAAATTTCATGGACAATGTTGATTGCTGACCTTTGATGCCAAAAATATTCTATAGCAGTAGAATGGGAAGAGCCTAAAATACCTGCTTTAAACAAAAGGAGAATATCTTGACAGCCTTTGTCTCATAGGCTAAATAGCATTTATTTCTTGTCTTTCAGAGAAAAACAGTAAACTCATGCTTTGATGGGTGTGTGTTATCTTACAGAAAAGCAAGTGTTTGTTCTTAGCTTTGATTCTTATTGATTCATTGCCTTTCCTCACAGAGTTTGGGAGCTGTCAGAGATCATACAATGCAGGATTTACGTAGCATTTGAAACCTTTGCAAACAAAAAGCAATACATCAAGATAAAATAGAGAGGTTAGGGAAAGACTGGAGGACATTCAGGGAGAGATGCAAGAGTTATAAGGATGTTGTTTAAGCCATGAGAAAAACTCAGAGAAGCTCCTGTTCCTGCAAATGAAACTGTTCGAGGTATGAATCACTGCCATGACTTTCAGACAGATACGGGGAGTTTAAGTTGCAAAGCCAGTGTTGTTAGGGACAGGAGAGTGTCTGAAAAATCAGAGCGCGCTGTATTTTGAGTTCATTGCCAATACCTGTGCAAAAATCAGTTGGGAGGCAAAATCCATGTGTTCATCCAACTTCTCAACCGTGGAAAGCTTTTGTCTTTTCTGCTCTATTAAGATTTCCATTGCTCCTTTCAGGTCTTTGCTGAAAAGAGATGAAATCAACATATAGCAAGTGACCTTCCAATACCTGAAGGGGCTACAAGAGAGCTGGGGAAGGGCCTTTTACAAAGGCTTGGAGTGATAGGATAAGTGTAAACTGGAGAGGGGCAGTTTAGACTAGACAAAAGGAGGAATTTGTTCACCATGAAGGTGGCGAGTCCCTGGCCCAGGTTGCCTAGGGAAGCTGGGCAACCAATAATATATAATTGTATTTTGGATTTTCAATTACCTATAGATTTGAAGGCAGTTTCTTTTTAAAAAGTATATTCAATTTTTTTTTAATTAAAACCTCAGAGTTTCCATTTGCATTTGTTAGTGTTGGGATAGAAAATTTGATTGAGTTTGTAGAGGTAAATGTATTTAAAACTTCAGTCCTGAATAAAGTTCTTATCTGTAACGTCTTTTCTCTGTTAGAACTACAAAGAGTCCTTTTTGCCAGTTTGTCAGAATATCAGAAGTCCAGGAATCTTTATCTTTTTTTTTTTCACAGTAGAAATTTATGAGTAAGTCCATTGTAATGGGTTTGCTTTTGAAATATCAATGTTTGCCTGCAGAGCTTTTCTGGTAATAACTGGGCCACCATGGTTAGCTCTCGTTAGAATCACACGATAAAGCACTAAGTGGTGCATGATAAAACTGGCAAGCAAATGTTAGAGAAGGCAGGTCTTTCCTCCAGTTCATGAAAGCTGTAAATTACTTTAGTTGAACCTCCGTATTCTCCTTGAAGCCTTTATGTTGCATAGTAGCATCAAAACAATTTATTACATATGCTTCATAAGTAGTAGTTTCTCTCACTAGATGGAATTCAAATCCTAAATGAACAAAATGATTGCCAGAGTTTTTTTTTTTTTTGTAGCCAGTCCTCTCTTGGCAGAAGACGGCAAATGAGATCATGAAAATAGAAGAGACATTTTATATTTTTGCAAAGAGGAAGATGGCAAAACATGTTTGTTCCTTATTTAGGAAAAACAACCCCTTGAATTGGATTATCGTGCTAGGCACCAAATTTTCACTAAAAAAATGAGCTGTTGACTCAAAAATTCATGTTGAGGGAGCTTATAAATAGAATTATACTCAAGAGTTAACTCTTCTGGGACAGTGTCTTGAATGTTGATGGGTTTTCTTGTTTTGATGAACTGGACCCCACTCTGTCCTGGACTACAGAGCAAATGTAACTTCCGCAGTGTGATGGCTCTTCCTTGTCTCTCTGAACTGAACCTGTGATTTCAATTTACTTTGACATTTGAGCTGGCGTTAATTAATATTTTGGTGAGTAAACTAGGACGGAAGAGACGTAGGTTTAATTTGTCCCATGAGATCAACCGCTTTGTAGCATCAGTGGCAGATCTCGTTCTCTTACGATCTGGGGTCTGCAGACAGGGGACTTCAGCCAGACAACTCTGCGAGTTTCCCTATTTATTATAAAGGCAGAAGAAAACATCAAGGGGAGGTTTCCTTCATGGAAAGAAAGAATCTTACGCAAATGATTTGTAAAACAGTTGGTACTTACACTGCCTCCTCGTATTTCTTGCACAACCAAGACATCTTAAAAAAGATGTCAGGCTTTAATAAAAGGGCTTGCCAAGCATCAAAGTAGTTTTGAATCTTAAGCACAATGGCGTGTTCTGAAAATAAATGTTAACAAAAAGCAGTATGAAATATAAATCTCAATGGTGAAATAACACAAAAGCTTCAGGTAAATTAATAGTAAGGCCCTGTTCCCTGCTCTCAATAAGTTCACAGGAATTTGATTAAAAAATTGTTTTAATCGTGGTAGACAGCTATGGAAACTTTTACAAAACACTAGAAAAGGTATGGGTCTTCATGAAAACTCTTGCTAGATAGCTGAAAGGAGATAGTGGTGTGTCAACCAGAGCCAAATTGTCTCCCACAGCAGAACAGAAGCAGCACCCTTGCAGCAGACTGAAATGGGATAATTTAGACATCATGACAATGTTATTTTTGTCATATATTTTTGAGGATGAAGAAATTGCAGAAGACTTCAACTGTCAGGTGAACTTCTCAAGGCAATCATTTAGTTTGGTGGAAAGATTTCTGCTTCATATATGCATAAAATATTGGGATTGTAACAACACAGCACGTAATCTCTTTAAGTAGTACTATTTAAGATGAGTGTGACAAGTAATATGTATTTCTGGTCATGTAAAATTCTCTTTTATAACTAAAATCACTCATAAATCAATTTCAATTAATTATATGATGATATGGGTCTATTCTTGTTCTGGTTTCTGAAATGAAACTACTCAGTGATGTCATGAATTTTCCTTGGCCATATAATTTAGATCCATCATAAGGTATAAAACCAAAGCTGTCTGTACCATCCAAGGGGATCCCAAGAAAAAGCTTGTTGGATGTATCAAGCGTGATCCGTCTCATAAGGTTCAACACGTTGATGTTTCCTACTTCTGTGGTTACTTCCTCTAGTTTGTCCAGGTGATCGATTGTTGATTCAACACAAATTGCTATCATACGCACAAGACCAGGACCAGACAGAGCTGAAACATATATGCAAAATGATCAAACGATTGGTTAAGTTTCATACCTATTTATGATATACCACGTCTAAGAAACCATGTCCTCTAGTGCTACGTCTACATGTTTCTTGAACACCTCCAGGGATGGAGACTTTACCTTGTCCCTGTGCAGCCTGTTCCAGTGCTTGGCCACTCTTCCATAAAAAAAAATTTCCTAATGTCCAATCAAAACCTCTCCTGACACAACTTGAGGCCATTCCCTTTTGTCCTATCACTGTCGCTTGAGAGGAGAGACCAACAGCCACCTCAGTGCAACCTCCTTTCAGGTAGTTGTAGAGAGCAATAAGATCTCCCCTCGGCTTCCACTGTTCCAGACTAAACAGTCCCAGTTCTTTCAGCCACTCCTTGTAAGAAATAGTTCTGCTCTGCAGATCTTCCAAATTAATTTTGAAACTAAACTACTTTCCCCCTCCTTACTCCCACCCAGTTAAAATAAGACAGAAAAATCTTTGAACTTTGCAGAGGCTGGGATAGGAACAGCCAACTACATTTCTGGAAGCACCAGTTGAGCTAATGTAAATACTGGATTTGAAATGTAAAACATTGAAAAACCTGGCTTGTGTGCATAATTTAATTATGTTTTAATTGAATGCAAAATAAGAATCTGCAGAGCTACTCGAGGACCGTTTCAAACAGCATAACAAGCAGAATAAGTGTGAAAGAAAACGTGCAAGAAAATAATTCTATGGGATATATAAAGAGGTCCGATTTCAGTAATTTAAGTATGCAAAGGACAAACAGCATTTCAGAAAAGATTGGGTGCAGACTGATTTACCTTTGGTGAAAAAAGGTCGGATTTCTTTCCAGTGCGCTGGGTTGTTGTTAAATATTATCCCATTTTCATACATGCCGATGCACTGTAATCCAAGTTTACTCCCAAATCGAGAAACGTAATTCCAGTGCTTCATTACATGGAACACGCTTGAGGATCTGGGAAAGAAACAAGGGGAGGAAAAGAAAGCCCAAAGCAAAAATGCTTCATAGATTGCACACAGAATTTTTATTCTGACATTTTATAGCTCTGAAGTGCTGACTTGCATTCTCAGTTTATCAGGAAGTACAATGCTTGGTACTAAATGTTCATCCTTTTATATAATTAATTTTTTTAATGATAAATGTCTTCAGAATATATATTGGAACAGTAACATAATGTGTTTGGATTTGAAAATATGTTTTAGGCAATGGTTACCAAAAGAACCATGTTGAAACATAGAAACATGTAGATTATGTAAGATACACTCAGGTGATAATCAGTTTAATATTTCAGATGATGAGGTGTAAAGTATTTGACAGCTGATAATTTTGTCATGATGTGTATTAAATTACAGCTATAATTCTGTAGCTGTTTGGTTATTCCCAGACACATACAGAAAGCATAAATATAAATGCATCATTTAAATATGCAGCATCATAATATACATGGAATAAATATTCCTAAATAGAAATGTTGGGGAAATCTATGATGCTTAGAATTCTTTTTACAGCTGACAAGTTTTATTCAGACATGCTGGCAAACAAGCTGTGACCAGCATCGTTGCTTCAAGATCAAATTTCCTTTAGAGGGTGCTAGCATTTTATAAATGTTGATGTGATGAAAACCCAATCAAAGGAAATTCAAAAGAAGGAAAGTCAGAACAGAAGTTGAAATTAAACAGTGCTCTACTTTCTTTACTACGTAGACTGCTCATTGGGTCAAAGCCCAGACTTTCTTATGTGGTTTTAGTTTATTGCTTCAGTCCCGTAAGGTAAATGGGACTTTAGTGGTGATGGGTTTTCACCGTCGTTTCACTTGATCAGAGGTTAAAGTTAAGAGTGAGATGGTACAAACAGGCAAACATAGATTAAGGACTGGAGTAAAAACAGGGAGAATGTCTGCAGGTTCAAGTGTCTAAGGAATTCAGGTTATTCTCTTTCCCTTACTTCCCCACATCTGCTCTCTTTTTATTTCCTCAGAGTTCATCATCTGTATTTTCAGGCATATGAAAGAGAATGTTAGATTATAACAGCTGCCCCAGGACTGGAAAAGTGCAGGAGGCTCATTTTGCTTCCTTCCATTCCACACAACTGCACAGGACACATAATAAAGTTTTAAGGAAGGATTTCAACATATGACTTCGTTTAAGCAGATTTTCCTTATGAAACTGGTAAATGAAGCCCTCCAAAAGGAAGCACCTGCTGTAACCAAGACTGCAAGTCCTTCCATCCATGAATTAGCATCTCAGTATGATCAGATTTGATACTAAAAATTCAGGTGGCATTGGTGGAAATAATATACAAGTTAAATACTAGTTCTCAATATACTGTCAATGCTTTTAAGGAAAAAAACATGTCTGGGGAGAAGTGATGGAGAGCCTGAGGCAGCTGTGGCATTGTTCCCCTGTACCCCTGACTTGCTTCTGACAACTGTTAGTGGAAGACAGCAACAAGTTCATAGCATTTTACATTATCAAAATATTATAGCACAGTGGTTATTTACAGCACCTGTGCAGGAAGGGGATATAAACAGTTCTCCATTCACTATTAGTTCTTCTTACAGAGTTAAAAACAGCAATGAAGCTAATGTACTTCATGTGGTAAATCCTTTGATAGTTCTCTATACCACTTTCTTTCAAAAACTTTTGCAGGATAAAAGTTGCGAATGGAATAACTGATATTGCTAATAAAAAGATTATTATTCTTTATCAATTTCAAGCAGTGAGCATTTTGCTACCTTTCCCCCCTCCCCTTGCATAACTCAATCATCCAGAAGATCCAGTGTAGAAGAAAGCAACTGTCCACAGAAGCTGATAAAATGATAGACTGTGGTTTAGTATTATGCTTAATACTGTGTATAATGAAGTCTATGGGTAATTCTATTAATTGGAGTGGAATTACTCTATTCTGCCTTTGCATAATTAACACCCTGAATTACAGCCATAATCTTCAAGCAATTCTGCCATTCTAAGGAGAAACTTAAGAACTCAGGAAACTAAAATTTGGTTTAACCCTGCATTGCAGTCAGTCTAGATTCCTGTATGTAATGTAATCCTAATATTACATGGACTAGTGAAAGAGATGGTGAACGTTTTTGGTGACTGAGCCTCAGTGCTTAATCTTTAATTCCTTGAATAAAATGAGAATATTCACAAAGACTTCACTAGCAGAGATTTTAAAGAAACAAAAGATCAGGAAAAGGTCTCTGAACAGCAGGAGAAGTAAAAAGTTTATGTTAAGATAATTTTTTAGAAAAATAACTTCAATTCTACTTTAGGAAAGAAGTAGCAAAGAGATAATAAAATATGAAAAAGCTCTTAATATTATTACAGATAGAAAATAAGGATTTACTTGCTAATTATAAATGTTTCTTCACCGCTGATCCAAACTCTCACAAATTCTCCGTATGTCTTATTGTAGTAGTTGCAGGCATTACCTACTCCCATCCAGAGAAATCTCCCATGTGAAATGAGGGGACCAATTCCCATACAGTATCCTGGCCCTGAGAAATCAGGTAAGAAAAGGCTGGTCACAGCAGCACTCACTGACAGGGATGCAACTCAGAGTTTATCAACCTTTACAAAGAAACTTTTTAACGTGACAGTTGAGATCTGCATGGGACAGTTCACACAAACAATCCCACTCTGAAGTTCTGTCTTAGAGAAACCTGCATCTGCATTGCTGAAGTCCCATTTAATATCTCTGGAAGCCTAATAAGCATTCAATGTGCATACAGCAAATGACATTAATTGCTTCTTTGTACAACTTCAAACTGCTGCTTAAATTGCATAAATCTGGAGGGTTAAGGGCTAGATATCAAGAAGACATTATTTAGAAAAAAAAAGCATATGGTGTATTAATTCATTATTTTATCAAATCCCTTGAATGATGTTGGCTGAATTCATAGAATGGTTTGGGTTGGAAGGGGCCCTAAACATCATCTAATTCCAACCTTTCTGAGATGGGTAGGGACACATCTCACTAGATCAAACTGCCCAAATTCATGCTGAAATGTCTAGTGAGACCCACAAAAGTCAATATCCTTTTCATGTAATTAAATATAAGCATTTACATTTTTCTTAAAGTCATTACTTTGCCACTCCAATTAGAGAAAGAAACAAGCAAAAATAATCTGACAGTTTTTAGGCGGTATTATAGCTGAAGTTAATTTACCTGGTATTGATGAAGTTTCTTCATGATTCCATATAAGAAACAGAAAGCACATGAGAATGAGTACGGGCACTGTGGCCACTGGCATTGTATCTGGTACTAGGCTGGTGATGTAGTGCACTGGGTTCAGAGTTTCCAGTACCATCTTTTCCAAGCGATTCTGCTTTGCTTTGGAGAGAAAGAAGGGGGAAAGAGGCAGAGATTTTCAAAGCTCCGTGGTGGATTCGGCTTTAGGCAGTACCTCTCAGCTCCTTTTTAGGTCTTGTAAATGAGTGTATGGCTCTCGACGTAGCTTTAATTTATAATGAGAGTGACTACCCGGACTGCTTGCCAGGACAAGCTACATCACAGGTTGAAACACACATGCAGCAGACACGTTCTTTTTTTGTTGTTGTTGCTTGGAAATAACAAAGCTTTTCTGACCTTGATATTGAAGCACAGTTTGGGATGCTTTGGCTGATAGACTTCTTATCTCTGATAGTGACTTGCCTGGCCAATGCTGAGGTTCACTCCTTGCAAATTTCTAACCAAAACACAAGAAATTAAACTTTCAGCACACGTGGAAGCATTGAATGAGCTCCCTCACAAGCTTTTATCTCTATTACTTAGCCCTTTTCTTTCTTGCATGCCTGTAGTGCAAGAATCCTTGAATTTCCAGAGTAACTGTTAGTTTCTCATGATGCAGATAGACTGTACGCCAGGTTTTTATTTGAAACAGTGTTCTACATTCTTTCCTATTGTCAGTCTTTGAGTGTAATATAATGTTTTGTGTTTCTTTATGGTTCTTCTGCTAAATACTTGGAAAAATACAACGTATGCCATAACAAGCAGGATCAGGGATTGGCTGGTACCATATTTCTTCTCAGGCAGTAGCTGGCGCTTGGTACAGGAAACAAAAAACCAAGCAAATGAACAGGGGGTTATGCATAGGGGGAACAGAAAGATTTTTATATCCTGGATCATGCTCTCATGAAGAGAGAAGATGTTAAAGACACTGCATTAAATTACAATCTTTTTTATACTCTTGAACTGATCTGAAGCAGTGTCATTTTTAGTCAAATTGGATCCTCAAGCTCTTAATCAATTGACATTTCTTGTATTGAGAGGTTCTTTGCCTCATTTTGGTGTGTATGATTCAAGCAGAATTTCAGGGTTTATACTTCTAATGCTTTCTTTTCATTTCAAAAGCCAAATGGACCATGAGAAATTTACCTTAAAAATTTACCTCAGCTGAACTGCTCATCCTGCTTGTATCCATTGCATTTTCTAAGAATTGTCCATGATGTAAATAGCTCTTAGTAACAATTCAACCAAGTAAATTTTGATAGTGGGTAGTCACTGAATAGACTGAAGAGGTTCAGAAATGGTACAAAGCTAGAATGCCTATTGTGCATGAAAGATGCTTTCGCCATTCTTGCTCTTTTTGTCTTGAAACCTTTGATAGGTAATTTTCCTTTCCTTGCAGTTGGTTGACGTATATGTCTGATCAGAGGGTTTTGGTGGTTCTAATTATTACTTATATGGCTGAGGAGGGGTGAGGACAGGACAAAAAAGCTTGTGGAATCAAATAGTGGGAGGAAAGAGACGTATTAAGGAAGTATTTTTGTGACAAAGAAGATGGATACCTGACCTGATAACAAGAGTGGATGTTAACAGCTGGAAAAGCATCTGCCAGCAGAGGGCCCTTTAGATTACTGATCTTTAAGCACTGGTTATAAAGCACGATTAGAAAATTCTAGGTTCTGTTAAACTTTTTTTTGCCAAAGGTAAAATGACAGGGCCCACAGAAAAGAATAAAGTCCACATATCATAAAGGATAACTGCGTTGACCCCATTCCTTCCAATTAGAGCTTTGTACTTAATGACTGTGTCAGTAAAAGAGCAAATTACGTATCACATTGTAGAATTGGAGCTGAAAATTTCTGATAATTCTGAGTAGGAGGAAATCACGAAACTGCCTGATAACTCTTGAAGAACCATTCTTGAATACTGGAATTCTTTCCTCTGTAGCAGTTCATCTGCCAGGAGGGACACGGGGGGAAAAAAAGAATCTGCTACTCTATTAATCTCCAAATCTGGTGGCCAATATTTGCAACATATGGAGCAACTGACCTAGGTTTACCTAAGGAGTTTGGAAAAGTAACATTTTAAATAGACTAATTTCACACTCACAAAAAATTCTATTGGTTTATGTAATCCAAATAAGTCTTTATTTTTCCAGATGACAAGTTCTTGTTGAAATAGCTAAATAAGCTTTTTATGTTGCTGTTGATTATGGAGCTTAGTGAGCTTACAAAATAAACTATTTATACTTTACTGTCAGGTTGGGTTGTCTGTTGTCTTTTGGACTAGCCAAGAGAAAGTTCTGATGTTCTGAAAGTCTTGATTTAAATGTATTGTTCTTGAAATTGCTGGTTACTTTAGATGTCTAAATTGATCTTCAGAGGATGAATATGTGCATCCTGAAAAATCGCATTCCACTACAGTGTTAAGCCTTCAAAATAACTAGTCAGTCGGAAAACCATAATTCCCTGTAGTGAGAAAATCTTGGAGTGATAACCTCATGTGTGTAACTAAAAATTTGGTACTCAACTCTCTCCTTTCTTCCAAGTGTCTGACTTGTTCTCTTGTAGCTTTTTATACAACGTGGATGTGTGAGGCAAGGTACACTACGTGCTTCCCAAATGACTGCACAACAAGGCTTTCTGCTTTCTGAACAATCTGTAATTATGTGGTGATTTAACTTTCAGAAGAATAATGATCTGAAATTAGGATTTGGACTAAGTCCGCTTCTGAGGTTTTAATTGCAGTCGGTTGTATGATTTGGCAAAAATAACCTCCCAGTTTTAGTACCTTTTACCAAAGGTCTTATTGTTGCTTAGGAACCAACGTAATGTCCATGAAAAGTACTCTCCACATTAGATGGGGAGAGTTTCATCTGAAAAACACATATCTTGAAGTAGGATAGTTATGTCAGTGTTTGTAAGACATCAAAAAAAAGCTATGGATATGCAAACTTCTGCAGTGTTGGTAAGAATCTATTTTACTGCCTGCCTGCCTCAGTTTCCTTAGAACACCATAAGCTCCAATTAACTGAAAGTGAACCAAAAAATGACTTGTGGATAGACAACTAAAATTTCTCTCTAATACGCTTTTTATCAGACCTCCTTGTTATGTCTATGGCAAAGCAGACTCATATGGACGAGCTCTTTTTGCATGTAGCTACTATCGGTTTTGTTATTACTACTGGGTGGGTAGTTTTCTTTCTGATTTGGCAGAGAGAAGGCATAGATGGCACAGAGGGCAACAGAGAAGCTCTCTGAGCCTTAATTATCTCTCTGCTGTAGTACTTTAATTGCTAGAAAATACTTTGACCGACTGAAGCAAAAAGTTATTTGACGCAGAAGGGCCCACTCTAAGAAATGTAAATTAATTCTTTGACTTTTTTTTCCTGGCTATAAATACCAAGTATCCTATCAGAATATATATTAATGTATGTATTAACCCTGAAGGAAATTGTTCTGGGTAACAGAAAAAAGACAAGACTAAGGAAGAATGCGTGACTCTTCTCTTCCTGCACATACCTTTGTTAACCAGAAATAATTAACTAAGATGTTGCTTAGAGAAAGATGGCACTTTTCCACAGCAAGCACCAACTGAGAGAGATCAAGCTCTGATAGAATAAATACATTCTCTGGGTCAATAGGAGACTTCTTCTACCTGATGGCCCTTTCCTCACTTAACTCATAATCCATTTTTTCCACTCTGCGACAATCATTCTTGGAAATCTTGGGTTGTTCTAGTTCGCTCGCTTTTGTCCTGCTACACACCTTTACAATAAAACATGGTGAACAGGGCAAAATCCACTTTAGAGCAGATAAGATAAAATCAGAGATCACAGAAACACTGAACAGGTCTTTTTTTAAATCAGTGGAGCCTTTATCTATAGAATGTAAAAGATCCTAATATTTCTTGATGTAATGTAAGAAGTTTGCAAGGTTGAATGAAGTGAAGGCTTCCTCAGCATGACTGTTCTGCAAGAACGTTGTGCTGTTTCTTTTTAAAAAGTGTTCTACAAAGTTTCAAAATATATAACACTTTATTGTTATTTTAATACCAAGAATTTGGTTTAAGACCTGCGGATTTTCTGCTATAAAAATTTATTTAGATAGTGATAACATACAATTTATAAAAAGTTAATTACAGCAGCTCAGATCAAAGCAGCTCCAGAAGGCACTTTCCACTCAAAAAGCAAAATAAAAGCAATTTCTCTAATGTACTATTCACGCTGCTTGAAGAAAAACATTAGAATATGAATTAAGAATTTACCTGTGTCCTCTTGTCACTTCTTGATTTGAACCGATGAAGAGTACTGGCTTTGTTCCTGATGTGTTCCTTTTAAAGACCTGAATAGGTTTTCTTCTGATCACTCTCTGTGGCATCTTTTATGTAGGTGCTTCTTGTTGCTAAGAGATCAGTTGCTTGGAGATGGAAGTTTGGGGTTTTTTTTGGTTTTTTTTTTTTTTGTAATAGATCAGGGGCCATTGCTATTGAAAAGAAAATTTTCTAATTTCACCTCTGCAGCTCAATGTACCTGCTGCAAAATAGCCCATGATAGACGTACACATTCCTAGTGCTGATGAGAACTGTAACTGGAGAGTAAAACAGAAAAGTAAACAAAGTTTAGGATTATGTTTGATAGCTCTGAATGTCAAGGAAAGAGATGTGTTGTTTAGCTGGAGGTGCAGTTATCAGAAATGAATATAATTCTTTGCCTAGCATGTCTAAATATATTTTTCATTTCCCACAGAAAGACAGACAAGTCCAGAAGTTTTATTCTAAAACTGGGATGTGCAAAGTCCCTCAGACGAGGTCCTGAGGGGCATGGTTTAGTGTTTGATGGGAATGGTTGGACTTGATGATCCGGTGGGTCTCTTCCAACCTGGTGATTCTATGATTCTACAAATTTACTCCTCTGAGGCCAAATAGGCTGTTTCGTGAAATAGGCCAAAATCACCTATTTTTGCTTAGTGCTCTCAAGTTTAGAAAATCCAGTCACTCAAGTCAGTTTTCAGCAAGACCGTGTTATGTCCTGTGGCAGTGAGACACGGTGCATCCTTCTCTCTCATTGTCAGCCCACAAGCGTAAAAGATTCCTGTAAATTTTTTGCTCTTTTTCTGAATTCACTCAAGGCTTTAACATTAGCATTTTAAAGGAAGAAATAAAACAAATCAGTGCACTTATAATAAGAAAACCCATCTAATGGGTAAAAGGGTTTTATATCTAAAGGACGATGATCTCACTTGGAACAAAAGGTATTTACAAGTTATATACAATAGCACTAGTGATGGCATATTTTTAACTTGAGGAAGAATGGAGGAGGCCTAGAATTTTATTGAATGAGAAATCTCTTTTGAGAAGCCTTTCTTTAAGCAAGTAAGTGAGTAAATAAATAATGGAGACAGTCTGTGTGGAACAAGGACTGAATTCATGTGTAAACGCTTCCGGCATCACTGCAACCTCATTGAAGAGACGTAGCTTACACAACCAGAAGTCAACATAATTTCAAACTGAGAAATGAACTCTTGTTCTTTTCCATATCTATTTATTATGCAGAGATTTCTTTATAGTATACACAGAAATAGGCAGAACTTCAGTGAACAATTCTGTTGCCTTCTCTATTTAGATCTGGTGACAATAATGGTTAAAACCTGTTGCATAGTGTCTGATGTTGTGAAAGTGTTAACATGACTTTTTTTATTTCAAGAAGAGATGATAGCTGGTAGAGTTTTAGTTGGGGCTCTTTCTTCTATCAGTGCTATGCAGCTACTTACATCAAGAATTTGCGCATGAATCATATTTCCGGAGCAAGAAGCCAGTTGAATTGGTCATGGAGAAGTCACAAAAGGGGTTAAGTGATGTGAAAGTACTTGTTTATAATTAAACTAGGTTTTGTCAAGACTGACTTCTGTGGGATGTAGCTTTAAATCAAATATTACTTCTATATACCAGAGAAAATGTATTTAAGTTCTTTCATTCCAAAGAATTCCTGGAACTTTGTGTAATGAAACCAGAATGATTAGACTTGTTGTTCACTACAAAGATCTGTGGTTGAATACTACAAATTCTTTAGAGCCTGAGTAGGCATCCGCTGAATTAACAAAGTTCTTTTTTATACCATTAAAAATAAGACATGCTTTTTCCCCCTTAAATCTTTTACAATAGACTTTTGAGGGGAAAGGATGCAGGTGCTCTTCATAGTTGAGCAGAAGGGTATGCAATCCTGTAGGAACTCTGTGGTTCATAGGACAAAATAGATTAGAGTTCCGGTTTAGTAATAACAGCTTGAACCTGATCTAGCGACTGTGTAGAAAGAAAATAACTCCAGTTAAATCAGTGGAAATGAAACCAGTAATATAAGAATCACTATTATGAAGCTAGTAGGATCGAATCAGGCTCAGCTCTTAATTCTTTTAAGAAATGACTGGTTTCATTGCAGTAGTTAGGGTAAGTTTGCCTTACCCCAAGAGAGGTGGCACTGCTAAATCTGTGCCTGTAATGCTCTATGTTGTTTTAGGAGATGGGAAAACAAAGGCATCTGTGTGAACACAGTCTGTCAGCA
Organism: Piaya cayana; assembly: GCA_013389865.1. Classification (NCBI taxonomy): domain Eukaryota; kingdom Metazoa; phylum Chordata; class Aves; order Cuculiformes; family Coccyzidae; genus Piaya; species Piaya cayana. The sequence continues at coordinate 118,461 of WAAB01021039.1, read as the reverse complement.
CGAGGTCACGCAGAAGATCCCTCAGTGCTCCATCCCAGGTATTGGCTGAAACCAGATGCCAGGTGGAGAATAAAAGCGTTGGGCAAATATATGTATTTTCCTCTCCCTGCCTTCCCTCCACTATATAAGGATAAAGGAATGCGAAGTGATAGTCTCAGCCACCCTTATGTTTGCAGTAACAGCTACCTGTCATTTCTAAGTACTTCAAGGAAGAGATTGTAGTAATTTAATCAGGCATTTCACTCTTACCTTCGCTTTTAACTTCCTACATATGCCATTTTTCTCTTAGCCTCAACAAGTCGGTTCTCAAGTAGTAAGAAAGCTGAGGCTGCTGCAGGCATCTGTATTTGAAGACGTCCTGTGCTACTTTATAACTTTAGAAGTGTGTATCAGGCGTGGGAATAGCTAATGTTAAAACTGTCAGGTTCTCCTACCGGCAAGCAAAATTGCTCAATCAAACATACTGGGTATGTCTAAGCTTCAAATTCCCTTAAAGCTGTACTGGGAGAACAAATTTTTGTTTGTTTCAATTCTGTTTCAGCCTGCTGTTAAAGTAATAAGCACTAGTAAAGGGCAAAGTGCAATAGAATCTATTTTCAGCCTTTGTCTTCTGTTTCCAGTCAGGACTTGCAGCACTGACTTGGTGCATGAGCTTTTCTGAGCAGGTCCTTCATCTGACTGGTGTCCACTGCACTCTGAAACCTGTTAATGTCTCTTCCATCAGTGTTTCTATGAGTTATTCTTCATCCTTTTACAATAAAATTCCTATTCATAGTCATAAATTCACCCTTTTAAAGCACAGTGCGTACATATGTAGATGTATTTAGAGGCTGCCCCATCCCTGGAGGGGTTCAAGGCCAGGTTGGATGGGGCTTTGAACAGCCTGGTCTGGTGGGAGGTGTCCCTGCCCATGGTAGGGAGGCTGGAACTGGATGATCTTAAAGGTCCCTTCCAACCCAAACTGTTCTGTGATTCTCTCTCCCAATCCAGTATCTCAACTCTTTACCAGTGGCTTGGAAATTGAGTTGGTGTGGTTTTGGGTTTTTTTTGTGTCATACATAATCCAGGAGACTACTTAGTCAAGAATTTTGACTACCATCTCCTACTGCTTCCTCTTTATCTGATAGAGAGAAAATTTCTACATGGTTGCTGTACCATTGTGGTGCTTAGCAGGAAAATATTTGTGGTAGCTGCTACTCCATTAGTATATCACACATAAAAATCAAAATTTCTGTGTGTTCTCATGTAGGCCTTCCACTTGTTACCCCTAGATACAGGATGCTTCCAGAATCTCTCCTTACTGAAAATTCATTAGAAGTGTTTAAAGAGAACCAAAAGACAGGAAAGCTCTGGAAGAAGCTCATTATACCATCAAGTACATAAGAATCAAGAAGTGCCTCTTGAAATCCTTTCTGCCTCTCCTGCCCCTTGAGACAGACAGAAGTCTTCAGCAATTGTCGCCTTTGGGGAACTGGAGTTTGGTGGTTTATGGTTTTTGTTGGATTTTTTTTTTTTTTTGCTAGCTTTTGTTGTTGATGAAAAGAGCTTCAGAAAAGAAGTTCTATGTGAGCTTGAACACTCTGAAAGATCTCTTCAGTAATTTCTTCTATCTGTCTGGAACAAATGCAGATGAAGTGTAAAAAAAAAAAAAGTGATATAGCTGAATGCAGCTCCTTGAAGAGCCATTTCTTCCAAACAGGTTTCTGTTGGCATGTGTGTGCTCTCTGCTTTATTACAACTATTCTTTCCCTGAATACTACATGTGTGTATAGCTGCACAGGAGACAGTGGCTAGTTCAGCTTTTCTTTTGAGGGTCACTTTTGCCCCAAACCCATATCACTTAGCTGCAGGAGGAGCTGCATACTCCACATTGTTGTTTTGGCAACGAGATATTTTAATTGCCTATAAAAATACGTAATTCACCGTGGCATTGTGTTAAAAACAATGTTAATTGTTAGTCAAGAATTGCCTAGCTCAACTTCTGCTGCATGAACTCATTACTATTTTGGACTGTACTTTGGAATATTTTTACTGGAGTTTGAAAAGATATTTAAATATCTACTGGCCCTTCTGTGAGGTGAGAAGTGACAGTATCCATTGCTCAATCTTTTAGAAACCCTTGTAAAGAAAATCTGACTCTTTGCTTGGTCGTAGTTGGCTGTAGGTGGTGATGATAAACCTATTGTCAGGCCTCCAAAAGCATAATAAACCTTCTGAAGCTACAGTATAATAAGGAGTTGGTGGCTGTCTCCACAGTCTTCAATCAAGGCAAGATGCTAGTCTACATTAAAATACCCCATTCTGACCTATGAGGGTTGTATTGATACAGTGTTTGACTATCAGATCAATGGATTATTTTGTTTGATGAATGAGGAGATAATTTGATGTTTCCACTAACTTCTGAAAGCTTGACTTATTGGTAACTTCCAATACTATTTTGTTATAGTCCTCGTGCTTATGACTGTTTATGGCAAAATAGATTTTTAATAACACTAAAGATATGTTGGAATTTAGAAAAGGCCCCCAAAAAAGATGGAAATCTTTTGTGGGAAATGGTATGGTAGGAAAAAGGGAGAGGATAGATAATGGAAAAGACACAGTTGTATGTAGTTATATTGTCGGGGTGCCTGCTAACCATTTTTAAACCATTTTGCTGCAGCACTCATGCAAAAATATATAACTGAAGGATGTGATAAAAAGTCTGTCTGCTAAGGCGTATGTAGGTTATAATGCTGCTGACTCTGTAGTTATAGTTTTCACTTTATTGAATAAAAAATACTCAGAGGAGCACTATAAAGGCAACGAAGTTCATCAGAGCTTCCACTTGAAACAATGGAATTTTTCTCCTAACTTCAGTGGGAATAGGATAAGGTGTCCTTTAAAGCGTATGAAGAGACAGTAAGGTAAGATTCCAGGAAATGGATTTTGAAGTTTGATAGTTAAGGCTTGACTTATCTCTGCCTATTTTTGCCTCATAATCTCTTGGAAAACAAGCATATGCTAGTGGTGTGTACTTATAACTTATCCTTCATACTAATGCATGGTTATCTAGGAAATAATTCCACTTATTTGCCATGTTTTCCAAATATAAAAGGCTATTATTATCTTTTTAATGATGGAAGTGGTCCTAGGGCTAAGTGGATGTGTTGGACTTTAAGTTCCTTGAAGGGAAAATAAAAAGAAAAGAAAAAAACAGAGGAGTGTTTCAGGTTTTGTTGCTATTATTAGATAGCTGTTATTCAGGACTATTCTTGCCTATTAAGAGGATTTAAACTTTGTAATAAAATCAAGCTATTTCCTTGGTGACCTACCCCAGAATCACTCTTCTTATTTGGTCCACATCGGATAGGCAGAACAACATTACAAAAAAATTCCTGGTGAAAATCTGAATGGAAAGAGTTAACAATACAGATGATTTTCTGCTATTAGTCTGCCTTCAGATTTTCAGACTGATGTAGGCTGCACTTGTTAACTCAAGAAGTACGAGTCATTTTGAAGATGGGGACAGCGTGTTCCTGTCATGGGCAGAAGCAGCTGTAAAGAAGTAATATTGGAACAGGTCACGGATGTGCTACCTGCTCAATTTGTTTATGTTTTTTTTTCTTCTCCTAAATTGATATTGCAGCTGGTGAGAAAAAGGAAGAGATGTGTGAAAACCTCTTTGTCCTTCACATGCAGCAACTTGCAGGACTATCTGAGACTTTCTCTCTTTGTCCTTTGATATAATTTGAGATCAGCTCTTCGGGGTGTGGTAAAAGGTGCTTTTAGAGATAATCTGTTCTCTTGTCATAGAACAATGTGCAGGCTATTCAGAGGAGCTTAGGATGCCTCTTCAGATTGCTACAGGCTTCTTTGACACCTAAATACTCTTTTTTTTTAGTTTTCTGGGGGTTTTTTTGGTGGATTTTTTGGTTTTTTTGAGTAAGTTGGCTGCCAGAATTGAGTGACCCTCCTGCGAGTCTTAGAATCATAAAATAGTTTGGGTTGGAAGGGCCCTTAAAGATCACCTAGTACCAACCCCCTACCAGTCTCGTGCAAGCGTACTTGAGTGTGCAGCCACAGAAGCAGAGTACATTCTACTGAACTTTTAAACTCCTTCCCTCATTTTCTTTCCATTTCCATTTCTTTAAAGTAGACTGCACGCTGTATAAATATCTATTATTGTTTATAAGAACCTGATTTACTCAGGATTTTATTATGCGGATTCAATGTTAATATTATCCACTTTCCATTGTAACTGCTTGAATGTCTGAGCCCTTCGTGCCAGCAAATCCATCTCATGAAGTTTAAACATTTAAACATGAAGTTTAAAATAATTCTTCATCAGAGCTGGAAAATGTATGAGCTGAAAAATCTGGTATTAGAAACTTTCTGTTCTTGTAGTCAGCTTTTTCATTTATAAAATGGTATTCGTCTATGAGAAATACATCATTTAAAGCTGATTTGTGTTACATTAATACAGCTAAGCATATCTCTATGGGCCCGCTGCAGTGGCTGCAGCATTACTTTTTTGTACTGTGTAGTTTGGGTATTTTTTTTTCTCAATCTCTTGGCAGGGTTCAGGTTTTTCTGTCTCTCATTCAAGGGAAGTTCTCGAAGTGATGATACAGGGTGGTGCTAGGTGTCTTCTACTGTTAAGATTTTTTTCCTACTTCTGGAGTTTGTCTGTTGCTGCTTGCTTCTTCAGAAGTTTAAACTGCTAAGTGCTATTTATGTTGCTCAAATTATTCCTACTACAAAGATGATCCTAGGGCTGGAGCACCGCCCGTACAAGGACTGGCTGAGAGAGTTGGGGTTGTTCAGCTGGGAGAAGGCTCTGAGAACATATCTCCTCCCCTCCCTAACAATTATCAGTTTATCCTGAGGACTTTTCAGAACTATCTTCTTCTCTGAGCCTTCTTAACACTGAAATTCCAGTTTCTTGGCCTGTTTTTAGAGGGAAAATCCAGGATTGCAGCCTTGAAGGAATACTGAAGGAATGCAGGAGCTCTGGCTTCTTGATGGTTTGGCAGATAATTACTGTGTGTTGGCTGGCTCTATCCTCCTACTTCTAGGAATCATTCTGGGTATGGTAGGAGACAATGGGTCCTCTAATACCTACTGAACTTCTGTGGTATTTTTGTGGGAATTACTCCAGCAACTTGAATATACAGGTCCCACTTTTAGAAAAATGCTGCTGTATCCACTAAATTTTCCTGAGCAATTTATCTAATTGGCCGTTATAGTGGGAATAGAAGTCCACTGTACTTTTGCTATATCATGCATAACGTTTATCTTACGTTTGGTTGGATAAATTGTGGGATGTTTCAGGCATTTTTTAAACGAGGTTGCTTTCCACCAACGTTTCAAAATAAAAATAATAAAACTTTTGCCACAAGGAAAGTATAGCCAAACCTCTAGTGCTTATAATCCCAGCCAGTGAAAGCAATCATCATAAGAGTGCTTAGAAAACAGAACATTTTCAATAGTGAAGGTGCTACAGGAATTTCCTCAGTAGAATTAAAATATTCAATGTGATACTCAAGCTTAGCTTGGAAAGAAGGTACACGATAATCAAATGAAAACGCTACTAGCCACTTCTTGATGTTCTGAATCTTCTAAACTGCTTCTTCAGTTGATGATGGTTATTTTCCTAATGGTACCGGTTTCTCTGTAAAGGCAGCTTTGGCTGCACAAGCTCAGAAGTGGACGGGGTTCAGGGAAGCCTCTCGGCACCTACTTTCTAACCGTGGTACTTCTTGAAGACAAAAGCATTTTCTGTGAACAGGACTTATTGCTTTTGTAAGAGGGCTTTTCAGAAAGTGGTCTTTTAATGTTATATACATTTGCCTGTGCATGAGTCCAAGTTATGAAGTGTTTGTGACTGAGCAGTTTCTTGTAAAATGCTGGGTTTTTTCCCATTTGTGCTGTTTTGACAAATAAAAGGAGGAGAGGTTTTGAAGCGGTCTATGGAGAAAAATATGCCATAAGCTTTAATGAAGCCGTCTTAAAGCTGTGTAGAATTTCAGGTTGAAAATGCTCCTGTAAAATAATTCCCTCCGTGTTGAAATATATCGTTTTAAGCTTCTTATTACCTTCACCTCGTAAAGGCTGAAAGTCCATTTTGTAGAAAAATACATGTTGTGTGTTCAGTCCCTCTCATGTGTTTGATGGAATATTACAACTTCAAGCTGTATAAAACAATGCAATAACTGTAATTTTCTGCAGAAGAAGCTACTGGTAAAACCAAAGTAGTTACATGTGATTATGTACCAAAACAACCAAAATTGCCTTTTGGTTGTGAGCTCAGAATTCATGAGCTCTGAGAGAATCTAGCACATGACCCAGAATATATCCCAAATGCTGTGGTCTTTAAAAATATTTTAAATTAAAGCTATACGAGGTAAATATGCTCAGTCTGGTTCCTTTCTGATAAGCTATGAAATGCAAACAAATCAGAATTTATTATGGCCTGCTCAGACAAGACTTCTGAATCGTGATCATATGTAAAAAATGCTGTATGGCAGAAAAGTTCGAGCTCAGCTGCCCACACATTCTGTTGCTCTTGTCTGTAATAATATAAAATGAACCTGCTAATACAGCCTTTTATTGCTATTGAGAATATTGTTAGATCTGATTAGATCTTCCTTATAAAAGGCCCTCTGCACCTTTGGGACTGCAGTCCTACAGCATCCAGCCTGTCAGGCACTTTCTAAAGTCTGATAAAATTACTCTTTCCTTAAAAGTCTTTCTGCCTTGATCTTCTTGTTTAGAAAATGATTGGGTTTTTTTTTTTTTTTAAAGTCATGATTTGTGTCATTTCTTACCCTTCTGTAATTTCTTTAGATCTCTTAACTTGCAGACAGTGCAGTCTGAGGGGGTTCTTCCAGACACGGAATGTGCCAGATTGTTTGCTTGTTGACGTGGGCTGTGGCTACAATGCCTACAAAGGAATTAAGTATTCTGCCAGAGTGCCCCCTCCATCCTGTATTCCCAGAACAATTTGAATGTTGTGTCATAGCCTTGTGCCATTTTGAGTTCTGCACCGACTTGCACATTTCCAGCTCTTCAAATTAAGAAAAACACAGCTCTGAAGGACGTTTGGGAGAAGGGAAGGGAACGTTGCCGCTTCTTCCCCCTGGGAAAATCTCAGTGCCTTCCACTCTTTCTCCCTAAATAAGGCAAAATATTCAAACCACAGTTTTGTGTGTATACATTCTATTATTGAGTTATATAAGCAGCTTTCCTGAAAGTTATGCATCTAGTTTATATACAAAAAACCTACTTGAATTCTAATCTAGTAATAAAAATGTAATACATAAGGACCCCATCTCTTGCTTCTTTAGTTGGTTCCTATTCCATCCTGTGTGATGACTTGAGATGAAAAAGAAAAAAAAAGCAGATCTTTGAAACAGAGACAGTCTTTTAGGAAATGTGTCTAAATTAGACCTGTCTTGATATCCCACTTCCCCTGAGAGGTAATACTGCTATGGATACGATTAATTTTCCTTTCCTTCAAACATATATCTAAGCCTGTCTTCTGGATTTGTTTTCTTAGCAGTAGAGGAAAAGCAGTAATTTCTAGGATGTGATTCATCGCGTTCTCAGGTAGAAGTCTGTGTGGTCACTTAATTTCCCTGCTTGTTGCAAAGAGGTGTCTTGGTTAAGTTTATTTAAGGTTCCTGTTTAGTTAATCCAGTGTACCTCCTTTTTATCCTGATTATGGGTAAACAGATACTTGCTAATTATTTGATTGCTAAAGGAAACCGTAACTCTTCTTACTGAAGAAGATCCAATTCCAGATTGTTAGTAGACTTTAGAGATGAAAATGGCAGATTCATTTAAATTGCTTTAATACAGTTGGTTTTAGTGTAAATCTAATGCTTTATTTTACTGCTACCTTTAATACAGTCAGTTACCTGTTGATTATCCCTCTTTGTATCCAGCTATTTTTCTTCTTCCAGCCTGGTACCCTTGGGCCACAGAGACCTCCAGTCTTAGACAGTTTTCCAATAAGTAGATGATGTAAGAGAGTTCCCATAACTCTGAATTTTTCCTGCGTCGTTGGAATGCTTTTACCAAACAAATTTGTTCTGTGTGTGACTCTCAATATAGGCTTAATAATTTAGGCTTGATAACTTGCTTGATGATGAATATTCAATTTTTAATTCCTGGATGGATTTTGAGGTGGTTGAGGAGTGTCCTTGCCTTCCTTTGATTCCTCCCTCAGCTGCAGGATCCTTTGCAAAAAGCAAGAACTACTTTTCAATCTGTGAATTTCTCCAGTTTTATTAATAGTTTTCAGATTCTAATGGTGTTAGAAACATGATGGATCTGTCGAGCTAGTTGTCGTTAGTCATTTGTTTTGATCAGTTCCTTTTATTCCCGTAGTTTAAATTATGAATGGGTGCTTGCAGCCATGATGTATAAATTGTTGTGTTTGACTTTCCTCTTAAGTCATCCTTCTCTTTGATTCAGCTGTGTTGGAGGAATTCTGAGCAGTTTTCTGGGAAAACAGTCTTTAGCTGCCAGTGCCCTGATGATGCATCTCCAAAGTATTCTCCTCCAAGATTATTGGATGTTCATTCAAAGACAACGAGACATTCTGCTGATGCCATTGAATAGCAGGCTCTGTGCTGCACTACTTGCAGATATGTATGGGTTTCATTTTGTAATTTCCTGAAATCAAAGCTACTTTTTAAGGTATATGTCGCTGATTCCTTAAGGAGCTTTATATCTTTGGGCCAGTGGAATATACAATGGAAGGTTAAAGGGATTTTGTTATAGCTTCAGCTTTTTCAGGTAGTAATTTGCTAAGCATTACCTAGCAATTTCAACTCTTTCCATGCAGAAATTTTATTTGTCTGCAAAATATCGCTTGAAAGTATGTTATTCTATCTAATTAAATATTATTATGATTAATTTCCCTTATTCCATACTGTTCAACCTGCATTTTTTTTTTTGATCAACTGCTGTTTTGGTAATAACAGAGATTTGTTTAGCACCCATTTGTTGGAACTGAATTAATAATTAAGTCTTCCCGACAAAACATAGCAATGAAAAAATAATTCCCCACACATTTCTTCCTACTACTACCTTTCACCCTAGGCTGATAGGCAAAACTAATTGCATTAACCTTTCTGTAGGATTCTATAGGAGCACCAAGGCTTCTTCCATGAAAAAGCCTACCTCCTTTGATATAAAATGATAAGAATTATGCTACTTTTTTATATCTTATTCCTTATATCTTATTTACTTATATCTTGTTTTCCTCTAATTCTTAAAAATACTTTTTTTTTTTTTCAAAATAAGTATTATTTTCCTCTTGAAAGACAAGCCTGTTTATCCAATATGCTATAATCTGTGTGGAATGTGCGTGCAGAAATGGAGTGGGTTGCATTCTCGTGTCCATCATGGATAGAAGCCTGAAGTAATTCTGTGGGGTGAGGTTAATCATGGAGCTTAGCGCAGACTGAATCACTCTGTCTGCTGTTGTAGCTGACCCACAGTGATTGCACCGACATTTCAAACCTACGTATTCCATTTTTTCCCCTGAACGTGAATAGAATAAGATCTAATATGAATTTCAAAACCGAGCCTTTCTTTTGTGCGTGTGGTCAGAAGCCTTTTAACATTTTAAGCTAAGCCTTTGCTATAGAAACAATGTTGGTTTCGGTGCCAACACTGAATTGTGGCTGTGATTGGGATGGAGGAACTCTGCAGCTGCTCAGCTGCTAATGTGTCCCATATTTGAGCAGTGATAGCAGAGATGAGGAGAAAGGGAATTTATAATTCTTATTGTGGCTTCCCTCCCTGAACACAGCCCTGCTGAACATGTTACTGGCATCAACCGCAGCAAAGGAAAGCACAAGAGCCTTACCAAAAACCACTTAATGTTCATCAGTTGAAGAGTTCAAAAAAACCGATCTTTCCCTTCTGCCTTGTAGGTTTGGAAATTAAAGTAGATTTGGAATCTTAAAACAAATATATTAAACCTCTATCAGATTGCCTGAGAAAGGAGATTAAATAAAATCTGCCACCTATCATGGGAGGTTATAAAAGCTTTGTAAGACCTTTTTTTCACTTTAACTAGTTCAGGAAGAGACATTACTTTCTTTCTAATAGCATTCATAAAGATATCATAGAATCATAGGATAGTTTGGGTTTGAAGGGACCCTAAAGATCATCCAGTTCCAACCCCCCTGCCATTGGCAGGAACACCTCCTGCTATGTCCTTATTTTTATATCCATAAGTACTTTATCTACCTGTTTTCTAAATCCCTCCAGGGATGGTGACTCCACCACCTTCCTGGGCTGTTCCAGTGTTTGAAAACCCTTTTGGTGAAGAAGTTTTCCCTGCTCTCTGATCTGAACCTCTGCTGGCACAGCTCAAGGCCATTCCCTCTCACCTGGGAGAGGTCACCGGCATCCGCCTCCCTGTGTCCTCCTTTAAGGCAATTGTAGACCGGGATGAGGTCTCCCCTCAGCCTCCTCTTCTCCAGGCTAAACACCCCCAGTTTTTACTGCTTTGGGGAGTGAAGCTACCAAGAAGCACCTAGGTTTGTATCAGAAACAGTGTGACCAGCAGGTCCAGGGAGGTTCTTCTCCCTCTGTACTCAGCACTGATGAGGCTGCTCCTCGAATCCTGTGTGCAGTTCTGGGCCCCTCAGCACAAGAAGGATGTTGAGGCTCTGGAGAGTCCAGAGAAGAGTGACAAAGCTGGTGAAGGGGCTGGAGANGAACAAACGGAAAGGGTCATTGAGCACTGGAACATGCTCCCAGGGAGGTGGTTGAGTCAGTTTCCTTGGAGGTGTATAAGGGCAGGTGGATGCGGTGCTGAGGGGCGTGGCTCAGTGACTGATGGCAATGGTTGGAGTTGATGATGCTGTGGGTCTTTTCCAACTTAATGACCCTGTGAGAGCCCAGCGGGGGCGGCTCCCGCTGTCCCACGCGCTCCACGCGCCACAGGAGCCGCTTCGTCGCCCGGGTTCCCCATAAAGCCCTCCCCGGGGCCCATAAAGCCCTCCCCGTGGCGGCGCTGCCCCGCGGCCATGGAGGCGGCGGGCGGGCGGGCGCTGCCCTGGCTGCTGGCGGCCGCGGGGCTGCTCTCGGCGCTGAGCGCGGCCGGGACGCTGTTCCTGCTGGCTCAGTGGCGGGAGCTGGGGGCGGCCCTGAGGGAGCTGGAGGCCGCTCGCCCCGCGCCGGCCCCGCCGGCCGCCCCCGCGCCCCGCAGCAAGCGGAGCCGCCTCCGCACCGAGGGCGACGAGACGCTGCTGCTGCTGCTCGGCTACTCGGCGGTGCCGGTACGGGGGGAGGGAGAGGAGCGAGGCGGGCTTGGAGGTGCCTTGCGGCCGGCGTTAAACTTCTGAAGTGAGAGTTAATGCAGACCAGAGGAGCGAAGCTCCGCACCGGTGAGACCAAACCTCGAATCCTGTGTTCAGTTGTGGGCCCCTCGGCACAACAAGGATGTTGAGGCTCTGGAGCGAGTCCAGAGAAGAGCAACGAAGCTGGTGAAGGGGCTGGAGAACAGGCCTGATGAGGAACGGCTGAGAGAGCTGGGATTGTTTAGCCTTGAGAAGAGGAGGCTGAGGGGAGACCTCATTGCTCTCTACAACTACCTGAGGGGAGGTTGTGGAGAGGAGGGAGCTGGGCTCTTCTCCCAAGTGACAGGGGACAGGACAAGAGGGAATGGCCTCAAGCTCTGCCAGGGGAGGTTCAGGCTCCACATAGGAAAAAAATTCTTCACAGAAAGGGTCATTGGGCACTGGAACAGGCTGCCCAGGGAGGGGGTTGACTCACTTTCCCTGGAGGTGTTTAAGGTGCGGGTGGATGAGGTGCTGAGGGACATGGTTTAGAGATTGGTGGGAATGGTTGGACTCAGTGATCCAGTCGGTCTCTTCCAACCTGGTGATTCTATGATTCTATGAAGCTAGTCATTAGTAGCCTGCAGTTATGGTTAAAATCATAGCAGAGGTAAGAAGAGCGAAGCTGGTCGGTAGTGCCTTGCAGTTATCATTAAACTTCTAAAATGATAGCGAACACGCAAAAGGCGTGAAGCTGTTTGTTAGTAGCTTGCAGTTCAACTTCTCAAATGATCACTCAAGGGGAGTGAAGCTGTTAGTAGCTTGGATTAAGGTTAAAATGCTAGTGAACAGAGGCAGGGGGGTGTGAAGCTGGCTGCTAGTAGCTTGCAGTTCAACTTCTCACGTGATAGTTCACAGAGACAAGTGGAGTGAAGCTCTTAGTACCTTGCAGTTATGGTTAAAATGCAAGTGAACAGAGACTTGAGGTGTAAAGTTGTTCCGTAGTAGCATGCAGTTATGATTAAACTTCTAAAATGATAGCTAACACAGACAAACTGAGTGAAGTTGTTCGTTAGTAGCTTGCAGCTCAACTTCTCATGTGAACCTGGCTGCTAGCAGCTTGCACTTATGGTTAAAATGCTAGTGAACAGAGACAAGGGGAGTGAAGCTGTTTCTCAGCACCTTGCAGTTATGATGAAACTTCTAAAATGATAGTTAATACAGTCAAGAGGAGTGAAGCTATTCATTATTAGTCTGCCGTTATGGTGAAATGATAATTAGCACAGATAAGAGGACTGAAGTGGTTTGTTAGTAGCTTGCAGTTATGATTGAATTTCTAAAATGATGGCTAACACAAAGGGGATGAACCTGTTCGTTAGTAGTTTGCAGTTATGGCTAAAATGATAGTTAACAGAGACAAGAGGAGCAAAGCGGTTTGTTAGTACTTTATAGTTTGGATTAAACTTCTAAAATAGTAGTTAACAGAGGCAAAGGGAGTGAAGCTGTTCATTAGTAGCGTGGATTTCATGAAATTTCAAAAATTCATTTGCAGTAAAAAGTCTGCCTTCTAGTTTCCGAGGCTTCAGGTCTGAAAGTGTCTGCATCTCTGACAGACCCTCCATGGGCTTTCTACTGTTCAGCATCGCAGCTAAGGTTCTGGGTATTATGTTGCCATTGCCATTGCATTTCTTTAAATTGGTGGTGCCCTTTCCCTTAGTTTTGAATTTAGGACTCTGAGTGACCTGATGCAGTAGAAGCTGCCCCTGCTCACTCTAGGGGGGCGGACTTGTTGACGTTTAAGGATCCTTTCCAACCCAAACCATTCTACGATTCTGTGATTCAATTTGGTGGGTCAGACAAGAACTGTATGTCCTTTTTGTGGCACAACCGCCTATTTTTTTTTTTTTTCTACTTCAGTGAGAAGATTATCCTTGCTTGGTAGGAACTAGGTCATGTCGCTGAAAAATTATACAGGTCATACAGTTGAAAAACTTTGAATAGATTGAAACGCTTTGAAGTTCTGAGTCAGAAGAAATGCAAGAAAAATACTGCTATTGAGGGAACCTTAGTGGAAATTCTGTCCCAGTGAGGACTGCACACCAAGGCCCACAAAAGAAATAGAGCAGGCGAACTCAGGCTCTTACTGTTTTAGCTAGTATTAGTTTAAAAATTACTTGCAGAAAATACCTTCTCAGTGATGTGCCACTGGCATTTTCTGTTAACAAACCATTGCAAAGATGATTTTACAGTGCTGTCATCTCCATCGATCTTAGGGCTAACGAGATTGTAGAGCACAGGTGTTTGTAGCGTAGAGTTTTGGTAATGCAGTTGTTTAAGGGATTAAGATAAATAATAATTGTATTTTTTTTTAGCTGAAGTAATTTAAATCCTTGTGCTATCGGTTTAGAATTTGCAATAAGAGACCTCAGCAATTTGAAGAAAGTCTTCTTAGTGTGAGGCAAAACCAAAAGATATTGGCTGTTTGTTTCTAGCTTCTAGTCCCACTGACCAAAGAAGCAACAATTTTCAGTGGACCCTGTGCATTTACTGGAGAGCTTGATTTCCTCAGGTCTTAAAATCACATGGTTTTGTACTTAAAATGGTCTTAAAAATCACGTGAATAATGCAAATTCAAAACCTTAAATGACTTTATAGAAACCTATAAAAGGATAACTGGAAAAAACTAGCCTGTTTTCTTTAGGTTTTTTTTTTTTTTTATCAGGTAATGTTAAAGGATTTGCTGCCCCAGTGAGATATTTTGTGTGCTGTATCTGAGCTATTCACCAAAACATTTAGTCTAAACTTCTTCCTGTTTCTTTAAAGAAATCATCTTTGTGGTTGGCACCTACAGCTTAGTTTGTTCTATCTGACATGAATCACGTGTTTTGAGTCTAAGGGATCCACAAATAAAATTGTCAGAGGACAGATTCAGATCCTGACAGGGGTTTAATGCTGTTAATCCTGCTCATTGTTAGGTGCTCAGGCGTGCATCACCCATGGCCGTTGCATGCCTAGATGGTTTTGATAGTGGCGGTTAAATATGCTGCTCTTCTGTGCTAGGTAGCACGTATGGATGAAATGAATTTTAGTGCCCTCTGCAAATCACACTGAGTTACACGATACGTATTTTGACAGCGCGTGGAGACTGCTCATGTGAGCAGCTCCTCCATTTAAATCCCCACTGTGACAGCTGTTGTGTGCAACATGCTTCAGTTAAACATGTTTCTCCTGCAGGAAATTCCTTAGGGTCTCTTTGGTGTTTTGTTCTTACTGAATTTCTATCAAATATTGATTTTCAAGCCTCCCCACCCCTTTCATCTTTATCTTTTGTATCTAACTCCCACTGATGTACAATGGAGACCTGAATGTGGTATGAGACTAAGTTCCTTGTGGTTGCTGATGTGATCCCTACCGCATTGGTGGGACCACCAGAATGGTGTTCTGGCTTCTGTGGAATGTGGAACACCCTGAATGGAGGTGTTGTCCGAGCAGGATCTCTCTTGTAGTGGAGGCACAGATTTCTGCGGATTGGTACTACAGGTATCGATGTCCCGCTTGCTCTACACAGCTACTGGTTGGGGGAGATCTGGAGAATCTGCCCCTCTAGAAAGGCTGATGAGAGGGTAACAGTCCAGTAAATTTGTGAGCAGGAAGTTGGAAAGTGAGATTTAAAAAGGTTCAAGAAGTGATGTCTCATAGTTAGATATCTAATTATCTGATCAGTTGCCTTTTTCTCATTCTTTCTTTATTAGACAACAAAGCTTTTAGGGTTAAATGAGATACTTTTATCTGTAGTTTCTCTTCATGGCCAGGATGATGCTCGTTGTTGGCTGGATGACTGGATCTTTCATAGTTGTGCTGGAGGTTCTGGTGTAGGCTGTTACCTGTAGCACATTGCTTGAGAGCCATGGGTTTTAATTGTCGACTGAATTGCACTGATTGGTGAAAATAATGCTGCTGGGATAATTGGAAGGGCCTCAAAGCAAGTTGTAATCACTTCAGCAAGCTCAACAAAACCACTTAGATTAAAATGCTGTTTGAATTAGAGCACACATGGACAACGTGAATTTTGCAAATTACAGGGTAGAAGCCAAGCATTTTTGAGGGCTGTGAGGGGAAGGAGAATGAGTGAATTCCGATATTCAAAACCGGCTAGCTCTTCTCAGCTGATTTAAATGGGGTCTAAAACTGCTAAATACAAGAACTGTTGCAGTACAGTCTGGAATCCAGTAAATTCTCAATGTGTATGAGACAGAATTGAAATCCATAGTCAAATATAGCTTGATTTTTGCAGCAAAAGAATGCTTACCATCAAAATAATTGAATTTCTTAGATTTGTTACTTGATGCTAACGATGCTTTAATTAAATAAAAATTGATAGAGACAAATAATGTTACTAGAACTAAAGATCAACGTGCCTTTCAGACTGACTTGCACTTGTTTGTTCTGTTGTTTGAGTCTAGTGCATTCCATCCTTTTAAATAGAGTAATTGTACAAAGATGAATAAATCTGCAACTCTGGGTAAATATGTTCATAAATTATCATATATTGCTGAGCCGTAAAATAGTCTCTTTCTTTACTGACTATAAACATTAGACTTTTCCATAGACTTGAGGCGCTTCTAGCACTCATGTTGATAACAATCTCATTTCTGCTGGATGTTCTGATGAGTTGCAGCACATTTTTGACTTGACTCTCAGCGTGCAGGATGTGGGATGTGAATGTTTGCCCTGCCAAAACTCGAGGATTTTGTAAAGATGATTTTTTAAATGGGTAAATTTTGGCCTATTCTAGCTTAAAAGCATCTGTATGAATGTGTCTTCTAACTTGTTTTTTATAAAGTCTGTCATTGTTGGGATGAAATATTTCGAATGGATATTGGGCCATTCCAGATTCGCAAATCTTGGTTATTCCGTCATAAGAAATGGCTTACATAGAACATAAGTCACCTATCACAGAATCACCGGGTTGAAAGAGACCCATCGGATCATTGAGTCCAACCATTCCCATCAAACACTAAACCATGTCCCTCAGCACCTCATCTACTCGTGCCTTAAACACCTCCAGGGAAGGCGAATCAACCACCTCCCTGGGCNCCTTCTTGGGCTGAGGGGCCCAGACCTGCGCACAGTATTCTAGGAGCGGTCTCACCAGTGCCGAGTACAGAGGGAGAATAACCTGCTGGTCACACCGTTTCTGATCCAAGCCAACAGACCATTGGCCTTCTTGGCCACTTGGGCACACTGCTGGCTCATGTTCAGTCTCTGTCGACCAACACCCCCAGGTCCCTCTCCTCCTTCTCACTGGATATGCCATGTTGGAAGATTAACCATCGTCTGATGCAAATATAAAATAAAATAGAATGCAATTTGTACTGGTTGATGCTGGCTTTTAGTACTTTCCACTAGTGGAGTCAATGCGTGGACAACCACACTTATGTTATGATACTGTGTGAACTAGTAATGACTAAATGGTGTATGGCATTGTCTGCCAGATATTTTCTTCATATTTTCAGTGATGTTTAAAATGAGATGCATTTAACCGATTCCTATGAGAAAATCACTTCCCGAAGAGATGGATAGTAGAACAATGTTAAGGCAGCTCTAAGAAGTTTACTCATTTAAACACAGAGTATCTTTGTTTTCCATATTATTTCTCTAGGCAAAGCAAACTAGAGATTTTTATGACCTGCATTGTTTTCAACTTCACTTTCTTTGCAATATTAGGTCCGAGTGATGGTGGATTTATGTAATAGCACAAAAGGAATATGCTTAACAGGTACGTTTATTGCCTTAAGCATCACACCTATGTTACCTTCAGGAATAAAGAATTACAGTGTTTTCAAAGAACTTGAGGTCAATGACTGCATCAAAGAACTGTGCTACTTCTATCAGAATTTACATATCTATTGGGTTATTTGTTTATAAAAAGATAATAGGTGCTACTCGGAGGCTTATCTATACCTACTTCTCATAAATGCAGGAACTTAAGGAGCTCAGTCGTGTTACTTGGGGCTATTTCTTTCCCATGTAATTTTCATAAGCAAATTTTGTAGACTTGGTTATTTAAAATAATAGTTGAGGTTTAGTCTTGGTATTTTTTTGGATGGCCTCACATTTAAAGACTAACATGGGATGAACACACACAGTGTTGAAACTGCTGAGGAGTAGTGGGGACTAGAGGACCAATTTGCTTGCCTTCTCTGTCTTGGACAGCAGAAATAGGGTGCTGGTTTACTGGTGGGGTGTTGAAACAGCCTGATGGCTGGATAAGAGAAGTGAGAAGTTTCTATGCAATTTGCAAAGAGAATATCAGGTATCAGTCAGTTCAAGAGCTGTAGTCCAGCTTTGAAATCTGTAATGAATTGAGTTGTTTTCTTTTTGGAAATGAAAAGATTAGGAATAAGCCATTTTCCGAGCTAAAGAAAACACTTCATTTTCTGTCTGGTTTGTGTTTTCAAATGGCTGTGAGGTCCATTTGTCTCAACTGATCTAATAATAAATGAGAATTATCATAGTGCGCACGTGTTAAATACTGCTGCTGAAATTGTAGATCAGTTCTGACTGGAGCTGAGGCTGAGTTACAGGCAAACTGAGTATGTTTCTTTGAGCTGCAGGCTTCTGAACTCATGCTGCTTGGTGCCCTGTGCACCTTCTGGCTCTTCTGACCCTCTTCAGTTTTATCTGTGATGCTGGCTTCCTCTGCTGTGGGTCTCTGTGATATTTGCTATGTTTGAGGCACCTTTCTTATTTATCTTACACTTACCCAAGGATAATCAAGATCCTCCATGTTTGGGAGGGAGAAGTAATTGAATACACTGATGGACGTAGCATTGTAGGGTGGAAAATACGGTCATTTACTGGAAAACTGGCAGAAAGACGGTAACTGAGGTTACTGCCTGTACTGATTAAAAGGGATAATTGCTGTACTGGTATTACAAAATGGTTTTCACTTTACTCATGCTTTCTAATTAATGTTCCAAATTGTCATCTTTAGGGAAATCTAGTAATTACTGTTATTTTCTCATGTAGAGAGTTTTGTTGAAACAAGACAGGACTGTGTTGGCTGGATGAAAGTGTTCACAGAATTAACTTGGCTGTCTAATTGCAATTACCACCTTTGTGTTTTCCTAACCCACTTTTCCTAGGAGTGGTTTTTTTTTTTTTTATTGTTTATATTTTTTAAATGCATATTGGAGATCACATAAGATAAATCTTCTTATAGAAACTTTTTCTGCTTTACTCTTGCCTGTTACGCTCTCTTCTCATTAAGACTTTCTGCCTGAACTAATTCAGAGGGATACAGAATTTATTGTATTACATGTTGCTGAATAATTAAAGCAAGTCCAATTTCTAATGCACCAGCCCGATGCTGAGGGGAACTTGTCCAGTCTGGAGAACAATTACATGTGAAAAACTTGATTGTGATTTAGCCATAGGTTTTTTTTTCTCTATTTAAATGGTATGAATCCTGAACTGCGATGAAATACCCGTAAAGCAGAGAAGTGTAGCGTATATTTTCAGCGTGTATTTTCCACAGGAAAAGTTGTGGCACTCACTAGTATTTTAAAGCTCTTCTTCTGCTATAAGAAGACCTTGGTGATCACTTACATGAAGGAGATGTAATGATGCCGTGCATCCATGGCATTATAAAGACACCTAAGCCTCTGACAGTGCGAATACATTATTGAGGTGTTTTTCTGTCTAATCTTTATCAATTGATATTACAAATGACGAGATGTACCTGTGTATGTAATTGCTTTTCAGGATACTCTTTCAGCACATCTGAGTTTCTGCTAATGCTCAAATAGTTATTTACAACATAAGGCAGTTAGATCCATAGGTGTTAATTCTGAAATCTGAGGGGCTCCCCCTTTACTGTTCCAATCTAATGCTACTCAATTCAATTTTGAATTACTTTTTTTGTTTTCTTGCAAGGCTAAACTCACCATTTCTTCTTTCTTGTGTTTTTTTTGCTTGTTCTTGTTGTAGGCCCCCCAGGACCCCCAGGTAAGTTACTCAGACAATTGCTGTAACATTTTGGGGTAATTGAAACAGTTGCTGGTACAAAATGTTGAAGTGTAGAAATGTCTCTGTTGCAGAGGAGTCTTCCTTTGTTGAAGAATACTGAATGGCTGCCGGCCTTTATAATTTTTGTGTTTAGGTCAACTCATGCCCCTTCTGAGATGGGGGAGGTTTGAGGCATTACACTTTTCTAGGGGTGGGAATAGAATAACATTTGCTAAAGCATATTTGATCAAAAGCCTGATAGAATTAATTAAAAGTGTTTAAGTTGCATTTATCTAAAGAGACGAGTGTATGTATAAAACCTACGAGTAAACTGATATTATAATTTAATACTAAAAACATGTCTTAAAAAAATGTCGATTACTGATTCCACCCTCCTACCTCCCCCAAAACTTTTCCTCCTTTTCTTATTTAATTCCCCCTCTGCTCTCATTCACGTGGTTGCTAGGCTGTAAGCGTGGTTACCTGCTTTCCTTTTGCATTTCCTTAGCTGTGGGTCTGCTTAGAATAATTCCATCAGAAAAATATCAGGTACTTTTTGTTCGTGGGGTTTCAAATGGAGTTAAAGGAGGAGTGATGTCTTCTGTATCAACCAGTAAATGCTTTTCTTGTGTTAGGTCAGTTGGGCCCTTACCATAAGCAAGGTTAAAGCTAATATGCTATAGTTGCTGCCAAATTCAGAAATACGACGGGTCCCACCGTGTTTATTCTTGAAGCAGGATCCAAAGGGCTGATTTGTGCTGGCCTTAATGCAAAGTGTGTGCACTGTACATTTCATCCATCTTTTTTTTTGCTAATGCCAGGGCAAACAAGCATCTTACCTTTAAGTTTGGTTTCAGATCAGTTTTGTTTGTATTGTTCGGTGGTGGGGTTTTTAAATTTTTTTTTTTTTTAAGGAGGATGCTCTGTTGGCCTGGAGAACTTAATGGTCAATTAGAGGATTTTGTATATCTAAGGAATATACATATACTCACATACTTCATGTAAATATGATGGATCTAAGGGTAAATTGCATTGAAAAGTGGCAATTCAGTTATGCTGTTTGGTTTGTTCAGGGCCTCCTGGACTTGATGGGATCCCTGGCTACAATGGATCAGATGGAGCCCCAGGTATACCAGGACAAAAGGGAGAACCAGGAGTAAATGGAAAAAGAGGAAAAATAGGTAATTTTTTTGGTGGCTGTTTAAAAAAAGAACTCCCTTCTCTTGTATTCGGATGTAGTTACTTTTAGATTTTTGTACAGGGAGAAAGGTTTGCCTTATGCTAAGCTTTGGTTTATTACTTCAGACTTACTCCACAGTGAGGAAGATGGCGTAAATACACTAGAAATTAAAGCTATCGTATGTAATTAGTTGAATCTCAATATTCTGTACTTTCATAATCGCCCTTTGACTTCAGATGTCTTAGAAAAGGAAGCCTGAGTTTGGGGTTGGAAGTTGTTATATGTTACCACAGTTTTCATTCCATATTCATAAGAGCTGTAGCAGGTGCACTATATTTCCATATTTTTCTTCTTTTCTATGTTGTCCATTTAGACTGGAGACTCTTGGAGCAGCTTTTCTGTTTGTTTCATGTAAGTAGGTAGAGGGAGGTTTATAGTAGCCCTCTGAAAACATTACTAGGTAGCTGTGCTCTGCTGGAGGTGTAGAAAACAGGCAAAATAAAAGTGCAATGTGTTTTGTAATATTAGTGCTTAATTTCTTTAAAAAAACAGTGTTCTTAGTACTGAAATCTTTTTTATTTCTAGGTTTGCCAGGACCAAAAGGTGATCAAGGACAGAAAGGAGAACCTGGAGTGATGGGTTTACCTGGCAAGGACGGTGTGCCGGGAGTAAAGGGCGCAAGAGGACCAAAGGGTGAAAAGGGGGATGCAAGCAATGATGTGATATTAGAAGGTAGGAAGAAATGCTCTTAGGAACATTCTTGTAACAGTGCACTTGACAGAAAGGTGTACGCTGCTTCTGAAGCATGAATGTGATCTGCAAGAGCAGGACCAACCAGCAGAAGCATTGTCCAAAATGAAGTTTTTGAGCATTGACAACAGGAAACTGTTCTCTTTTTAATGTGACTCTTCACAAAAGCTTTTCTGCTTAGGCTTTGGATTAAGGTGTACACGAATTCCATGCTTTCCTGTACACTTCTAGACAGCTGATCTCCTGTTCTTTCTTGCACTGTAGTTTTTTGTTTCTGTTACTAAATGAGGAGCCGTTTTCCACACAGGAATAGATGAAGCAGCAACAAATATAAGCTGTATAAAATTCTGGCACTGTAGCTTCTGGAGTTGTGATCTTAGATACAAGAAGTAAAAAGTAACAACAATATCCCAGTGAGTTTATTGTGACTTACGTTTCTGTACATACTGTACATAGACCTCTTGAGAAGAGAGCAGCTGTTTCAGAGATGTCTCAAGAGTCCATCACGTGGACACGTACAAGTCTCTGTGGGTTGCCTGTTGCCTCCAGAGCCTGTGACATTGTGCTCTGTTTTTATACGTAGGTGCAAAAGGTGAACCTGGCCTGCCAGGCCTCCCCGGACCACCTGGCCCTCCAGGGCCTCCAGGAAAACGTAAAGGTAAAGGTAAAGCGCAGCTTCAGGAGAACATCGACAGCAGCACGTGCACAGGTTAGTTCTTTCCAGTGCCCTTTGTAATATTATAAACAGCGTCAGGATTAAACCCTTGGCTCTAGGTCACACAAAACAGGAAGCATGTGTTTAATTTTGCCAGCATCAGTAAAACTGCACAAACCTAAAGCTGAGCACGTGCTTAGGTGTTGTCCTGAAATATAATCTACAGCACAACATTAGTCCTTTAATCGTGCTATGTTAATGTTCAGGCTAAGTATTTATACGTGGTGTTTTCCGTTAGGCAGGGTATATTTGAAAAGTAAGAGAAATACAGTTGAAATTCTTAGCTTTTAAATGCTGAATTTTAAATTTACATGTAAATATAACACCTGTTAGCTAGGCTACATTTCTGCACAGTTTGCTGAGATGAAAAATAGTTTTTTAAAAATAATAAATGCTGTTGACCGGCAAATATTTAATACTGGGTGGCATATATATATAAAATTTTTTTTTCTGCCTTTTATTTTTAATATAGCATGTAATTGTAACTGTGGTAGCACGTAAGAAACTCCGTGAGGAGATGCTGGGTATTGAAGTGTTAGAACAGAGCCCAAAGAGCCTCCTTGCAATGGAAAGTAAATGGCTGGAGAAGATATCTCATCCCCTTTGAAATTTAGAAACGCATGAGCTGTTGCATGAGATAGAATGGGACCATTTACTCATGTAGCCTCTTTTGAAGTGTTGAAACAGAATGAAGTGCTTTGGAGGATAAGATGTCTGATGGGTTTCTGATGGATTTTAAATACCAGTGTGCAAATGGGAGTTCTACTCAACTCTGCAAAGAGGAGATCTTCCTCAAGGAGTGTTCATGTTTTATAAGGCTGCGAGATCTTATTGCCAAAATTCCAAGTATAAAATAGTTTTAGTCATTAAATATTCATATCCTTTTGAAGGAAAGAGAAGACACAGGCTGATTTACAACTGTAATTAACTTTTTACATATGAGTACTAGAATGATTTCTCTAAATTAAATTTTCAATCAGGTAAAACTTTATTTCTTTAATAGAAGAGAAGAATTAGTTGGAAGCCCAGGTGCATTTGTCCTCAGTGGTACCCTGAGCCAATTCTAAAAGAAACAAATTATCTCTGCTCCACACTCCCTCCCTCTATCCTTCCCACCCTTCCTAGACAGACCAAATACTGACTTTTAATGTCTTATAAACTTCATTAAGTCTCAGCTAGAATATTTTATTATCAGAATCAGAATTTTAATTTTTTTTTTTTAGGGAAAGAAAGCAGTGGGAATTTCATGTCAGAGTCTCTGATTGAAAACTGTCTTTTTAATCTCAGTGGCTTTCTGTCTGTGCAGCTGAAAGTTCTCAGAAGTTATTGCAAATATTCTCAAATTCAAGTCGTGCATTTGGGTTCATTATGAACACTGATCGGGTCCTTGACTATTCTGTAGTCTTAGATAAACTGCTGTACAGAGACCTGCTCCTTCGGTTATCTGTAGCTATAAGACTCAGCCCAAGAAAATGAACCTGTGCATTGCAACTTATAATTTCTGCTGCGTGGATTCCTTTTTTTTGAGATCAGAAGCTGGAAAGCAATCTAGAGAGATTGATAGATTCTGGCTATAGGCATTAATCTTCCTGTTGCTGGATTTATTGTTTATGCCTTATTTGGGAGATATGCTGTTATCAATTCCAGACTTTCAGCGTCGTATCACCAACTGCCTTAGATAAGTATGTGGGAGAAATATGTGTTCTTGCTCTATCTTGGAACGGTTTCCTTCTGCATGAACAAAGAGAGTATATAACCTAAAGGACAAAACAAGAATGTAGTATAATCTGTCCTTTCTTTCCTGAATGTCACACTACCCTTTCAGCATTACGTTATAGTTATTTCATATTTTTACTCTCTTTCTTATTTAAACTTCATCACAGTCATTTAAATCCTATTGTAAGGCAACAATGACAATGTGCGTCCAAAAGATTTTGCAGCCTGCATGTCAAACAGTGTGAAATGTGTAAGAAGATGAAAGTGAAGAATGGAATTGGTAAACAAGGCTACAATTACATCAGGATACCTTCAGCAAAGAGCTGAGAACTGTTCTCCGTGGTTATTCATTCTTAGCAAAATGAAATTTGTTGCATTGTTTTAAAGGCAGAAGAGGTATTCAGGTTTACAGAAAAAGGTCTGTAAATGATTTAATCGAGGCATTGCTTTAACAGTAAGTGCTGAGAGAAAACCCAACCAGGAGGTTTAGATTGGATATTAGGAAAAATTTCATCAGTGAAAGGGTTGTCAAGCTGTGGAACAGGCTGCCTGGGGAAGTGGTAGAGGCCCCATCCCTGGAGGTATTCAGAAGGTAGATGTGGTGCTTAGGGATATGGTTTAGCGATGGCCTTGGCAGTGTTAGGTTTATGGCTGGACTCAGTGATCTTAAAGGTCTTTTCCAACCTAAATGATTCTGATTCTGTGAACTCCAGGTGAGACGTGTGCTGTACCAAATGATGATACCCTGGCTGGAAAAGCTGAAGAGAGAACCCCCGGTCCTTCAAAAAAACCCGGTAACCTGCTAGATAGCGTGGCTTAATGCTGCTTATTGTTCTAATGTCACAGATAATGGACACGTGCTTTTTCTCTGCTAGAATGTGTCATAACATCTGTAGGCAGTCCTGTTCACTTTGTCAGTGTACAGCAAACCTTTGGAACGTGGATGCGGGAACCTGCAAATATAAGTGATGAAAGGATTTGGCTTACCACGCATTTTTCAGGTATGCTAACAGTAGTCACAGGTAAAACCCCCTACTTTTTATACTAACGTTGCTTTTAGTACCTTCAGCCTAAACTAATATTTCTAATCATATATAGCAGGTGCTTTACCCACATCTTTTTCACAGTGTTTTCCATGTTACCTGCATAATACTCGACTATGCCATGGTTACAGACATTTTAGTAGCTTTAGACACTTTAAGAGCCAACATCAGATTTTGAAAATAGTCTGAGGATTTTAGTTTTTTAACCAGTCCAAGTTCAAATGCCTGTTGTCCGTGCTGTTGTATTCCTTTCTTTCAAGTTTCCTAGGGCTCTACTTCCCTAAATTGTAGATAGGAGT
The DNA here is from genome assembly GCA_013389865.1 of Piaya cayana. Lineage (NCBI taxonomy): Eukaryota > Metazoa > Chordata > Aves > Cuculiformes > Coccyzidae > Piaya > Piaya cayana. The sequence continues at coordinate 93,466 of WAAB01021039.1, read as the reverse complement.
TTTGTCTTTTCATTTAGCTCTGCATGCAAGTGAATCTGGTGCTGCATGAACTGCGTTTAGTGCAGGAAAATTTCCAGGACCTTGGTGGAAAGTAAAAGTATTTCCTGTATGTTTACCGACTGTGTTCAGAATTAGGGCCCATCAAGTCTGTGGGAAGCAGGCTCTTGAATGCCTCTATACATTTTTTTGGTGTTCGTTTGTGGATTATTTTGTCATATTCCAGCATGTTGAATCACTATTGAGAATACAAATACAGTTGTTGTCTGTCAGATATTTGATTGAGAATTAACTTTCAGTAGAGACTGAATTTTAGGGTAGAGACTTCAAAATCAGATGAAGCAAATGATAGTCTTTTGTTTTATGTTTTCATTTAGGAAACTCTGTAAAAGAATATGAGAATTCCAATGCCTTGCTGAACGACAGCTACAGGACCATTAGCATCCCCGGATTCTATCATGGATGTGGTCACGTGGTACAAAACAATCATCTGTACTATCAAAAGGGAGGAAACAACGTCATTCTGAAGTGAGTCAAACCTAGTTGACTTAAGGCAAGTAATGAAGGAGGAGCAGTGGGTTAAGAGTGACAGAGGTGAACCTCAGAAAAGCAGCGTGCTTGCTTTGTTCCATTTTAGGATTCTTTTAGGGTCCTTTCTAGAACACGAAGAATAGTTCAGAATTCTTTCCAGAATAGAACAGCTAATTCTTTGCTAATTCTATAACTAGAACGTGGACCACTGGCCTTCCATCTGTGTGTGCAGATACTGCAGGGGGAGAGAAAGTGGGAGAGTAGTCCAGGTCCATTACTCTGCTGTGACAGTCGGTTCTTTAAGCATTGTACTACGTGATAGGACAACTGGGCCTCTGCATTACTAAGTTGCCACGTGCAGAGATGACAACAGATCTTTCTTTTGGCTCTCCTGGGATCCAACAGGTTTCTATTATACATTTCATTGCTCTCTTGCACTTGTATTCTCTGCTGTGCTCATAATTGTGAGAATGAACTGGAAACTGACTAAGAAATCTGGGAGTCATTAAAAATAAGCTGTGCATCTACCTGCATCAGAGTAAGAATTGGTTCAACTACCGTCTGGGAGACAACAGATGAGTGGCAATATGATTGTAGCCCACTTGTGGAGCTCTGCCTTTCAGAGCTGCTTGCTGGATTGAAGCACGTGCTTTGCTCTTGGACAGCACTGTTCTTACCCAGTAGGGGCTCAGTTAGTATTGCTGGTGCAGAGGAATGCACTAAGGCACCAGCTGAGGACACGGCGACCTGGTGAATTGCTCCTTCTGCTGTGGAGGAGTGGCTCTGCTCTTTGATTTCCTCATGACAAGTTCCTACAACTCTCCCAGCGTATCTCCCTGAATTGGGACTGGGAATTACATCTCTATTTCTTCAGTTTCTACTGAGGACAGAGACAGACAATACAAATAAAAACCAAAAAGTCTTCTCTTGTGGGAAGAGCCAAAGGAAGACAGTCCAAGGGCAAATGAAAGATTGCATCTGCTTTCAAGTTCTTTTGCACAACTCTGATGTTTGAGCCAAGAACATTACTATACTTTGATGTCTGTGCCCAAGCAGGTGTGAGTGCTGCTTTCCTATGTTCACTTGGATGCTGAGGAATGTCAGCAAGCTGCTTGGATTCTATAATATTTATTCTGCCAAAGACAAGCTCACTTTTTGGCAACCACCTTTAAATATCTTCAGGGATTTTGTTTATACAAAAACTCTGTCTAAGCCATAAACAGTGATAGGACAGAGGTTCCTCACCTTTGCTTGGGGACCGTTAATTGAGAAATGCCTTCACATACAGATGAACACAAGCTATTTGTACAATTTTGAAAACCTTCCTAAGAAGTTGCTGAAACATGGCCCGTCTGTTCAGTTATTCACTCTAAGATTATTTACCTTCAGCACAGATAGGATGAGGCAATAAGAATTCTGTGGCAGAGAGATTCTTGATTTTGGGCTGCATAAAAGCATCTGGGAGTTTTTGTGTTGATTTAATGGGAAGAACAGGTTAGGACCTGGTTGGTTCGTTTTGCAAATGCTGAAAACTTATTTAAAAGGAGCTTGCAGGCACATCTGAAAGCTGCAAAAACTAGGTTTGTCCGACCTTTGGCAAGTTTTCTCATGAAGGTCCAGTCCCTGACATTGATTGTTTCATCCTTTCTTCCTTTGTTTCATAACACGTTTTCCCACTTCTGTTCTTTTTCACTGAATTCATTCATGTTAGTGACCAGAAGAGTGTTTGTAGCTTGAGTTCCCTGTGGTTGATGAAACTATTAGCCTGTATCTTGTCACTTACCCCAAGGTGTCAGAAGATTAAGGAATTTCTGAACTATTTGGAGTTCTAGGCTACAGACTCTTCCATTTCCCCCAGTGAAGGGCATCCTCAAGAATGAAACTCCACTTTTCTATTCCCTTCAGGATTTTCACATAAAAGAGGAAAAGACAGGGTGTTCCGTGGTACAGATCTTGTATGTTTCTAATTCATCTTGAGATGATTTTTATCATCCTTTATAGAAAAAATCCTGAAGAAAGTCTGCACTTCTGTGTGACTTTTGTGGCTAAGGGCTGTTTTTCTAGCCATTGCCTTTGTATAAGGTTATTAACAAGCGTGAAGCAACTAACAAGACTGACGGGGTTGACACACGTTTCTCCCAGATCTTCTCCAGCCCTGAAACCTTCCTTTATTGCACAAATGTGCTGCTACAATATGGAGTTGCTGCAGACGTGAGTTTTACAAAAGCTGAGGGGAATCATCTAGTTAGTCATTCTTGACTTTTCTTAGGACAATTTTTCCAGTATATGCTATCAACGCCTCTTCCACAGAAAAATTATTCCTCTAATATTTTTTCTCCTACTATAAGTTTCTAGATCTGAAATGCTCCTGTCATTAAGCCTGTATTTTCAGAAGACTTTTGTAACTGTAGCGGTTTCCTGTGCTGAGTAAAGTTTTTGGTCTATTTGAGGAATGGAGCTGTGGAGTTAGAGAAGTCAGACAATGAAATGTGCTTCATTACAGACGATGTTACTTAAAAGGATAAGGCATGTTCTCATGGCCTTTGCTAAAGCAGCGTTATTAAGTGATTAAATGCTAACTGCAAATGTATCTTGATAGTAGCTGATTGCCCTCTTAAACTAGCAGAGGAACTCAATTTTGCTGCTTAGTGCTGTCCTCAGATTATCGTTCTATTAAGGAATTTCAAGCAATAAAAACAATTTTAGAGGAGAAGAGATACTCAGGCAGTTCTGTTAAGAGGCCAGCGTGAGGTCAGAATTTTGGCTCTGCAAAAGCAGATTTTTGATTCCTTTGATGTTTACTTGAGCAAATCCCTGCATTATCTGAACTGTTTTCAAAAAAAAAGGAACTCTTAAGACTAGGTGGACCTGCCCAGAATTCGTGTCGGTTTGGTCAATCACATTTTCTCCCTTTAGTTCTTACCTAGTAGAAAGCAAACTTCTACACAGATTTCATTTCACAAGTTCGGGCCTTCACCTGGTATCTAATTCTTTTTCATCCTGCTGATAATGATGTTCATAGACTAAATAAAGTGAAACCTACCAAGATGAGTTCATGCCTTCGTGCATCTTTCAGCTTGGTAACTCTGAAGTAATAACTCTGGAATTTTCTCCTAGTGTTTTGGAAGGTGCTTCAAGTGAAGTACTTTATCTTGAAAGATATCAGAGTGGTCCTTGAACTCAAGTATTTTCAACAATGCTTCCATCAGTAACAATGCGCTCTGAATTGATTCAACCACATGGTGTGTGTGTATAAATGAATTTTTAACACAACATACTGAATAATTACTTCATCTTATTTCAGACTTGGGCTTGATAAAGCAACGTTGGACAAACTACTCATTGAAAACGCCTTGTATCATGGTCGGAACTACCTGTTTTCTAACTCGAAGACGTATTTCAACATAGCAGTGGATGAGAAGGGTCTTTGGATTATATACGCCTCAAACACTGATGAAAATATAATAGTAGCACATATCGATGAAGAAACGTTTTCAGTCATTCGGCACATCAACACCACTTATCCTAAGTCCAAGGCTGGTAACGCATTTATAGCATGTGGCATTATGTATGTTACGGATACTAAGGATATGACAGTAAGTTTTGCTTTTGATTTATTGAAAGAGAAGCCGATTAATGCAAGGTTTGAGTTACGGTCTTCGCCCTCTGTTCTTGCTATGCTCTCATACAGTCTAAGAGATAAGAATTTGTATACTTGGGAGAACGGGAGCTTAATGATCTACCCTGTCCATTTTGGCAGATGAATCTGTTTTGAAGTGTAGCGTGTGGGGACCATGTTTGACTAAACAGATTGTTTAAAGCTGTACAGTATCCACGTGGGAGCCTCATCATATCATTTTCTGTTCTCCGATGGTGGTTTGTGAGTGTGCACAAGAGGGAGATCAGGTGTGTAAACACAGTTCGAGGATACAGGCCATTCTCATCGTTTTAAAAGAAAAGCTGTTCAGTATTGCAGCTGGCACACAGCACAGACTTGCTTTTGTTTTCCCCCCGTTATTCAGCTGATAATTATTTCTAATGTACATTGATTATTCCCTGGTCATGTGCTCAGCAGAGACTATTTATAACCTTCAGTTGCAATCATCTTATCTGCAGTCATTTTCTAGTCAGTGATTATGGTCCAGTATAAATGTCTCAGTAGTGAGCTTTTGTGTACAAATACCTTTGTCATTTTCACTTAATACTTTTCACTGATTTTCTGTGGACATTTTTCTAAAGAAAGATAATAAAGCTATTAAAAATAATAGAAAAAAACCCAGAAAGCTTCACATTTGACAAGTCCAGCCAACTATTATATAATCGAAAGCAAAATGCAATCCAAGGAAAATGGGAATAATGGCATTATTAAATATTGACTATACATGAGATCATGTTTAGTAAATGAAGCGTGGGAAGAAGAGTAACGAGGTAGAAAATTGAAGATGTAAAGTTTATGATTAAAATTCCCTTTTTAACAGTGTTTGCGTTGCTTGTGTTACTGCACACTCTTCCTTGCCCCTAATGTAAAGTATACTGAAGTACAGGAAGGGATATTTTAAAAACATTAAATTTCCTCACGTTCATCCATACAAATGAAATAATAAAATGAAGGGTATATAGTTTTTCTGCCGTTCTTAGAAAAATAAAATATCTGGAGCAGGAATGCATGTATTCATCACAGTGCTTTGTGACTTAATGTGGTGTTCATCTTAATTCAGAGATTGCCTACTCCTGTTGAAATGTTTGAGAGCGAGAGGTTAGAAATAAGAGAAACATTTGGTTTGAATTTTGTTCTGGTATTTCAAACTTCTAACATTGAAATGCTGTTGGTTTGTATATCTATATTCAGAATCACACTCATAAAATACCCAAATTTTTAAGCTTCTTGTGTACATTGGTAAAGTTCACAGAGCTCGCGCAGATATTTAGAAGCAAAACATCGCTTAACCCCTGAGCTGCACTGAGCTGTTTAATACCTACGTGACATCCAGGCACCACCAAAGGCATTAATGAATTTGGGAATGTCTGTGTCTGCAGAACCTTGTCTAACAAACATGCTGGAAAAATACCTCTGTGGCAGCTCAGCTTGTGTGTTAGACAGGGCTGGCTGGGCCTGGGCTGCACCCTCTCTTCTCAGCACAGTCCCTTGGTATCACTAAGGCCACGACTCAGGTCTTGAAAGAAAAGCAGAGAGATGCAGAGGAAAACAAAACCCCATAATTAATACCTTGAACTAGAATGTACATCAAAACTAATTACCAAGAATTAATTCTACCTATGCCCATAATGAGTGCAAAACTTCACAGCCCAGAGCTACAGTTTTGGTGTATAAAGTAAATTTTTTTGGCTAAAAATAAAAGGCAATATACTTGGGCAAATAAAGCTCAAGGCAGATAGGACAGTTTCTAGATAATGGTGCCTGTTTTAAATCGTGTTAAACTTCTGAATGTCATTGTTGAATCGCTCAGGGAGAGCCGGCACACTCTCTCTTTTCTCAGTAACAGAACCAGGCTGCGTTTCTTGCTGCTGCCTTTGTTGGAGATGAAGAATAAATTCTGTTAACTTTATGCTTCTCTAGGATAGCTGGAAATAAAATGCAAATAGCTAATCTTTTTTATAACAGTGCAGTCTAAGGTCAAGTTAAAGCTAGAGCAGCCAGCATCCAATTAATCTACAGGAGTTTTAGTTAAATCTATTTAAATATAAGGAAGAATTCTGGAATGGACTGTTCCAGGAAATAAAAGTAATTTATTTAACTTACAAAGGGAAAACTAAACAATGACATTTACTCTTCTTTCTTCTCATACTTCACAGCCTGCAATTTAAAATCACCTTTGGTGAAAGGTGCTTTTTATTCTAGTATATTTTACAATACAGCACAGACATCAAAATTTTCATTGGAGGAATAAGACAGTTTGTCAACATTTAAATACGCAGACATCCGTTCCAGTCCCTTAAGAACACGGTTTTTTGTTTACAACAGAAAAATACATCTGACAACAGTAGCTAGTTATATTACAAGCAAACGATATTGAACTCTGCATAGTTTATACAATATACTGTGGTAATAATTTAATTACCAGTTTATCCACTATTTACTAGCTGGCCACAGAAAGCCTGACATTCATCTGAGATGTGGCATTATATGTTCAATTGGTTCTCTTAACAGCTTCATTGAATGAAGTATTTTCCGGACAAATGAACTTCAAAACTAAAGGCTGACTAGAACCGTGGACGTCTTCACTACAAACATTTAGTGCTTACAATACATTCCTAAAGTAAAGGCAGGTGTCCAATAGAAAACAGCTGTCAGAAAGAAAGGAAAAGAGTGTGCAAATTAAAAAGCATTGCAGTTAAAAAGGTGTTGGTGTGCAAGTTACAGTATCAACTGTGTATTAATACTAAGTGGGAAAAAAAAAAATCTCAGCATAAAATGATACATATCTCACAGTACGTTCTTGATTGCACATGTTCCACGGCATTTGCATCCATTACACTTTCTTGCAAAAAAAATCAAATAACACTGAGTACCCTTAATTAAAACTAAACTATTTAAAAATGAGAAGTCGTACACATGCTTCAATTAGCGGGGGAAAGTTGGAATGAAAATAATCAGGATCACATCAGAAATGCTTTACTGACTTGTAGAGCCACAGTGCTTGTTAAGTGACTGACCACCGTCAGAATCTTTACAATACACTTACTAAATGCAGCTTGTGGGTTGCCAGACAATAATCCCACCTCTGACTGACTGTACTGGGTTAAATTCTCTGCTTTTACAATACAGTACATGCATGTCCACACCACTGATCCTTGTGGGCATACTCAAAATAGATCTGTTGTAAAAGTACTTTTTTTTTTTTTTAAGTATTTTTCTCCATAATACCTAATGCTGCAGTAACTGCTTTGAAAGGAAGAATATTTCCTTTTCCCAGTGTGTATCACTGTGTTTTTAGCTACTTAAAGGGACATTATATAAAAACAGGATTGGTTCACATAACACTACAGAATGTCAAAAATGCCTGAAGGTACATTGAAAGCATTGGGGAGAACCCTCATTTTCAGCGTGCCGTCTGCTCCACAGGAGAAGATACGATTGCCTTGCACAGTTTCAATCTGGGTGACACCAGCACCAATATTTCTGAAAATGGACTGCTTAGCGTGTTCATTTTTAAAGGAATGAATTAAATTATAGCCGGTTAGTCTCCACACCTGTAACAAAAGAATGACAAAAGGAGATGAAAAATTAGGATTTGTATGCATACATAAATGTAAGCAAGCATTTTACATATCAAATATAGGTTTGGGGTTTGGGGGTTTATGTTTTGTTACTGCATTACGAGGAATGACTGAGCGAGGTGGGGGTGTTTAGCCTGGAGAAGAGGAGGCTGAGGGGAGACCTCATTGCTCTCTACAACTACCTGAAGGGAGGTTGTGGAGAGGAGGGAGTTGGGCTCTTCTCCCAAGGACAGGACAAGAGGGAATGGCCTCAAGCTCCACCAGAGGAGGTTCAGGCTCATCATAAGGAAAAAATTCTTCACAGAAAGGGTCATTGGGTACTGGAACAGGCTGCCCAGGGAGGTGGTTGACTTGCCTTCCCTGGAGGAGTTTAAGGTGCGGGTGGATGAGATGCTGAGGGACATGGTTTAGAGATTGGTGGGGATGGTTGGACTCGATGATCTGGTGGGTCTCTTCCAACCTGGTGATTCCATGATTCTGTGATTTATCTGGCTATTAACAGCATGCTGATCAACACCTGTCACTACATGCTCTCCTGTACGACTCTGCTCCTTCAGTGCTTACCTTCATGTTACCTTCTGCTGAGCCCGTAACAAAATAGTCCTCAGAAGGATCCAGTGCAAGGGCCTTGACAGCTGATTCATGTGCTTGGAAGGTGTAAAGGATTTGCCTTTGTCTGATGTCAAAGATGCAGATATATCCCTTCCTGCCTCCAGAAATCAGCAGTTGGTGTTTAGGTGCGTACTGAAGTACTGTGGCACCGTGATCGTGACAAGTGAATGCTGAAGAAGGAGGATGGCAGAAGTACACATCTGAACTGTAAGTAGCTTTCAAACTTAAAATATATTTCTTCTATAAATCGTAAGCTGGACATTTTCTGTCTTGATAGATACATTCCTTCATATGGGTAATGTCATAGCAACTGCCAGCTTTTTGCTCTCCTAACAGGTGGATAGATCTGATCCACAAGAAAGCAGGCTCTGCAGTCTAATGTATTTTAGAATACAGGCACATACTTGAATTTAAACAATTCAGAAAATATAAAATTCACCATATTAGGTTCAATTCAATTCCTGAGTTTAAAAAAAGTATAGATGAACTAAAAAATGAAATCTTCTCTTATAGATATGTGTTGTTATATTCTAATTTCTTAACCAATTTTTCCTTAAAATGAAGCTAAAATTCTCTGTAATCTGCTAGTTCTAAATTACGAATCTCAGAATGCACCTATTGCTTATTCAAGCACTGCAGTTGTTTGTAGATGTTTACAATGGTCAAATTTGCTCTTTTAGAAGCCTAGAATATTATAGTTGGATTTGTGTATATTTGTGCAACACTGTGTAACAAACCAAAGCAAAACTCAATAAAGAAAAAATTATTGAACTTTGGTGAAACAGACACAAACATCTTAAGAATCCAAGTCCAAGTGCTGGAAGACAAGAAGAGTAGCCAGGAGTTGCTTCTGCTGTTACCTACAGTTATCTTTTCCTTTGTGTTTCAACGGAGTACTGGTTATATTAATTAAGTAGCAGTTTAAGTGAAAGCCTGCATACACATATGAGTTCAATAATTTAGACTTAATTACTGAGCTGTTAATTTTTTTTCAGAACTGCATTCAAATGTTTTAGACTTTATTAATATTGTCACAAAAAGCAGCTTTGTATATGACCTTCTTTCTTTATTTTTTTACTCTACAGAGCAGATTAACATCATGGTAGAGACTATACAGTACCAGTTCTGGTGCAAGCATTGCTAGAGCAGCCCCTGCTGCAAGTTTTTCCCTTTGTCACACATGTTAGATTTCCTTATTCAGTAAGAATTAGAGGTTACATTTTCACTGCAGTACTTACCGTGTATAAGACTGTTACCAGATGAAACCAAAGTGTCCCAGAGGCACACGTTTCTGAGGGGAGAAATAAGTCATTATGGCCTGTTGCTAAGTGATTCATGGGGTGACCTGACTCAAAGCGTTTACATTTCATGTCAAAGCCTAGAGGGTAGAACCGAACAAGAAGCCCTTGACTCTCTACAGTCACTGGAGAGAGCATGTGCCAAAAGTTAAGAGCTTTAATTCTTTCTGTGATTCTTTATGCTTGTTAGTGGAACGATACCTTCCACCTTAAATATGTGTCCCAATCTTAGGTTCTACTAAGAAATTATAGCAGGTGTTCTTTTCAGAGAAAAATTATCTTTCCTCTGCTGAATATATTTATCTCCCCAGCAGCAGCATCATATCAAACTAGTTGTGTTTGGAATACACCTTGAAAAAACTGGTTAATTGTTGGCCACTCCTCACCAAAACTAAATTTGGGAAACAAGCGGCTGAAGTAATGATGTTCAAAGAAACCATGTGACAAGTTCAAGCTGTGACAAAGCTTAGAATGCTGAGTCTTAAAATGTCAGTGATACATAAAGGCACAAGGGCTAGTAAGTTAATTGAGATGAATAGGTGGCTTTGGTGAAATTCCTTGCTTTTTTTAAAACACACCTGTTATCATTGGACTGTCCCGATGTAGCAACTAGACTTGAAGAGGTTATAAAAGCAAAGTCACTTGTGGTTTTACTGTGGCACTGCCAACTCTGTTGAAAACAAAACAAACAAAAAGATGCAATCTTACCACTTGCAGTCTGCATCAAAGTTACTGTCGGTCTAGTGTCACTGATAGCATAACACAAGCAGTCTTTCAAACAGAGTTTAAAAACTGATGGGCAATGTGGTTTAAAACCTCAGAGAATTGAGAAATGGATTAAAAATCCAGTATAAAATAGAAAGATACTAAAAACAGTTATTGTAGCAAGGTGACAAAATAGTGTCTCATAACAGCCCGAATTTCAAAATAAGCATGGTCTTTGCTGTCTGTTAAGATGCAGTGAAAAGAATTGAAAAGTGTATTTTTACTAAGTCTTGGGGTTGTAAAGTCATTACTCTCAGCTCTAATTTTTAATTTAATCAATGGTAATGCTGAAGTAGTATTTGTAATTACATTGTAGCTTATGGTTATTCTACAGTTAGTTTTTCAAAGCTGTATTAATAAAACTCTAGTTATTTTGCTAAAGTACCACAGTTAAAAAGCAACAAAATAAAAAATGACTCAGTGAAACTCCTATGCTCTTGGCTTGTCTGAAGTCTCAAAAACTTAACTTTCTTCTATAAAAAGGAAAAAAAGATGATTCTGTTTACTTACTAGATAGGGCTTAGGATTTGAGGTGGTTTGGTTTACTTGCCAAATACTTAGAAATCCTTCACCATCAGCAACACCGCACTGCAAGGAATAAACTGCATTTATTACCACAACATACTGGTTACTGGGTGCATACTTTATGACAGTCGCTGATTTCAGCAATAAACCCACCTGAAACACCAAACCATTGTCTGCACTTTAAATATCAGCAATGACTCCTGTACGAAAATGTACTTTAGAAGCTAAGTGAATTCAGTGATAACTGTTGAATGATTATTTAAGGATTGATGCTCTCCTACGTACCTAACTCTTCTCTGCAAATGGAAGCTTTTTAAGTTCTCTTTCAAATGCTAATTTTAAATGCTAAAGCTTACAGAGACATTGGTACTTCATGACTCTGCCTGAAACTGCTTAGTAAAGTAAAATGCATGACAGTGCCATAAAAGCATAGTAAGAACCATGATGGAAGGACTGTACTATACTCATGAATGGTAAAATGACTGAGACGTATTTGTTAACCAAAATGCATAACAATTAATACTCTGTGCAGCACATTCTATACCTCTAAATGTTTTACACAATGTTTTTAGAAATATTTAGAATTATTTTTTGTATTCTCTCCATTTAGTCAGGTTTCATGTGTCCCACACCTCCACGTGAAGCAGCAGAGACAACTAGTACATCTTAACTTCTTAACATTGATCCCCATGTGATGTTAAGATTGCCATAGCTCAAACCAGTAATTTTTTTAAAAGTTCAGATCAGATTTTATGCTACCTGAAAACAGGTATGCTGGGAGATACTTCATCTTTCCAGCTATTTCTGAATGTTAACCTTCTACTGTTTCATAGCTATCTTACACAACTCCTTTAATTCACTTTTTATGGCTCTTAATGATAATGAAGTTAAATAATTTGTCAGTAAAATGCAGACAAGACCTGCTAAAGCAATAGAACACACGAGGAGGTGGGTATTACTCTCCATTTCTTTCTTTGTCCACTCTGTTTTCTGCACCTCATCTAGCTCAAAGAGCCAGTTCTAGCCAAAGTGTACGGCTTTTTTGAAGTCTCTGTCTGCTCTCCACTGTACGGGTGTGAACTTATGTTCTTCAAATATTAGGCTGTACATAAATCTTCTGTCAAAAGTTTAGCTTGGCCAGAATGCAAAATGTGAAGCACTTCCTGAAGACCCCTGTCTATCTTGCTACAAGTTTGCTTCTTCAAAACGGGTAAGCTCATTTTTTTGAAAAACATTTAATTTAGAAAAGCCATCACACAGATTTCAGAAAGCCTGAAAACACAACGAGAGTGATAGGGGGTAACAGTGTGAAGCTGATAGAAGAGAAAGGAGAATAAGGGTCAGTGTATATTACAAAGCTTCCATATGCAGCCAAAATAAATGATGCAATACTGCTTGTGGCATCATTCTAGGACATCTTTCCACTTTTGTGTCACTAGTTAAGATATTTAGAGGCCACAGGGCAACCAATTGTTTCCTTATGAATAAAAACACAAGTTAAAATCGTAAATGTTGTACTTACCTTGTTGCCCTGTGAATTGAAATACATTCTTGTAACCCTGGCATTCCCAGCCTGTCGGAAGCACACCAACTGCTGTGGCCTCGTCCACTCAAACATTCGAACGCTACCATCTTGTGCTCCTGTCAGATCTGTAATTACAAGATAGATGTTCATTAATATTACAAAACTTTATAGAATGTTATCTACTCTGTACTGATAAGTGATTCACTTACAATACTGATGGACTGGATGTGAAGCCATTCGTTTGACATTATTCAGGTTTCTTTTAATAAGCTTAGTAGAAAAGAAATAAAAAAAATATTTTAATTTTGATAAAAGGACATTAACAAAGTTTTCAGTTTTGTTTATACTACTACATAGTGAGTGTCTCCTAGTTTAAAAAAAAAAAGCCTGGTAAGCTAACATTTGCATCAAGTTAGGCTTATTTACAGTATTGTATTTAAGGCTATTTATGACAGCGTTTTTAGACATGAAAGTTCAAATATATTAATATTATCTTCTATTATACCAAGAGATTAAATAAATGCTGATGTATATGATTTTAATATTAGTCCTAATGCAAGAATTTAAAATTTGGGATTGTTCTAATTTTGGCTGGCTTTTTGGTTAGCTTTGTTTTGTTCCCAGAAACTCCAGATCCTACTTCAAAGTTCACATAAGAAACAGAAAAACTTGATTGTCCCATTATCTTCTATGTCACAATAATTCTGTGCCACTGTATACAAGAAAATGCTTAGTTCAGCCTTCTTTTTGGACAGGTCTTGGTCATTGTAGGTGTTTTATGGCTGTGACTGAATTAACAGTATGATGCTTAATAAACATTAGTCTCTCTATTAAATAAAATAAGTTTCTTGAGCTGCAAGCAATAACGCTACTTACCACACCAGCGCCAGTGCTAGTTTGACCACTGCCTAACCATGGCATAGATGAAGATGGTTGTATCTGATTCACTCCAAAAGATGGTGCACTTGACTGAGTTAGTGTTGTGGTAGAACCACGAAAGTCAGTATCTTCAGAACTGTAAAAAAATAGCAGTGTCCTTGCTTTAAACAAATGTTTCTTTTCAGCCAATGCTGTTTGCTTATCTCATTGTCAAGAGCCTGATGGCAGCAGGTAGAGGAAGTGATTATGAGACTATAAATTGATAATTCCTACACTTTGATTGTACAGACATTTTCTACCTGCTCCAAAGCTATTGTTGTTTAACCTCAACAGATGATCCTAACTGCACTAGATAGATGTTCAGAATAAAAACTCTCCTGAGAATAATATGGTTGGAATATTCCTGACCTGCATGCCTATATGTCTATTCTGTGTGATGGGGTGTAGTACAGATGAGTCCTTGCTGCAGCCAATACGTTCATAGTTCTCAGCACAATAACGGAGGAGACAGTAACTCAGGCAATCTGAAACCTAATTTATTTTGTATGATCCACTTGTGCTTACACAGGTATTAGATATGCAGCCTCATATTAAACCAACGCTCTTAACAGAACCACAAAGAAACAATCCTACCTTTTCGACTCTCTGTCATATTCTTCCCCAATCCATATAAATGACTGAGCAGCCAGTAGAGATGAAATATCAAGTTCTTGAACGTCATGTGTAGATGCCAAAACAATTTCATTGCTGTTTGCCTATGCAGCAGAAAAAGAAAATTTATACTACCTATAATTAAGATCTTGTATTATGCTTATTGTAGTATTTGAGGTTTACCTTATTAACTGCAAATGCCATTATCATATCTGATTCTTTGTGAATGATTTTTGCTTTTCCTCCAGGGTAGCCAAGATCTGCTTCAACCTACAAGACATTTATAAGAAATTTCAATTAACATGAAAATAAATCTAGTTTGTAGAAGTACATTCAGACTAAAAAGAAGCTGTACAAAGTTCATGCAAGAAAAGTTCAGTGGCCTCAGCATTGTTTAGGAGGATAAACTTTAGACTTCTCAGACTCTTTGGTGCTCTAGATGCCAGGAGTTATATTTGAGTGTGAGAAACAAAAAGTTGTGTGTGTAATACTGTTTACAAGGTCGGTGCTTATCCCAGTTTATGGGACGTCCAAAGTTAATTCACCGATTAAAAGCCTGCCACACAGACTACACAGAACACAGAGCTTCTGTTAGTCACATTAGAGAAAGAAAAGCCAGTTCCACAGAACTTTTAAGAATGTGCTAAAGGTTTGGGAGAAGGGATACTACCTTGTTTTTGTGATCTTCTGCTACGCAGTTTTGTTTGACCTGCTCCACACGATCTTCTACAGACTACATAACATCACACAGTCACAAACACAAAACACATGCACAAACAAATATAAAAAAAGAATGAAACATTCCAAACTAGATTTTTAAAGGCCACTCTGTCAGTAAATGATGACAAATGTATTTTTTTAACTTTTTATAAAAGGCACAGAAACTAAGACAGGAATCTAAACAAACTCACTTCAAATGTAATGCCTCCCAGATGCACACAAAATGTATGATAGAGTAAATAAACGGAGGAGTAATACACACACAAACTCCATACTTACAGGAAAGCTTAAAGCTATTAAATAGTGCACTTATTTCCCATGGTACTAAAGCGTTGGTTTAAATTTTCAGTTACAACTCATTACAGTTGTAACTGGTACGATTCATAAAGCTCCATATTATATATTACTATATAATATTACTTTTATATGTATATATTACTCATGCATATATACATATACACAAAGTAATAGTTCATTTAAATTTCTTTTTTCAATATGGCACACAAAACAATATTATAGGAATCCTCAAATTGATTTACTTATTACCCTTACCACAGATGTTCTGTTTCTTTATTAGGACAATATTCAAATACATAAAGGGAAGGTGAAATATGCCTCATCTAAAAACACTTGGTTCAGTTGATATTTCAATAAACAACATGACAATCATGTTGATTTAAAAAAAAAAAATCCAAACACTGTGAAATGAAAGAAAGGAAATTGAAATGCCAACAAAAAAATGGAAAGAAAAATTTAAAAAACTACTGAAAGAAACTGAGAAACCATCATAACTGAACTTTTTTCAAAAAGTTACATCCTTTATTTACCTCACTTTGCTTTCTTTTCTTTGTGAATATATATCTTATAAATGTCTCCTGAAGAAGTTCTTGCTTCACAAGAAAATGCCAGAGCCTTTTTGCTGGAAGAGCTGAATAATCTTTTGATCTGGATGAAACAGAAGGCGCAGGGTGGGGCAAGGGGGTGGGAAGAAAAAGCTTCAATGTAATTAAAGGTGAACAAAAAAAACCCCAAACCAAACTAAAAAAGGACTCAACGATTGTAGATGAAATTCCAATTTGAAGAAAAAAAAAAAACCAAGCCCAAACCTAAAAGTTTAGACTCTGATTTATTCAAAGAAAATATCAAGATATACTTGTTTAATATATTTTTTTTAATCCACATTATGTTGCTAACTTCCAAGTACTAGTTTCATCTGCTGACCTGCCTATGTGGCTGTATCTGTACTGTACTAAAACTATTTTTCTGTTTCTACTATGCTGGCCCTACAGAATTACTTTATATATTTCTTTCAGCATTCAAAAGAATTTTCAAATATTTAGCTCATATATGAGCCAAACAAAAATCACTGCCTCAGATTTGAGGAGAAATACTTCTAAAAAAAGCAGTGCGTGTTTGTAAGAGTGTTTTAATAAAATCCTGGAGTGAGCAAACCTGAAGTTGTATTTTAGGATATTGAGAAAAGTAAGCTATTTTTGATTTGAAAACATGCTTTATTATTTGCATTTAAAGATACCTGCAAGCGTACCACTGGTCTAAACCCAGGAGGATTTGCTTTACAAGGGCCATACTACAACTTTCTCTCCTCCTTGTAATGCCTGCATGTATCCTGTAACTGTCTTGTTGCTAACATAGGGTGGGAGACAGCTGCTGCTAGAGCAATAGTGAAAAGAAGTTGAATTTGGTCTTCCCAGCAACAGCCCTTGATTCATGGGGGAATGGCCTCAAGCTCCGCCAGGGGAGATTTAGGCTAGAGATTAGGAGGAAGTTTTTCCCAGAAAGGGTCATTAGGCATTGGAACAGGCTGCCCAGGGAGGTGGTTGATTTGTCTTCCCTGGAGGTGTTTAAGGCATGGGTAGACGAGGTCCTGAGGGACATGGTTTAGTGTTTGATAGGAATGGTTGGACTCGATGATCCAGTGGGTCTCTTTCAACCTGGTGATTCTATGATTCTAAGAGAGAGCTGCATAAGAAGGAACAAAAGGGATGTGGGAAAATAGTCTCTGCAAGGCACTGTTTAGAACTAAGATCTAGTCAACCTTCATTTGACTGTTTATCTTTAGGGGGAAATACTCTTTAGTATATCTGTGATCAAAAAAACCTGGTTTTGCTAGGAAAAAATGACTTACTTGAATGGTGTGTTTTCAGGCTCAATCATTGCTTTATTGCGGAGAAGAGCTGGTCCTGCACCTACTCCAAGGTCACTAGGATAAGTGTTGATGTAGTTTGGTGGAGGGCCTTCAAACTGGTCCATTCTATCCTGAAGAATCTGTTCCCAGTGTTCCAAATTTTTTATAACAGCAACGCCCAATGGTGATGTTACAGGCAGATCTAAACAGAAAAATTGACAGTCTGGCTCAGAGAAAAAAAAACTGTTTAAGTTACAGTGTGTATAATACCCCAGAATAATACAACCATACAAAAAAAAAATCTTGAAAGTAAACTTACTTGTTGGCAATTGTAAAAAACCCAAAAAGTATTAAATTGCTTTTTAATTATCTTTTTTTAAATTTAACTGAAGTCTTAGAGAGAGGCACTTGCACAAAAAATTAAAATGTAAAGCAGAATTTAACGTACCAGTGAATTCCAGACCAGCAATGGGAAAGAAGTTCTTAACGTTGTGCAGAACTAATTTTACCATTGTCAGATGCAGAAGAGCCCAGCTGTATAAAAAGAATAAATTTGCGTTAAACCAACATTAATACAGTTATCTACAGAATGTTTTTCTCCTTCTACCAAACACGGACCAGAAAAACAGTAGAGATGGTTTACTGAGGTTTACCAGACATGCAGAGAAAGATATTTCTATATCAACAGTACAAAATAAGGATGCCTCTCAGGGCACTTAGCTGCTACAGACAGCATTTCCTTCTCTTTTACAAATCCTTCATGATTGTGCTCTTTCTCCAGATAAGAGTGTGCATGCACGAGCCTCTGCAAGACTGAGAATAAGGATAAGCCCCCTTAAACACCACCTGAAATTCTCCATGAAATCATAATGAATGCAGACACGATATTAAACGAGTTTGGTATTCATGCCAGAAGCTTCCACACTGAAAGCTTTTCACAGGCATTAAAGATGCAAGTCCTTTACAGCATAGCTGTAAAGACTAGTGAGAGACTTGAATTCATTAAAGAGCCATAATTTTCCTCCGTTCACCCCTTTATTTTGTTTTATTTTGCAACATTTTCTATTATAAGTGTTCTATTTAATCTGCTGCTCATTCAAAACCTAAAGACCAGTATTGTGAAACATCACTCTAGAGCTGGCATTATTGTACATTGTGTTCTTTGTGTCTTAAAAATGAAGATAGGAGTTTTTATTCGTTCCCCCCCCAACTCCAAAATATACAAACCACACAGCTTTGATTTCCTAATCCTTTTCTTTATGCAAATAAGCAGGGAACTCGTACTGCGATGAGAAGTTTTCAGTCCTGCAATCCCATAGCTACAGATAAGTTTATCCACAGTTCTGAAATTATTTGACTTTGACCATGGAGAGTGCAGAGGCCTGGTATTTTCTTTAATCTGGAAGAAAAGGTAAGCACGTGACAGGATTATGCTAAAACTGTGGCAATTTCTGCTAACCTGTAAGAATTGGCATCTTTGTGCTCCTGGATCTGCACATCAGAGAGGAAAGCATCGTCCTCTTCCTCGTCACTGTGAATGCTTTCATCGGAATCATATATAACACCGCTGTCTGATAAAGGAAGAAATGGCTGCAATGCAAAATGAAAGTTGGCTATAAAAGCAATTTTCTGATCTCTTAAGATTCAGCTCTTACTTTAGTTGTCATTTAAACTCAATGACAGGGATAGCATACAAGTAGCCTTCCCCAAAATATAAACAAGTACCAAGGGGAAGATGGTTTCTCTCTATTACTGTCAAGAGACTTGTTTTGAAAGTTAAGTAATAGACTTGTAGTCTCTTCATCTTGTATTACTAGGATAATATCCTGCAACTTACTGTGAAAAGCACTCAAAATTTTCACATTGTTTTTGTCCTTTAAAACTTAATGGAGAAGAAATACGCTTTTATGAACTTAACTTATATTGTCCTTTTCTAATTACCTTTGCCATAAAATAGTCCCACATACTGAGCTCTGGAGGGATAAACTTCTCTTTGTAAGAGGGTCTTTCTGCAGGTACGGGTGGTGGTACGGCACTGTCTTTTACTGGTCTTCCCGGCACTAGCATTCGCATGTTAAACCGACGACGATGTTTATCCATTTCTTCTGATGGAAGAGGTGGTGCTAAATTCAGGTGATTTGAAAAGCTGATATTAATATTGCATCTTTAGACACAGCTGTATTTCATAATTGAAGCAACTAAAAGCATTGGTATTGATACTAATTTCTACCAGTTCAGAAATCAAAGCCAGTCTAAATAAAGTAAGTGTAATCATATGAAAAGTTCACTTATGAGATATTGTCTGTGGCATTTATACATTGGAAATATCCTGAGAAATATATTCTATTATCTGGATTAAGTTCTCGGGAGATGAAGCTTTCAGCTGAAAAAATTCTCAAGAAAGAAATGAGACTGCACAAGTAGCAGTAGTTATTAAAATACAAGCAAGGAACTCTTAAGTTGGCAAAGAAAATTTGAATAGATGGAGGCTTTTTGACAACTGAAGTCTATTTTAAAGTGTTTAAAGAGTTATCAAAATATTACTATGGAAATTGGTTTTCAAAGGCAACACTGAAGATCACACTTACTTTATTAAAAAGGAGCTACGTATTTTAAGACACTTTTTTTGGAGAAAAAGCCACTGCTAACATTCATCTACACTGCAAGTTTTTACAAACCTTCGTTACCATCCTCTGAAACATCAGAAGCTGTAGCAGCTTGTAGGTTAAAGGAAAACAGAACACATCTCAAATGAAGACATGAGCTTATGGAAGTTACTTCATATTAACATCATGTGAAAATAACTGCTCTAAACAAGTTTAAGTTATTCCACGAATGACAAATATCTATTCTACATACTTATAATGATGCATTGCATTATTATTTTTTTAGTTTATAATTCAGATATAGAACATCTAATTTTTATAAAGGTTTCAAGCCTATTGTTGTCTTGAAAGTCTATGTAACATGATATTAAGTATTCTTGCTCTGAGGGCTATGACATATGGTTGTATTTGCCTTTGTCTCCGAAGCCTGAATTCAATCTCCATTTTTGCTTCTCCTCATACAGTATATTAAGACATGTTCATCTGCCTTTACAAAATTACTTGTTTTAGCTGGAGCTTACATAGCTATGAACTGGTTTTCTGACGGATGAAGTTGTTATTCTTCTCTGTGGCCTTATTCAAGGTGAAATCACACCTTGGAACAGAAATTGATTTCAGAAATACTGTTTCCATGTTACTGCAGTCATGAAACTTATCTTTCACATACAGAAAACCATAGGTGTTATCCCTGATGGACACCATCTACTTTTTCACTAAAAAGTAATGCCTGAAAGTCCTGTAAAGTGTAATAAGTGAGCATCTAAGAGTAATAAGGCAATATAATAACTGTACCTGGAATGCTTTCTGACTGCCTTCGAGGTTTTACAAGAAGTTTCACCCCTCCGCCAAAAACAGCGGCCCACATTCGACTGTTCAAAGGATGAGCTGCTAGTCGAAATAATTCATTACATGAATTGGTTGCAAGGGCGTGTATAAGGAGACTCAGGTAGACAGCTACAACAGCTTCACAAAGTAGGATGTTTAACTTTGGCTGATCTTCGTCCTGAGCTGAACTTAAAAGGTTTATAAGGGAACTCACACCTGAAAAGAGGAGACGTTGTTAGATGAGTAGGAGTACAAATGTTACAGAAAAAGGAAATGTTTCACTTCTATGTTTTATGTCAAACATATCGAGCATATACTAACAGCCACATGATACTTTAATTTAGATGAAACATCCTGTTAATAACTTTTCTTAAAATCATACAGAACAAAATTTTTAAAAAGGCACCTTTGGCCTGGGAAGTGTATGTTGTACCTCTCGGCAAATAATCTGGGCAGTCAGCTTGCCTACAAAATTCCTGCACTATTTCCACAGTGCAGACCTCAAAATACTAAACTTATGCTTATACATGGGGAATAGTTGTTTTGACAGCTATACAAAGTAAAGCAAAGATGCAAGACAGCACTATAGGAGCAGCTAACAGAAATAATTTTGCTTTAGGGTGAAGCAGACTGGAGGAAAACATTTTAGGATGACATGTTATCAGCTTGGGTTTATCTCAGAGCTCACAGTCTCTTCTTCAAGTNAGAATATATAAATGCTTCTCATTTTAATCAGATGATGCAATGTTTAAAATTCTATAGGACTAAGTCAAGAATTTTATAATTACGTGGTATAAAAAGTTCATTTTTTATTAAAACTTGAAATGTTTTTGTGACACATCAATTTTAATATTCTGTATGCATATCTCTAGATATGAAAAAGGCTTTTAAGAAATCCTAATATCTTTGTTCTGAAGACTTTTTAAAAATGCTTTTTTTTACAGCATTCTCTTTTAGTTTCAGATTGGAATATAAACTGTCTAAAACCTGACTTCAGTTGAGCTCAAATGTTTCCCCTGCACCTCTTTTCAGCAATGGATGTGCTGTGGAAAAGAACACTGAAATATTTTTCAGCAGCATCCCAAGTGAGAATGACACCAGATTTTCCTATCATTTATTGGATGAAATCTGAATGATTGGCATTATTTTATCTTTGTAAAACTGGTCTAGCATAGCAAAGCAAGCAGTGTGTACGCTGTACACAGATATTTAATCCTTTTTTAGACACGTGCATGAAGAATTTTCATTTTGGATACAAAAAGTATACTCCGAATGCAGGACTGTGAGAAAACTTGTGGTTTTACCTGTAGCTGTGGCTGTCACATAGTGCTTGATAAATGGATGCAGAGAGTGAAGCTGCTAAAGAATGAAGTGTATACACCTGAAATAAAAAGAGTAAATGAGCTATTCATCGGTTATAAACATAAGATTAGGAAACTACAATTCTTTCTAAACAGCACTGGAAATGTGTTATGCAGAAATGTCTTAATTTTAAACCAGGTATGGGAAATAGTAACTGAATGTTAATTTAAGATTAAATCACAACTGCTTGTTCAAGATCATGTAATCACAGTCAAAACCTTCCAATATTATTAAGAGAATGAATGTGATCATGTTGTTTTAAGAGCCAAAAAATCCACTGTTTTAGTTAAGAAATATCCCGAGAATGACCAGAATTTGGATGAAAGGGAGTTAACTGGATTAAAAAAGATCTCAGACAGCAAGTTGTTAACTAGCATTTTCACTTGGCCAGACCTAAGGGAGAAGGTTGGAATTGCTAAAGGGTAAGTGCTGAAAAGTTAACTCAAACAACACATTATGTTTGTGCATGCTCACTTCCCCATATGATGAGAAATTATTTAGCATTTCCCGAAAGCTTTTCATTACCTTGACATCTTCAATATTAGGATGTGGTGGTGATTTCATCTGCACAATAGTGTAAAGAATATCATGAATATGGTTGTTTAAATACAGCACAGGATTAGCTATCACGGTTTTTGTGGATGCTATGCTTGCAGAAAGCAACGGTAGCGTTGTGGGTAATGGAAGCGGCGACTGAAGTTGTTTTACAGTAGTTTCCTGTTTAAAAGAAAAGATTTTATTTAAAATTGTTGCTTTGAGAAAAAAAAAAGTTTAAGAATTGATAATTTTACACCTTAAATATTTTTTCAAGGTTATTTATCCTCTTCCACTTCTGTCTACTTGGTACAGGCAAGATTTTACTGTTACTGATATCAAAAGTAATCTCTTATTTACTATAATAGCATGGATCAGATGACCTGATAGCCAAGTTTGCTGGAATGCATTTTGATTTAATTCAGGAAGAATATTTGTATCTAGTTCATTAGGAAGCATTGAATTTTTTACCTGCTGTGATTCTTGCAGCAAGAACTTTAGCTCCATTCTTACTGATGCTAAACCACCACCTTGTGCCCCGTGAAGACTACAGTAACTTAGGAAAACTCTCAGCAGTGCTTGGTTCTTCTGCAGCCACCACTTTCGTCTTTCAGCATGTTCTCGTTTTGCTTGTAACCTACGTCTTTCTATCTGGTGTCGTTCGTATGAACCAATGTCTGGTTTATCCATCATATCGTCATGATCAAGTAAATCCCCGTTTACTTTGGTGTACGTTTTACAATAGTCTTTGCCCCCTGCATCGTGGTTGCATATTTCATGCATAGCAGCAATCTCTTTTTCAAGCCAGTTGTACAGCTGAAATCTGAGTTTTCCTCCATCTACTTCATAACCTGTAGCCAGAGTCCTCAGTTCGGTCATAAGGATCTTCAAACAGGCTCTGAACTTCAGTTGTTCAGCAATAACATCAACCTCTGTCTCTCCTGCATCAGAAATCTCCCCATGTGGTGTCTGTGGAATGGTGGTGTCTGAGGTTCTCTCATCATCTTCTCCATTCTTAGAATCAGATTTTGAGTTTTTCATCATGATACCATCATCCTTGTCCTCTTCGTCTGACCCGTTTTTGTCTTCATCCCACTCAAGAGTAAGGGGCTCATCATCAAATTTTATGGCTGGTTGACTCCAGTCAAACTGTGCTGAAGATTCAACACTGTTTTCCAAAGTAAAGGAGGATGCAATTGGCTTCGACCAGTCTATATCACCACTTCCAGCACCATCCCTTGGGGCTTTGGAATCTGAAACAACAGCCTGGATTGGAGAACTAGATGAATCTTTCTCTTCAGCTACAGCAGACTTTTTTCTTATTTTTGGAATTTTGGAAAGTACTTCAAGAGCTAGTACAGGGCAGCCGACTTTAAAATGAGCATTTGCAGTAGTGAAGAATAATTTTCTTTCTATAAGATTAATTTTATCAACAAAGCTTTTCTCAGTTTTTAGACCTAAGGTGGCCAAAGTCCCTTCTGGGGAGCTGAAGTATCTTCGGATGAGCAAAGGATGGGTCCGAAGATAATTGTAGAAACTGAATACCACGGGATTGCATGACTTGACGATAACTAAGGAATTAAACAGATACAACATCAATTAAAAATGGCTTTTAAATGTTATTATGAATTTTGCAATATTTATTGTATTACAGAGATTTGTCAAAACACAAACCAAAAGTTTTTTCTACTAGCCAAAACAAAATGAAAAAAATTATTCCCCACATAAAGCCTAGCCTAAAGGTAAAAGCTGGATGAGTAGAAAGGTAATAAAATTCTCACATTTGCATCACTATTATATCCTACTCAGCTAGATCTGAAAAAAGTGGAGATGGCCAGTGGAGGTTTCTCAAAGACAGTCAATTAACCTCAGAAACTTATCTACCCACTTGTCACTTAACATTAATCTCAGAGGAGACAGGACAGGAAATCCTGCTAGAACACTGCTAATTGCTAGAAGCAAAAATGAGAATTTAAGTCCATTGGCACAAAGACTAGCCAGCATTCAGTACCAGAGAGGTATTGTAGGGAAATAACAAAAAAAGTCATCCCTCCTGGGCTGAACTGAATTCAGTATTGGGTTGGAGACAAACTTTTGGAAGAAACTGGAAAAGGGTTTTCTTGAGTGTGGGTTTTTTTGTTTAAGAAAAAGAAGTTGAGTGGGCCAGTCCATAAGCCTATTAATGATTTCAGTGTAATGGCACCTCAAGAGAAGGGACTGTGTACACAGACAGAAAACACTTCTTCTCTGCTTTGTCTTAGTAAGTTTATCCCATCAGACTGAAGTTTTTTCCTTACCTGGGTTTTCATCATCATCTTTAGGTGTTTGTTCCAATAACGTGTCTAGAGCTCTAGTGTAATCCTTCATTATCCAGTAGGCAATGCTTCTCAGAAATGGATCAGAATGCAATTTAGTACAGCTGAACCCAGTTCCATCCTTACGGCAACCCAAAATCTTTTCATAAAGAATGGAGGTGTATGTGACAGAGGTTTCAAACTCTGATTCATATAAGCGAGCAATAACCATTGCTAACTGGATGTCTTCCATTTTCTCAAGGCAAACCTATGATAAGAAGTGGGGAAAAGGTTGCTTTATGAGGGAAAGGTAGCTCTTGAAAACAACAGTGAAGTGAAGACCAACATGTGCCACAGAGAACAGAGAATTTTTCTCATCATATCTATTCATTAAAGTACACATTCATCTTTGGGTCAAAAATGCGATGATATATACCTAAGAAACATACTTCTTCCACGTCTGGAAAGAGGGGTACATTCTTCTATTTCAGGAATTACATTATCAGTATATCAAAAATTAATACAGCAACAGTGAAGGTGTTTATTTTTATTCTACCTTGTAGAATAAAATTAAAGTAGGAAGCTTTGTTTAATATACCACTGGTCAGATACTCTTCACACTGTCTTATCTGCAGAACTACATCTCTGAGCAAAATTCTTTATCTGCCAGGTAAAGACAAACACACTGCATATAAATAGGCAGGAGAGCTCACCAATTCCCCTTCTCTCCTGAGATGTACTGCTTACGTTATGATCCTGCTTATGGCTCTCAGTTCCCTTGTGGCAGGCAGTATTGGTGCTGCACTAAAAAGGGATCCTTCTTCAGAAGGGAAATCCGACTTCTCTTTTTACTTACTGTTGTAACAATAAGTCATGCAGGATAGCTGGAGGCTGAACAGTGCTACAACTTAACTGTGCTGATCAAACAGCAAGTTTTGCCAGAAGGGTCATGACTGGTATTCCCAAAAGGGCTTCCACTGAGGACTGATGGATCTGAACAATTATTCTGGCCTTCAGATCAGCTTCCAAGCTGCTTTTCACAGTACTGTGGAGGTAAATGGTATGTCTTTTTTAATTATCTGGGTGATGTGCAGACATACCATATTATTTGTGCTGCCACAATTTGTGAAAAGATCAGCAGAGAACAGCTTGTAAGGATGCAGTTACGCAGTTCAAATTAGAAACTGAAACTTAATTTCTCAAAAGTGGGTACCTCTATAGCATCTTTCAGTGAACCTGCTAGCAAGAAAAATGCAGCTGATTGTTCAAAGCGTTGTTTTCCCAACAAAGCAAAAGCATTTTTTAAAGCAGCTTTGCGCCATCTATCTTCACTAAAGTTGTGGCTGAAAAAGGCAGTCATCTTTTCATCGTGCTGTGACCTGCACAAAGAAATGCAACACAGACAACTACTTACTGTACAACCTTAGCACACAATCACTTGAACAACACCACTTTAAATTACACTCTAATCTTGAACGAGTTCTGCTTTGCATTCCTGGTTCAATTAAGAGTTAACCAAACACAGAGAACAGAACTTACCTAAAGAGTCCCCACACCACTGCCTTTTTCTTCATAGCAAGGTAAAAAAGTGCAGCATCTAAGGCATCGTTGTTCCTCTGGAATGAAGCTTTTGCAACCTGTGGTAAAAAAAACCCTAGTATTATTACTGAAAAGATAAAGGCTGCTATTAAATAATATATTCTCTATCAGGGAGGACGGTGTGAGTGACTATTGTTTCTACAAAGCAGCAGTCATTTCTGTTAGCATGTTTTATTCATGTGACAGCTCTCATTACACTGTAAATGTTCCTGAGTCAGAAAAACAGCGCTACTGCAGATAATAACTCCTCTCAACACGGAGGGACATTACAAATGTGCAAATAAAAGTCTTTTCTTGAAAAGTGTTACAGTAACTCAATACTATTAGGTGAAATTCCTCTTGTAATACATTATTAACATTTACTTAAGCCAATAAAAGCATTTCTTAAATGAACACTGGTTTTTTGTAGAGGACTCGGAGATGTAGTTGAATTTGATTTAGAGTACTAGGATAATTTTGTTTTGCTTCTGGATTCTTTTAGTATCTGGTAACATTTTAAAAAATGTATTTTTACAACAGATGACTTGGAAATTTAGGAAACTGGTAAGTTTCCTAAACTGTTCCACAGACCTTCAACAATTGCATTATATGTAATAATTCAAAGCAAAAGCTAGTAATCCTGCAAATCTATCAGACTTCAAGTTACAAGAAAGGTGAAATTCTTCCAAAAGTGAGGATGTAAATCTCATTGGTACCTATGGGAGAGAGTTTTAAATATTCTCTCAAACATATATTGCCTTTTATTCATTATTACGTCTCCCAAAACAAAACTCCTCATGTAAATGAGGCTTGGTGTTATTTTGGTTTTACATAATACAGGTACATTTTTCTATAAAGCAGTAATTTTGCAACTCTTCAGACAAGTAAAACCTGCATTTATTTGCAGTTCAGGTCTTTTATGTTCTATAACACTCCATTATAAAAAATGCCAAATGACCCTTTATACAGTTTTTATTGGCTAATATTTTAAGATAGATTTATTTCTTAAATAAAACCTAGTACTGAACTCAAAGCGTAATTCCCTGTTTATACTATAACCTTGTATATCCCAAGGAAAGATTCTTAAAATATTAAACATAATCTTTAACATGTAAAAAATGTGTTGGGGAGAAATGAGGTGCTTTAGAAATGGCTTTTCCCTGGATCAGTTGTATTAAATCTTACCACTGAATGACAAAATTTGTAAGCCAGGACTGCCACCGTCAGTTGGCATAGGAAAAACTAGTTACACAGTCTGCTGGCTGGGCTGGAGTACAAAGCAATCTGCGACGTAGAAGTCACTGTGTGTATCTGTTAAGGCACATCCAACGGCACCTAACTGTAATTTGTAAGCAATAAAAAGTACCTTCTCAATGCACCTTCGGAGCGTGTTGATATTCCTGACCCACCAACCGATACCCATAGCTCTTAATTCAGACCACTGTGGGTCTCCCTTCTGGATAGCAGGAATCATATTGATCAACTCCTCCTCAGCTTCAGAATGAAAAGCCCATGCAAAATGGCAAGTGGATAGTCCTAAACAACACAAGAAAATGAAATTCAGAAGTTTAAAAATTGTTAATAAGTAAATGAAACATGTCAGATATGCCAAGTGGGATCTGCAGCCTAAGAGAGTTAGGTAGATCTGAGGAGGGTCTATTTCCTTCAACAGGAGTAGAGCTGCTAAAGGAAGAGCTGAAATGTATTTTGTTCACTAGGGATGTCCTCTCCTCAGTGCTTCTTCCCTTTTTTTTGGTTTCCCCAGTACGTATTCATACATGTACTAGAGTTACATGGTGAAAGATTGAGGGGAAAAAACACTCTATTATCATAGAGGCAGACCCATTCTGGGCCAGAAACCTTTCTGTCCACTCTTTAGGTGGTAACTGCTTTACTTCCCTGTATTTCACAACAGCATTTACTCAGATTAAGCAAGGGGAAAATGCTGTGATGAAAAATATTAAAATAATCTTTAAAGTAAAATACTGAAATGCTTATGTAAACCAGTATCTTCATTCCTCGAACAGATGCTATGAAATATATATACAATCTGTATGTTATCTAGCTGGGGAACTTACTGATGCCTCAAACTCAATGAGACAGAATCTTTCTTCTGTTCTAGATCTACNCTCAGATTAAGCAAGGGAAAAATGCTGTGATGAAAAATACTAAAATAATCTTTAAAGTAAAATAATGAAACGCTTATGTAAAGCAGTATCTTCATTCCTCGAGCAGACACTATGAAATATATATATACAATTTGTATATTATCTAGTTGGGGAACTTACTGATGCCTCAAACTCAATGAGGCAGAATCTTTCTTCTGTTCTAGGTACTTTTTTAGTATTCACAGTGCATGTAGTGAAGGCGATACAAAGCCTTTGAAAGATAATGACCTTAACAGAATGGGTATAATCTAAAATGAATATACACATAATAGAAATATCATGGTATTATTATTCAAACGTAACCAGGTCCTGTCAGGTCAAGTGAATCAAATGAAAAAAAACAAACCAACTTTGCTCTAAGAATTACCTTGGTGAAGCAGCTGAACCCGATACAGAGGAGGGAGTGATGTTAGAAGGCAGGTGTGCAAACGCATTGCCAATAAATATCGTAAGCCACATTCATCTAAGGTATCTCTTCCTGGGAAATACAAAATAGCAATTTTTGAACATGCAGGTGACTACATACCATATATATATGAGTTATTATTTGCAGCGTGTGAGGAATGTATGTTTCTCTACTTGCTGAGAACCTGAACTACAAATTATTTACTATGTATGAAATATAAGCAGAGATTTGTATTTAAGTGTTTTTCTTTCTTACTGTATCTAATCTGAATAACTGATGCTAGCTTTCAGCTTTGTTATCCTAAAATACCCAAGAAGTAAGTTTATCTTTGCTGAGAAGAACAGGAATATTGTTCAGTATATTCAGTAATGTGTCAGCTACTAACCTGAGTAATTCTTATCTCTGTTCTCATCTAGTTCAGTGCTTGTCGTGGCCACAGTGTCTGCCAAAGCTACAAGGAACATCTGCTCCAGCCGAGTGAGGCCTGGTAGACTTGAGTGCATCAGGTGGCTCGAAAGGACGCTGGCATGTTCTCGGCCAAAGTAAGTTGGACCATACTGTGACAGATTAATAACTTTGGATTTACTCTCCCTCTTTTCAGGCTCAAAGTCAATAAAGTCATCAGTAGTAACAGGCTGAATCTGGAACAGATCAGAGTACTGATCCTCTGTTTTTCTCTTAGCATGATCTTCAGAGCCCTGAGGTATTTTAGACGTTTCTTCAGAAACATAAGTGGCATCTTGATCTGCAGCAAGCAGTGCATACAGTGGCAGGGGGGGGATTGAGTCTATCTCTGTGTAGTCTCGAGTACCATCTTTTCCAGCTGTGATGGTATCCTTCGCAGTACTACCACTTACACTAATGGTGCGAGAAAGATGGCGCTTAGGACCAGTTCCTTCTCCAGCTTCTGTGTCTTTAACTATTGCGACTTCTCCTGCAATACATTTAACTAAATGTGACAGAATAGCTTTGGCTCGGCGAACTTTACCCAGATCCATGAGTTCTAATAACTGGGTTGGATGATACTGGGGGAGAGTAGGTGAGAGAACGTGAGCAGCTTCAAAGAGTCCACCGTCCTGAATTACAGTTGGAGTGCCAAAAACATCATCCACAATACCTGCCCCATCAATTACACTGGTCTTCTTCGCTATCAAGCTTGTTTTCAGTGGATCTTGTGTTGCTGAGTCTTCAGTAGTAAAAACATCGCTTTCTCCATCACCAAACTTGACAGCGTGCTTCCACTGGGCATAAACGTGCATTTCACAGTCCATTCCCACTACCAGTATACCATCTCTCACCCAGGACAGGGAAACTGGCAAGGAAGGGGTGCCATCTACAGACGATACCAAATCAATTGATCTAAGCAACACCCACTTTGACTTTATACCTTGTTTTATGCTACCACCTAGTGGTAAAGTAATGACAGCTATGCCCTCTTTGCTGCTAGTTTGGTCTGTTACTATTCCTGAAAGTCTTCCATACATGAAGATGTTGGCACCAACTCCAACTGTCAATATATGTGAACCGTCTTCTTTTGATACCCAGTCCAAGTGCACCAAATGCTTGATACTAGGCACCAGGTATTTGTCTTTATTCAAAAAAGTATCTGATTTACTGTAAACAAATAAATTACTATCTACACTGACCCGTGAATCAAGTACGCTTCCAACCTTAACTAAATCATCTAGGTGAATTGTCTGTTCCAAAACCCATTCCGATCCTCCTGTAGACTCACATTCAAGTATACAAACATGCATGGAAAATTCTTTGGAAACAAACCCATTATGCTGTATGGGTTGTTTGTACGCTACGGCAAGACGTCCAGTGTAAGAACAGCTAACAGCAACCGGCCTTCCTACTATGCTCACTGTACTGCTGTTGTCTTCTCCTTCGTCATTCATTAAAGGCCATTTCCTCCAGTGATATGTTTCCCTTTCTTCATTTTTGCTGTTTAGGTCTGTCTCTACTGTACATCTCCAGAATCGCACTCTGTTGTCTGAACATGATGTTACTATCAAATAAGGTGCAAGGCAGACTGGGTATATTGATGAAGAACTCAGGTGACCTGAAGTTAGAACAGATATATTTAGTTTTAGTAATATAAATTGGAATGCCTACATTATAAGAATAAAGCAGACAGAACACTGGCTAACTACTGACAGAGAACTTTATGACCTGGTATTATTGTTCTAATTTAGAGTTCCATAGGGGCAAATGAATTAACACTGACAGCAGTCTTACCATGACCACTGTTAATTATCTGCAGTTCTGGTCACTATTCTATGAAGATAAGCTGGAACTGAACTAATTCAGAGAAGCCTTACAAAAGCCTTAATAATACAAAGCCTTAATCAGATGAGGTTAAGGAAGTTAAGATTAGGTTCATGTAACCTACCAAAATGAAACCTAGGGGGGAAGAAAAAGATGCAAAAGGAGAGACACAGAAAGGCAAAAAAAGAAGTAAGTGCATCAGGCAGAAAAAACCGCTATATACCCAACATATGAATGCAGGCAGGTGAGTAAGTGGGTATAAATTGTTTGTTAATAAATTAAGACTAGAAATTAAGTTCCAACTATTAGAGNGAAGTGCATCAGGCAGAAAAAACCGCTATATACCCAACATATGAATGCAGGTGAGTAAGTGGGTATAAATTGTTTGTTAATAAATTAAGACTAGAAATTAAGTTTCCAACTATTAGAGCTTTAAGCTTCAGCTTTGGTGTGGGGGCTTGATACATATACGAAAAGATAACTTGGCATTCATGCAATATTTAAAAGATCTTTTCTAGTTCTGTGTTCCCTGTATCAGTAAACCAGAATGTGATGAGCTAAGGAAATACAATTATAAACTAGGAGGTAAATCAGAGGACCAACTGGATAGGAAAAAAACCCAACCCAATCACCTATTTACCTGCTGAAGGAGTTGCTCTTATTACTTCCACACCAATAGGAAGATCCAGAGGTTGGCTATACACGAGCCTGGAGCTCAGAATGAGTTTACTGGCAGTCTGAAGATTAGCAATTGATGAAGATCGTGGAATGGGACTTATGCCAGGTGACAAATCTGGAGAAGAATCCATAGTTTTTTGCTCAGGCACACCAAGCTTATTCTCTGATGAAGTAGCTTCACTTGGTTTTGCTATATAAAAAAAAAAAAAAGACAAAAGTGTTAAAAAAGTTAAGTAAGAATAAGTCATTAATATTCTATAATAAGATTTCTTTTTCTCAGCAGTGCTTAAGCTACACAGGAAATAACTATCTGATGTGTGCAGGCCATGTTATTTTTATTGCATGCTATGAATATTTGCTTCAAGATACCCATAACATTCTGAAATACCGATAGTTTAAAATAAAGAATCCAGTGCGCTGGTCACCTTATCAACAAGTTTTTATACTGTGATTGGTATAAAATGCAACAATGTTTGTAAGGAAACGTATTGCTTCTGTTGCATTCAGATTCCTTGCTGAGGCTTCTGCTTGACAAAGGTGATACCGTTTGTTTTAAAATATATCACCGAGCTTTATGTTTCATTTTGTATGATTTAAAATATTTGTCTGTCTCTTAAGAAAACTGCAGTTGCTCACTCACCTAAACAGGCTTGCACAGATTTCAGATGAAGATGCCACATCTGAAGCACAGAGTAGCCATTGCTATCCTTTTCAATTACTACTAGGTAGAACTTTTCTGAGAAAGGTGGTGGACGATACCCTGTAATTGGAACATATTATCACTATCATGAAGTTTACATTTAGCATAAATAATTTTCAATAACAGAAGACACTCTAAAACTGATTGATACTGAAAACCTATTTTCCTCTTTGAAAGAAATTGCTTGATTAGGAAAAAAAAAATCAAACAGTACTATTAGTAACAATTTTAAATACTGTTTGCTCATAGATATAGAAAAATAACAAAAATAAAGAGATTAATTTACAGACAACCCGAGTATCAGTAGCAGATCTAATTTTTGATTAGGATTTGCTTTCCTAGGGAGTTCAAACTACTTTGCTAGATTCTAAAGACAACTCCACCTGCCTGCTTTCTTCCTTTTTTTTTTAAAGTCTACTTCCAAATTCCCTAGTTGCTTTATTGTATTAACTTGGAAGGCAGATACATTCACCTGATCACCTAGGGCTAGACACTGATACAGAAAATACACTTTTGTTCTATTCTGTACACAATTTTTTATATAACATAAAGAATTCTGAAAAATTGACTTTGTTGTATAAGTTAGAATGTTTCACTCTAAGCAAATTAGAATGGTTTTGTATAATACTGTTACCATGGAAACAATAATTCATATGGAGAACATGAAACGGGTATTTTACTGAATTCTACATATTCTCAAAAGAATGAAACAAGCATACGCTGGCTAGATTTCAGTGTTGTTTAAGAACAATTTTGGTACCTACTTCATTCACATTAAGTCATTTTTATGCTCTACCTTGTGATGGTTGGAAAAATATCTCAGTTTCCTTCCCTTCCACTTCTTCCTTATGTGGTTTGTATCCCAAAATGAAGTCCTCTTGAAAGACATGAAGCAACTGTGTGTTTGAGCCACACTGAAATATTAAGCAATAGTTATGCTTCCGGAACAGTCGTAGCAACATTTTTTACTAATGCAATTATTTCTTTAGTCCAACCTATCTACTGATGAGGATCATTTTCTTTTATAACACTGAAAACTATTTCAACGCATCAGAAAAACTAAACATTTTCCTCTTGTGCTAATAACAGCATATTCTAGAACCTATTGTATGTATACGCAAATAACTTCACTGAGATCTACCACGACAGAAAAATTCTTTAATAACATTTTTGCCACAGTTACTGACAGATGAATTAGTATCTGATTGGTTTCTATTTCTTTAGATGTTGCATAAATGAAAGTGGCAAAAACTCTTAGATTTTTACCCCTCTTCAGTAGGAAGACTTGTCTGCAGTGAATTGCTTGGGAAATCTAAAAAAGAGAATAAGTTGCAATTTTCTTTGTGTCTGATATCTCAACAGCTGTCCTTACTGGCAGCAACAGGTTTCTGCAGTACCTCTCTGCAAAGGAGGTTGTGGACAGTGAAATCCTTTTCAGCAGGCAAGAAAAATGCCCTCTAAATACAGTGATGGCAAAACTTTCATATTGCAAACACACTCTTTATTCAGAGAGACAAGGAAAGAAAAATATTCCCTCTACTTATGTATAAAAAAACCTAGAAAAATATTTTGTAAACCTGAAATAAAACTGAAGATCCTATGTGATCAATACTTAGGAGACATGGAAATTTATTGACAAATAGAGAAATACTTCCTTACATATGTTGGAAACATCCAGATGTCTAATTACAAGAAATGATGTTTTCACAGGCTGCTTCTCAACAGAAAACAGCACTGGAACATGTATGATCAAAAGAACTGTGAGTAAGAACAAGGTGTAATAATACTGTCTCCTCATTGTTTGAAATGGATAGTTGTGTTAGTTAACAGATAAAAACTTGTCCTAGAAGATAAAAAATGTAAGTAATACATGGCTATGAATCCTACATTTGGAATAGTTAGGCCTAGTTTTTAGGTTTGTTTAGTTATATGTTCCTATTTTTCTTTGTTTGGGCTTGGGGGGATTGTTATTTTTTTCCTTTATATTATGATGGTTTGTAAAACAGTCTTGAGTTAAGTTTTCTTCTAAACAAGACTTACATGTAGCAAATAGTATTACACTCCAACAATGGGCTTTGAGCTCCTAGCAACTAAAAGAAAATTGTCCATTTAAAATGTTCAGGGTATCTCACCATTCACAAAAATTCAAGGCAGTCATTATCACCATAGAAAAATGTCACCTCTTTTCAACACATTAGGTTTAATTAACAAACGAAGCTATTAAACAATTTTATGTGACTCCCTTAAAGAGTTAACCATTTATTTACCTTGTTAGTTATGGCATCGAGTTCAATAATGCATCCTGGTCGAGCAGTAGATTGTTGGCTCACAATGTTAAACACTTCCCCGATAAGTTTCTGAAACAGAGCAAAATGAGAAGAATTAGTATATTTAGAAAGAAGGAAATGGCAGTAATTTATAAACTGATGCTTTAATTTCGCTCATTGGCATAAGCTGTAACAGTCTTCTTCCTGTTGTCATTTTTGAATAACGTGTTTATCAAGTCGCTTGCACTGTTGTGAGCCTGCAGCTATTCATGGGGCTAGCGCATCAGTTTTTTAGGGAAACTAAATGTCGTTTATTTAAAGATTCATAGCATAAGTTGGTATCTGTGCCAAGATCAACTGAAATATAGTGCTTCACTTTTGTTTAAGCTTCAGGTTTTGTCACAACATGTAAAAAATAAACCAGTACAGCTTATGTAAAAACTGAATGCTCTATTGATTTTTGCTGAAATGTTCACAATTGTTGCCTGTAGAACAGATTCCTCAGACTGATCTGAATACTGACAATGTCTATTTTGCAGAATAACTTAAAAAATAAAAGAAAAACTAGAAAAAAGGGAAGATTTTTATACAATAACAGTGCCAGGTCAGGCTTTACTTTGCTTAAAGTCACAGAAAGATAAAGAAGGACGAAAAAATTGCTTTTTGCAGAAAAATTAAGAGCTACCATTACCTTTAGCAATAACACGCACCAATTCCCTCCTATCCCATGATCTCTGACATTTCTCATATATTAGATGTAACTTACATGGATACCTACTTGCTCTTGACTCCCCCTTTTTGAGAAGATAAAGAAAGAAATCCTATTTTTATTTTCCCCACTTGCTGCGGGTTGGGGAAACTTGTCAGGGAAGTTTTGTTTCAGTCTGGTCGTTTTCAGCAGCAATAGCTGCATTTCTGTCTGCTAATGTTTACAGTCAGCTACAAAATATGTAACTATATGAGGTATAATGAAGAACAGCAGAAAATTTAGACAGAACTAAGTGAAGACAAACCACAGTTGGGGAAAAAAAGTTACCTTAATTAGGTTAATACTTCCGAACCATTGCTACCTAGAACTTACAGATGATTCCGGGTCAGATAATTCATCCAGAAGTTTTCGTGCATCTACAACAGCTTGATAGAGTCTCAGGTTCTTGCCATCAGACGCAACAAAGCAAGCACTAGCAGAGTTGCAGTACGTGCCTAACAGCAAACACAGAAATTTCTTAAATAAAAAGATGGCAGTTAAATGGCATCAGGTCATCAATTACGATCCATTTCACAGTATGGAGTACACCTAAGAAAACACAGTCATTCCTTAAAATGGTTAGGTTCTCTTCACTGTCATCTCTAAGGAGGTGCTCAGAAGGTTAACTCTAGCTTCCCGTGGTTGTCAGAGAAAATTTGCAGTAGGAGACTAAGGTAAACCGTTTAGAAAAGCTGTATTAGCTATAGTGTTTTTTTCTTATTTACTGTCTCTAGGCTCTATGGATAAAATTAACCTTTATGAAAAATCCCTTCTATGCTCCCCCAGTTAAAAGCGCAGACAGAAAAGTGAAGGGAGAAATCTATCTGAAGTACTGAATAATACATGAAAAAACTGTGAGAGTGTCTTTTTTTTGCTACTCTGCAGTATATAGAGTGGGCTTTACTCAAGGTTTTCTATTCTGATATATATTTTGCTCTTACATTATAAAAGGGAAGCAGCTAGTTATTTGTGGGTTTCAGACAGCACAGAATGTTACTAAGTGACCAGAAAAAAATTTTATTTTAAATCAAAGATATTTTATTATTGTATTAAGGACACTTAGGATTTTTGAGGCTGTACATCTTTGACACCCATTTAATAATTGCAAATGTCAGGCTGGCCTTAACATAAGAAAATTAATACTATAAAATTTAATGTTACATCCATAGTACTAATAACATTTCAGTACTGTATACAAAGATAACAACTACTACAACACCATCTTTATGACAACTCAAAAATAAGGATCTGAGTGGCTGAATAGAATAACATCTGTAGAAACAATTTTCTTAACTGTAGTAGAAAGACCTAAAATTAAATACAGACCCTGAATTATTGTCCTAGGGCACTGCACATCAGCCACTGTATGGCCTGACCTCTGAAAAAAATATTGTTTGCAGTCCTGGAAAGTTAACGTAGTCTCTTTCTTCAAAGACATTGTGTTCTATGTGAGCTTCTGTAAACCACTAATGGCCTGAAGAATTTTGATATTGTTCAGAATCTTCTAAGTAGAGTTCTTAGCTAGCATGTTAAGAGAGTTTGGTACTGTAAATCTTGGCTGAAAATCTTTCCCAACAATTCATATGTTCAAGTGTTCCAAATACTAGTTCTGTTCAAGCCACTGCTCCCTGCAGCTGTATGTGGCCAACAACCCAGATGTCTAAGTCAGAAGAACATCTGCATTATTAGTACCATGTCAATGCAGAGAACGCTCAGTGAAGCTGCTTAAAGTGGGATTAGCCTTATTATTGGTTGCCCAGGGAAGCTGTGGCTGCCCCATCCCTGGAGGGGTTCAAGGCCACGTTGGATGGGGATTTGGGCAGCCTGATCAAATGGGAGGTGTCCTGGCCTATAGCAGGGAGGTTGGAATTAGATGATCTTTAAGGTCCTTTCCAACCCAAACCATTCTATGATTTTTTGTGAAAGTGGTAAGTGCTTACTCACAAAGATGTTACTGAATGTCAGCTGATCCACAGTAACTATAGACACACTCAGACTAGGTGAAATATTTTGAAGTAGCTTAGCCTCAAATGGAATAAAAATGTTCAGTGTGCATAATACAAGGGAACTGCTGAGAAGTAGTTAAAAATATACTCTGAATACAATAGAAATTTATTTTAACAATTAATTCTATGATCCACAGGGTTAACTCCATAAGGAAACGTGCTAAGTATACTCACCAAGGCAGTAGCTGGGAATGAGTGTTGGAAGCCAGGCTACATTAGAGAAAGCGGAGGTATGAAGAGAGTTAATTCGAGCCAATTCAGATACTCCTCCAGTGTATGACAAAGGTCCGATAGGGTCTACGCGCCACAGAATCAGCTCACTATAAATTGCATTTGGGTCATGGAACGTACGGGTTGCTGCATTTTTAAGTTGCTGCCTAGAACTTTTCACGTGTTTAACAGGATCCATTATTCTGTTTATCCTGTCAGAATCCCAGGAACTGTCTGATTCAGGAGTTAGAAGAGCATTGTGATGAGAAGAAGTGAGCAGTAATGGTAAAACAGAATGGCAAGCTAGATCATTGAGATGAAAACGGTGGCCGCAGTACCTGAATTTATGTGATACAGTTAGCACAGTAGTGAAAGCTGATTTATCAGCAAAAGTAACTGCCCACTGATTTAGAGAGCCATCTATATGTTTGGAAATCATCATTACTACGGGAGAAATCACATTCACATTTGCACTGTCCTCAGTAAAGCTTGGTCCTTTATTTGTATTATCTGGGAAGTCCATTGTCTTCTGATATACAGCGTTACTGTTATCTTTTACAAAGACAGGGCAAGCATACATCATAATATTTTTGCTAAGGGAACTAGCATCTCCTGATGGAAATGCAACAGGAATCCTAGAAGAAAATGAAACCTAAAAAGAAAAAAGAATAAGAAAAGAATTAGAATATAACAACTCAGCTTAAGTCTGAATAAATGTTTGAATTCATAATGATATTCAGATATAAAAGAAAGGGCCAGAGATAAAAACCAATTTCAAATATACAATACCTGAACTTGTCGAAAGATGCCTGGAGTGTATTCATCTAAATATTTCACATGCCACACCAAAAAGGTACCATCAACAGGATGGATTGTAAAAAGCATATCTGGATTTCTGTTCCATTCAGTTAGGAGCAACTCGATTTTCCGATCCAGCAAAACAGTTGGAAGAGGCATGTGTGGACCTGCTAGCAGAGATGTTTTGGGGCTCCCCTCTCTTTCTCCATCTTCATGTTCTGAAGAGCCTGTGCCGGTTCCCGTCTCTGATTCTCTATCTATAGACAAATCTGCAACAAAATTTAAATGTGCTATTTTATCCAGTGCAAGGATTTCCAAATCAGTTTTTATTCAGAACTACACCATATTTTAATACTACCCGATAAGAACATTCACATAAATTGAGGGTAGAAACATCTTTCCTTGGTTTGTCCTTAGCAGTACTGGAAACAGTGCAGTTGCATTAAAATAGAGCTATTTCCAACCCTTAAAGCACACCATAAACTAGTATGTTGTTATTGACAATCAGATTGTAAGGTAAATAGGGAGCAGGTCTTAATCATAATTTTATAGCTCAGTGGAATATATCCAAAATAGAAATGAAAGACAAAAGCTACTTTTAACGGTGTATCGCTCTATTGCTTTCCAGCAGAGTGTGTAATTTAATTTCTCATGCCTACAATTACAGCAACCAAAATTTCAGCTGTAAATGTCTATTTA
Organism: Piaya cayana; assembly: GCA_013389865.1. Classification (NCBI taxonomy): domain Eukaryota; kingdom Metazoa; phylum Chordata; class Aves; order Cuculiformes; family Coccyzidae; genus Piaya; species Piaya cayana. Next base: position 54,428 of record WAAB01021039.1, on the reverse strand, counting down.
TTTTAGATTAGTCATAAAACGTGTACTTATAATTCTTGTGCTGCATAATTGCATTAATGATTACATTAATGTGCTACAAAATAATTCTTTGTTCTACCTCAATATTACTAACCATGATCTAATTTCATATGTAAACCTCTTTCTTTTTCTTCCACTTCTTCTTCTTCAATCTCAACATCAAAATCTTGTTCTAGTTGTTGTTCAGAAATTTTCCTTAGATGCTGCATAAATACTTCAATAGAGGATGTAAAACTAAATTCTTTATTATTTAACCAGTGAACGACGAAGCCTCCATTTCCTTCATCTACATTAAAAGCTGTTCCAGCCATGGCTGATGGAATATCTGTGGACATTTTTCAAAAATAAAAAAGCTACATATTAAACTGCTCATCTTAAATACACACACACTTCTTAATTAAGACATTTAACTTATTTTAGGTAGAATGTAATTTGTGCTTGTAAGAATAGAAAAGGTAAGATGTAGATAAAGTTTCTGCATTCAATTGTAATAAATAATGTAAAGATACGTTAACGTTAATACTTTTACATAAAAATTGATTCTTATGTGAATGGTAAATGATACTCAACAGTTCTAATCGCTCAGTTTTTTATATTGCAGTGTTGTTATTTCACACACAGAGTTTAGGTAAGGCACGATTGATCTTTAATCTTTTCTTTGTTTAAAATATTCTAAATTATTCTAAAAAAAAAAAAATCTGGTTTCTTGCCAAAAAATCTTTTACAGCTTTTTCTCATTCACTATACATTCTGCAAATATTAGCTTCATCACATACCATTGCCTCAAAATATCCCAAAATCAAACATCAAACAGACTTGAAATTTAGACTTCTTTTGCTTTCTGATGTGCAAAGATGAATTTAACTGGATTTTAAAAGTGCTGAAGGTNCTCGCTCCAGAGCCTCAACATCCTTCACCATTGCCTCCCAATATCCCAAAATCAAACATCAAACAGACTTGAAATTTAGACTTCTTTTGCTTTCTGATGTGCAAAGATGAATTTAACTGGATTTTAAAAGTGCTGAAGGTATTCAGAATAAATTCAGCCTCATTTGTCTTACAAAACTCTGTGCTGAGTTACAGACTTTGGAAATAACAGTTTTCCTACAAATTCCTTGTAATCAATTAGGCAAAGCAAACAATGTGTAACTCAGCCGCCTTTACTTATTTTTTTCTTTTTGTGCAAATACATTATCACAGTTCAATAAACCATTGTATTCACCTGTATTAGGGTTGATGCTTGCTGCTATATGGAAGTGACCAAGTGCATTTGCCTGATGTGAAATGTGACGCTGAACTTCATGAGTACCCTGTTGATCTGGCAACACGTCCGTGTGCGTAACAAGAACTGAAGATCTCCTTTGTCCTTTTCTCATATTTTTCAAATGGTGAATTGTCTGGTATAGTTACAAAAGATATATTAAGACGTACTAAAAAAACACTGTCAGGTAAAACTTGACACTTATGTAAATTCTAAAGTTTTTAAACTTCCTTCTACCTAAGAAGTAAAGACTAATTTCAAAAGGATTACTTTGAGTAGATTTCAAACAGAAATCCGTAGTATTTATGTAGATCAGTTCTGGTCAAAGATAAAGCTCTTCTAACAGTTTTCTGTGAGTTCCTTTAATGTCTGCTCCAGTAGTAACACAAAAATACACACTATTCTGCATTCAAAACAAGATCACAACAATATGAAAGCAGTAACCTTTAAAATCTAATTTTATAATTAATTATTTTTGTGTAACTGAAAATTGATTACAGCATGCAGACAGCACAACTCATTTAACAGCACAAAGCATACGTTGTTCCACTCTCCCTATCTGCTGAATGCTCACGATATGCAAGAAATAAAAACTTGGTCTGATTGTAATAGTCTACAAATGAGTGGCAGGGTGGGACTTTTTGTTTAATTTTCTTATTGCTAGGTTTTTCTCTTACTGTAAACTTAACAGACTTGATGTGACTGTGACTAAAATTTAAAAACCCATAATACCGATGTTTGGAAACGCAATTATCAAATCAATTAACTAAAAATTAAAATTATTTACTGCTTCCACTTTTTTTTTGTAATGACAGACTTTCACACCCAATCAGAATGAAACTATCACTTATTATTCCATAGTAAACATTACATATTGCCCACACTATTAGTTAGCTATAGAAAAAGTAGATTGAATTCTAGGAACATGGAGCATGGATGCAGAGTTGCAAAGTCTCCAACTTCTTCAGCGTTAAGTAGTAGATTTCAAAAACTGATAGGAAATAATTCAGACTATTCTGTTACACTTATAAGAACTAGATAATACACATTCTTAGAGTTCTGTATGCTTTAAGTACTTCAACTTTTAGGAATCTTGAAATAAATAATTGCCAAAAGAAGTATCTACTTGTACCTCTAGTGCATGCTGTATTTTGTCCTTTTGCTTTCCAGACTGAGAGATGGTGCTGCTGATGCTGGAAGTGCTAGTTTCACAGATCTGCTCACCAAGAAGAGTATCTTCTGGTAACAACGTCTCTGCCCATAGCCGACAGATGCCATCAAGACATGATGTGAGTAACACATTACAGACCAAACCCCTAGTGACAGACATAGGAAGGTTACTACCCGATGCAATTAATTAGCTATATGGACACAGCAGAAATTAGGGGAGCGTACAAGCATTTAATAGTTGTTGCTTCACCCAAATTTCTGCCTCTTCCTTAACTAATGTTTTTAATTTAGTGATTTTTGGCATGGTGATTAACCCTTAGATTATTTGCAAAAGTGCATGTGAACATGGAAGAGTTATTATTGAATAAATGCAACCGTTATGAAACTGCCTAAAGTATCTGACTTGCTGCACTGTGTGAGGAATACGTAAACTTTATTAAATAATGAAAAGTTAAACTGACCAACTAACTAAATGCTAATAATTTAAATGACTATTTTATTTTCAATATCATAGCACCATTTGGTGAAGACAAAGCCTTATATCCATCCCTCCTGGCATAACTTGAGAAGGCACTTAAGTCTGGTCCGTATTTTAGAATAGATCTCGCCAGTTAACATGACTGTCACTACTGTACTAGGTAATACAGAAGCTTACAGGAAGATGTTGATATACTTGATTTCTTGAAAGTATGAACAGGAAATCTAACCATGTTCTGACAGCCAAATTTAAGGAGAGTGTTAAAAAATATTTGGTCAAAGGCTGGTTTATTTATCTTAGAAAGAAAGATTTCAAACCTGGGCATGTACTTGCTAATGTTACGCCATGAAAACCCTGTCACTGCTCGAGGATGCGCCAAATAAACAAATGAAAAGTGGACAACCCCGGAGCATTTTTTCTTTTCTTCATTCTCTTGAGGCAGAAGAGATGACTTCCAACCACTCATAGGATACCAAACCTTTAAAAGGCAGTCATCCTAGGTAAAGCAATAAAAAAATACAGAACTCATTAAGCAGAAAATCTCTAATTTATCCTCTGAGGTGTATGTGTTATACCAGTTTAAATGTGTATGTGTTCTGTTGTAATGATCTAATATTTATCCTCGTTATTTCAAACAGAAGTAGAAAAGTATGTTTATGCATAGCTAAATCTTCATCTAAGTATACTTTACCTAAAATATACATATATATATACACACACAAGTCTGTATCACTGTATTCCCAGGTTGATTCTCAAGTATTCAGTAAGAGCACACAGCTAAATCCAATTTCTTGCTGCTGAAATTGATGGAAGTACACAAAAACACAGCATTACATGAGATGATAATTGAACTTAGCTCAGACTACAGTACAGTGTATGCTCCAGGACTATTCTACATTAGTTATTTACTTTTGTCAAACAGAAGCAAAACATTGCAAACACTCATTTAGTTCTTTTTTTTGTCCTTACCTTCCCAGCTGTTGCAAAATATTCACCATCAGGAGACCATGACATCAAATGCACTGATACTGCAGTCCTAAAGAACGTGAATAAAGTTTCAAGTTGTAAGCAAAGTCTATTTGTTCTATAGTACTATTCCATATGTATTCAGTTGATTAAGTATTACTGTTCATTATTTAAATGGAAATATATTAATATTATATATTCATTGCTTTAAGCTTACTTTAGAAATAGTACAAGCATGAAAAGTATTTACTATACTGAAACAAAATTTGTAGTATTTTTGAGTTTTACAGAAAAACAGCCCATAAAATATATTCTTTTAAGCACAGCAAATCTAGACTAGATCCAATTTGATCACAGAAGTAAAGTTTGTCCCACTTGTTCTACTACTCCCAGTGAAGCCAACTAGTAGGAAGAAATGAATGTGAAGATCTCCTGGGTATTTTGCGATACCATTTATGACTACAAGTTATGGGTCAAGTATCTGAATGGAAAGCAGCCTCTACAGTATTTTGTGGGCACAAAATCTAAAATGGCTTTAAAAAAGTAAAACCAGGTTCATAGACAGCTGCTTCCCAGGTCTGATGACAAAGCACTTCCATAACGCAGATGTCTGGTAGAACTGGCTAGAAAGAATTTTAAGATCCTTTCTCAAGATTCAGGAAGCAGTTTTCATCTGCATTGGTGTAGCATATCTGCCTGCTACTGCTCCTCTGTTTAGTCTCATCCAATATCTCAGCAACACTTTCACAGATGAGAAAATGAGGACTATTTTGATACATTTCCAGTATCCTCTAGGGAAGCCCTTGACTGGTTATCTGGTGACAGGTCATTTCTTCAAGTGGGGAATTTTTACTTGCAGGAACTTACATTGTTTGAATGTTATGATGTTTTAAGCTGATTTTAAAGCACATTTAAAAATACGGTTTTGGAGAGAAGGTAGGGTTGATATATAAGATGGCATTGCAATTTGTCTTAATATAAAAATAATCTCACTCACTTGCACTGCCAGACACATTTCCAGTCATTTAGAACGGGAAGAACTTTATCATCTTTGATCTGATTGTCAGGATCATCACCTTCTTCTAGAATGTCACTAGATGGAGGGGCCCACAATTGCAAAAAGTCAGTTGCTGTCAGCAGCCGGTTACCTGAAAGTGAGTAATATCAAAGCCGTGAAACTGAGAAGGTGCATATATATTGAAAGATTAAGCCTGTTACCATATTTAGTTGAGAATTATTCAAAACAGGTTGAGAAATCGATTTTATAAAGTCCATTTTAAATAAGATAGCATACTCAATCATATTATATATCTGATTTTAATAAAAACACTTTGAATTTAGAATGCCTTTTAAGAAGCACATCAAGGGTTTTTTGGTGACTTCAAATGATAAGTCATATTTATTAATGAATGTTGCAGATGCCAAGTAGCCATTCACATCTCAAATAAATAAACACGGTTAGACATCTTATAAATACCTGTGTCCAGGTATGCTGCGGAATTTAATGGTGATAAAATTGTGTTTAAGTGGTTTTTAGTAGCAATTTAAATCAGTTAGCAACTTAACACTGTGATTCACAAAATAAGATCTTGGATGAGAGACTCAAACACTCATCACGACATCTTCACAAATGCTAACAGTAGCCTCACATTTTAGGCAACTCTGCAGGAGAACAGGTAATCTGAAATTTCCATATTCATGCTCTCACTTTATTACAATCAAAATAATTTGTGTTCAAGTTCTCCTAATTACAACTGTTGAACAAATACTTCTCAAATTTCACATTACCTTGAGGATCCCATGCCAGGTTGTAAGTCATAGAACTGAGGAAGAATTGCCCGGTTTTAAGCCACTGACACTTTAGTTGCTGTATTTTAAAAAGAGTAAAGGATTACTTCTCACATCAATAGCAAAATACAAAGGTATCTGTATTTCTTTCTTCCTTTATGAAATTGCTATTAAGCCTGCTGCAAGAATGTCCAAGGACCGAGTGGTAGTTTGCTGAATCTAGTTTTAACAAATTCTTTAATTGTTTTATAATATGAATTAAATCCATCACAGAGTGGCCTGTGAACCAGATCTGGACCTGTCATACAAACAAATATATCTGTAGATTCCTTTAAACTAGTTAGGTCACACACTTATAACAATATAAGTGATGGCAGTATAGATGTAACAAAGATTGTGAAACCTGCTTGAAAACACAATGCTTGGCCATGTCTACGCTGTTAAAACAAGCTTGGATACACTTATACAAGTCTAAGTCAAATGTATCACCATGTCACTCTAGTATGAGATTCAAAACCAAGATGACGTTGCGGATTTAGGAGGACTGCAATCCCCAATCCATTTCATGCAGTGGAAGATTCTACTCATCCAATTTTATTATGGATGGTGGAGAATGTTTATCTGTTAGTCTTTTGTATGCCAATGTAATATAGTAATAACAACTGGCAGACAGCCTTTTGCATCTTATAAGAACCTAACCCAGATTACAATCATGAAATATATACTTACACTATTTCTTTTATGAGAATTTATACCAAGCGGTTCAAAAATGCAAACAGCATTTCCATATGATGCTGCAATCTGGAAAAAAACCCAAACAATAAGACTCAAAATGTAAGGGCAGGAGATAAGTGTAACATTTCTTAGTATTCCAAAACAGCTAAAGAATTTCCATGTTTATGTGTCATTGTTCCACGAAAGTAAAATCAATACAAATGTCATTAATTGTATTATATTTTCTAAAGGAAGTTGAGAAATACATACTTCTGAACAAGCCCATCTTTAAGATTTTAACTCTAAGTAGGGAAAATATCTTGTTCTGTGGGATAAACATTATCAATCAGATCGAACATATTCTTCTAGGGTAACTACTATTAATGCGTAAGGGAAAGCTGATGCCTTCATGACTTCTGCTCACATTCTGTCTGCTTCACAGCTGATAAATTAATTATTAGTGTTTGGGTCTCTGTGCGTTCCCAGATTCCATTTTGTACCACTGAATAATAATTATGAGAAACAGGAGGAATAATTCTATTTTCAATAGTTGAATATGTTTTGAGGGGAGACAAATGGTAAACGGGAAAAAAATGAAATACTTATACCACTGAACCCCTCAATTTCTTTCAGGCACTTATTTCACAGATATCTCCACACACAAAATGTTCATTATTATGAGTTTATCTTGTCCAGTTCCTAATACTCTTATAAATACTTCTGACTAACTTCAAAACTCCTTTTCCTTCCTTAAAAGATTTTTAAAGAAAAACTGTTTCACTCTCATTCAGGATCTAGTTTTCTCAATACAGAAATTATGTAAAAGTTTCATGATGTTTATTATGAAATCTTAGTTCCTCTTTTGGGGAATTGGGGGGGGGGGAGGGCTGCAAAAACACACTCCCAAAGAAAAAAAAAGACCAAGTTCAGAGTCCTGAACACAGAACCACCAGGGGTTCATGGTGATTGTTCAGGGGCCACCTGTGCAGCTACAATCTCTGTTCCAGTCCTACCGATCAGCACTACTGCCCTATTCCTAACTAGGGTTTTCTCAATACTGCAAACCGTTTTTAACTAGCTAATATTAGTAGACAGTAACAACTCACAAAGTTTACTCAGTGCACTGCCATAACTCACAGAAAGTAGTTTTCCCTCAGCAATCTAACCTGTCTCTTTAGCATTGTTTAAAGACTAAAAATAAAACCTCATAGCTGGTCGAGGGGCCATACAGTTATGATGGCTCATACTGGAGTACTTCTAAACATATTAAACATGCCTAAGTTTTACTAAAAAGTAAAGTATTTCCAATTCATTACTTCGGAGGACACACAGACACATGTGTGTGTATATAGATAAGTATACATGAATGATTTATCTATGCCTTCTTTAGCTAAATTGAATTATACAATAATTTGGAACACCAAGTGTTTTAGTGCCATTCCAGTTCTGATACTACACTGTAATTATTACATATTTCCACATTTTGAGAAACCTGTTGTTGCAGGTCCCAGAAGGGAATAAAAATCGCTGTTACAAGATGCCTCCTGCTCCCCTGCCCCCACTCACTTTAAAAAATAATTAAGCAACACGAGAGGTGTTACTCACTAAGTTACAGACGAGTAAACATTGATCTTTGTCATGAAATGAACTCATTAATACCATTAATGTATTATGTTACTGTTTAATTATTTCATTTAAAGTGTTCAGTTTTTAAAAAAAAATTCTTTACAGATCTATTAAAATCCTTACCCTGCCTTGTTGCTGGGAGCACTCCACACAACTGACCTGGATATTTCCATGTTTAGCACCAGGAATAATTTGCACACATTCAAAGTCGTTTGCCAGAATAACAATGTCACAACCTGAGCCATATGCCTGAAATATTTTTTAAAAGAAATACAATTAAAAATGTATTTAGAAAACTAACCAAATACTAGGTTACTGTTTTTGAAAAACCCTCAGTTGAAACAAGCTGTTACTATGTTTAATGCTCACCAATTCAGTCCCACCAGCAACATAAGCAACTAGTAAAAACAAAGTAGCAAAGGAGACCTTGAACTTTCTGGGATTTAAATCAAACAAATCAACCAACCAAAACTCCAAAACAAAACCCCAGACTTACTCTAGTACTTCGGCTCTGAGTCTGCTTTCAGTTTTGGGGTTTTTTTGTGAGTTTGTT
>WAAB01021039.1:0-45808 GCA_013389865.1 Piaya cayana | reverse complement strand
TTGAATATATTGTATCTTGTGCAATACACACTACAGTGTGAATAAATTATTTAAGAATAAATTATACAACAAAGATAGCTTGTAACGCTTTCTATTGGAAGAATAAATATATACCTGTGTGCTAACCTTTCAGCTGTCTTAGTGTGCAAGAACATTCTGAAATGTTTAAGAAGAACAGCAACACAAACAGCAAAGCAGAAATTCAGGCCTCTGAAATTAACACACCATAATACTGCAGAAACAAAAATGAAATCTGTGTACAAAACAGATTTTCTGAAGGATTTTGGAGGTAGCTCACAAAAATAAAGTGACGCAGTGTGATCTGAGTCCTGAAGCCCACAGTCATTGCTCCGGGAAACTCTGAGGATCTAATACTAGAGTTATTCACAATATAAGCAGGAGAGGGAAACAGAACAACAGTTGAAATGTTGTTAAGGTCATTATCTATGTAACTGAATATTTCTAGCTCCTTGATGACTAGGCTATGTAACTATTAGACCTAGTCTGGAAGAGAATAAGTTTCTATTAAAATGGAATAGGATTATTTCCAGAAAGAAGAGAAAGGCAAGATTCTGACATAAGTTCTGGCACTGAACAAAAAGTGCTTTTTGTTTTTCCTATTTTTTATACTGGAGTTTGTTTTTCAACAAACTCCACCAGCAATGTGTGATGCTGGACAGACCAGCAAACGTTCACAAGTAGGAAGGAAAAAGATGGAAACCAGGTTGTGAATGTCCATAAGCAGACAGGAAAATATAAGCAGAACCTCTTCTTCCAATAGTTGNTTTACTAAAAAGTAAAGTATTTCCAATTCATTACTTCGGAGGACACACAGACACATGTGTGTGTATATAGATAAGTATACATGAATGATTTATCTATGCCTTCTTTAGCTAAATTGAATTATACAATAATTTGGAACACCAAGTGTTTTAGTGCCATTCCAGTTCTGATACTACACTGTAATTATTACATATTTCCACATTTTGAGAAACCTGTTGTTGCAGGTCCCAGAAGGGAATAAAAATCGCTGTTACAAGATGCCTCCTGCTCCCCTGCCCCCACTCACTTTAAAAAATAATTAAGCAACACGAGAGGTGTTACTCACTAAGTTACAGACGAGTAAACATTGATCTTTGTCATGAAATGAACTCATTAATACCATTAATGTATTATGTTACTGTTTAATTATTTCATTTAAAGTGTTCAGTTTTTAAAAAAAAATTCTTTACAGATCTATTAAAATCCTTACCCTGCCTTGTTGCTGGGAGCACTCCACACAACTGACCTGGATATTTCCATGTTTAGCACCAGGAATAATTTGCACACATTCAAAGTCGTTTGCCAGAATAACAATGTCACAACCTGAGCCATATGCCTGAAATATTTTTTAAAAGAAATACAATTAAAAATGTATTTAGAAAACTAACCAAATACTAGGTTACTGTTTTTGAAAAACCCTCCGTTGAAACAAGCTGTTACTATGTTTAATGCTCACCAATTCAGTCCCACCAGCAACATAAGCAACTAGTAAAAACAAAGTAGCAAAGGAGACCTTGAACTTTCTGGGATTTAAATCAAACAAATCAACCAACCAAAACTCCAAAACAAAACCCCAGACTTACTCTAGTACTTCGGCTCTGAGTCTGCTTTCAGTTTTGGGGTTTTTTTGTGAGTTTGTTGAGGTTTTAGTTGTGTTTTTCCTCCCCTCCAATTCTTGTTGCCTCTTAGAGCAAGGCAACCAAGAGTTTACTCTTCGGGTCCACTTATCATTGATTTGTATGTAGATTTCCTAAATATGTGTGTTGTGCCCCACCTTCTCTTTTTTTTTGTGTGTGTGGTTTTAAGACTATGAAGTGATTCTTTTCTATAAGCATTAAATTTCTGGCCTTTTCTGAGTTTTAAGAAGTACACGTTACTACAACACTGTAAACAACAAAGCTTTGTCTTGAATATATTGTATCTTGTGCAATACACACTACAGTGTGAATAAATTATTTAAGAATAAATTATACAACAAAGATAGCTTGTAACGCTTTCTATTGGAAGAATAAATATATACCTGTGTGCTAACCTTTCAGCTGTCTTAGTGTGCAAGAACATTCTGAAATGTTTAAGAAGAACAGCAACACAAACAGCAAAGCAGAAATTCAGGCCTCTGAAATTAACACACCATAATACTGCAGAAACAAAAACTGGGAATTTTAATGTTCACAAGCTATTGATTCTCCCACTATTTACACTTCAAAGGGTGAGCAATTAAAACAGCAAAGAATTGAGAGACTTCATTTCAACAGTCTGCCTCACAACTACTAGTACCAAAATACCAAAGTACCAAAGTAATTATTTAAATTGTTATCTAATGCAGTAAAAAAGAGATACCAACCTGCTTCAAACAAGGACTTAATTCAGTTATTTTGGTTTTTTCATTGTCAGTGTTGAAACTTGACTTGCAGATTTCAAACTAAAATTAAACCTAGTTTATCACTAGTTGCACCTGTTAGCAAAAGATAGGGACGTGTGCCTCAGAAATAGTACATGGAAAGGAAAACTTCTCAACTTTAATTTCCTTATGCTTACTATACTTAAACATGCACATTTGTGTGTGTGTGTAGAGCTGATAATGCATGAAACAAAATACTTTATACTTGGGTATGTCTGTTGACTCTGTGAAGTAAAGAACTTAGCTGGTGTGTTCCTTTTTAAGTGTTTTATTTTCTCTTCTTTCCTGTTTCTTATAGCAACAAAGGAGTATTTATCTGGCTAACGATACTATTTAGCATATCTTTATGAAGTTAAATAAAAAGGTGGTTGTGAATTAAAGGCTAGTTCACAGTAGAAGAAAACATTTTTTTTTTTCTTAAAGAATCATCAAGATGCAGAGGTCTCTTCCCTAAGTGAAATCTTATTACTGTCACTCACATCCTTCCTACACTTTGCCTGCGTTTGGCACCGCACCAATAAGTGACTCAGCACACTGAAGTGTCCTATGCCAAGAGAGAGCATTTAGTCCGTTAGAGATCTTAGTTGGAACTAAGCAGCAGCACAGTATCAGCCTTCAGCACTAGGTTCTTTTAGCAACTGCTTTCTCTTGGTTCTGGGGTCATTTTCTCAGTGTAGATATCTGTTCTGAAAATGTCTCATTTCTTGAAAGTACATGTGTAAAAAAAAGTATATTTATCTTAGATTTACTTTATGAAGTACACATTATAACTCCACTGTTCAGAAAACATGTCACCTCGTTCTAAACCAAGTGTTCACTTTGTCACATTTATAGTCTCCAAATTTCCCAAACCAGAACAGGTCAATATATTTTCTATACTGAAAGATACTTCCACATTTGACAACATATGTCTAAAAGCAAATTTTCCATTTGGTTACTTTTAAGAGGCTTTTCTGGTACACTCAATATATTTACATGTTTATGCTTGAACAGAATACATTTCTATTAAAAACCTTTTCTCATTTTGTCCTTCCACTCCTTAAGCTGGTAATGAAGTAGAAGCACCCTCCGTTGGCAAAGAATAGGGAAGTGTCACAATATGTATCATCAGTTGTTCCTTCTTAAGGATTCAGCTGACATCATCTTTGGAGAGATCATTCATGCCACCACAGGTCTCTCCTGCCAGAATAACTGTGGCCACAATATTTGTAGCAACAGACTGGCAATCTGCATAGCTGATAAAATGAATGGAAAGTTGGTAACCCATACGAAAAGGAAAGGTGGAAAATTAGGTGCTGAGATACTGTAACGGATGAAAGCAGCACGGAGATGTTAAATAAATGGAATTATAAGCAGTCACTGAATGAAGCAAGTGCAGTAAAAACCGCCTACGTGGAGTATCTGCCCACCTCCACTTCTAATGTCGCTGATAACTTCAAAGAGAAAATTAAATGGAGTTGCAAAACCACCAGAATGCAAGGATGACTTGCAGGATCCATAAGCAACTAATAAGCTGTAGTTTGCCAACGTCTGCTCTGTCAAGATCTGGCACCACCAAAATGAACAATGACAAAGCTCTAATTGGATGCAGGAGCACCAGACAGAAGTAGGACATTCTGTCCTACTGTAAGAGTTTATGCTATAGCCTCAGTTTTCAGAGAATATTAAAGCAGCAACTACATCATTTTTTTAATCTCTGTATTAAAAAAAAAAATTCTTATCTTTCTGTAACCTGCAACTCTCTACAAGTGTGGCAGAAGCGAAACAGAGTGAGTTCTCAAGCTTCAGTGTGTACTGTTAGGGGAACAGAGGCATTTCAAGATGGTAAATTATGTGGAAGAAATGAAACCAGCCCATAGTGGTATTGAAACCTGACTTAAAGCCTGTATTTGCCTTATGGCACTTGTCCAGTATAACAACACTCATCCTTACGTTCTGGGCTAGTAAAAATGGAAGAAGCAGAAACTCCTTCACCTTCTTATTGGTAACGAAGACACCTGAGCCCTGAACCATTTCCAAACTCGCATCAATGGACATGACATCTACCCTTCCCTCCTCCCCTGGGTAAGTACTAATAGAATTATAGACACTTAATGCCAGCTACCAAAATAACTGAAAAAAATCCCCAGCCAACTACTAGCCTGCGGCCTATAGAACAGACAAATTCATCATTAAACACTTCAAAATAAGCTTATACACAGAGCTACAGAGAAAAAAAGAACATAGTAGGGATTCAGGTGTTTAGCATGTAATTCACATATGTATAGATAATATGCAAACACTACTAAATTAGAGGGATGTGAAAATAACAGTTTTAACGAGTAATTTTTCAAGATGGGTGGGGTAGAACTCTACACAGCAGAGAAAACCTATCTCCAGTTGCTCTATCTTGTGAAGATAATGGTGCGGATGAAGATTTTGCCATTTTCAATGAGGTAAAAAAAGTTTACATAGAGGCTTTCCATCTGCAAATGCTTCTGAAATGTTTCACACAGTTAAAGGTCAAGTGTCAGTAATAGCATTGTAGATGCCATGAAGCCTGTCCTTTAAAAAACAACAGGAAATAAATTATTTTTTTTCACTTCTATAAGAAAAGTTCTCATGTGCAGATATTTCTAAAATCTCATATTATTTTTTCTCATTAATAATGTTATATAGTTCCATATTTTGTGCAATTACTAAGACCTCTTAAAGAAGTAAATATTCATTATCTAGCCACAGCTTGTAATTTTTATACTAGTAGAATCTAGCCTTTAGGTAACTGACATATCTATGGATTTCTAATCTCTTTAAACCTAGACTGACCTTAGAAACACCTACAATCTGTCTAGAGTTTCAGGGGGGAAAAAGAACTCTGAGCTTAGACAAGGGGCAGTACTCATACAAACAGAGTCAGAACAGTTCATCATCTTTATTTGAAATCACCTTATTCCACATCATGGAATCCTACCCAGAGTTAGGGTCAGCGACTGAAATTGGCTCAAGATAAAACAGGCTGCTTAACAATAAAAGCTAAGTAAAATCAACCATGGTTCAAAACCTGCAGCTTAGCGCCTTTAGAAACTTATAAGCTGCCAGTTAGTCTGTGAGGTTCAATAACACGCCCTTCGTCTGTCTAGGCAGGGTGTGTGTTGTAAGGCCCTTCTGTTTAACTCTCAACTCTGATCTTCTGTAAACTCATTTGTGAAACACGGTTAACAATATTTGCTGAAATGAGAACATGAAGCAACGGCAAATTGAACAGCGCACAGAACTATTACTAGAAATGGCAAAACCAGAATTTCTGCCATTTAGTACTTAAGTCCTCCTTTTATTCAGTGTCCTGTTTGGAGTTCAAACAGAGGAAGGCTGAGGAGACTACCTGATAGAAAGCAGCATTATGAAGCTATTTTGCTTCAGACCATTTTTCCTGTATATTACGCCCTTTGTTAGACTGGGTGGAATACAGCTACAACATCCACAAGTGAGTTTGTTTACCAAACATCTCTGTGCTTCACCCGTTACTTTGGAAATGCTAGATATATGCTGCGATGGCTGGAGGCAGATGTGGGAGTGCAGGGAGGAAAGAACACTGTGAACTGCAGATGAAGTACGCACAGAATCTTTGTTGCTGGCCTACAGCAAATGCCTGATCCCAGCTCGATTTCCCTGGATTTGTTTTGCTTCATAGAGTCACTCATACTTGTTTTTTAGCAGGTAAGGAAAAATTAATGGCAAAATTATTTCTTTTCCCTTTTTTATTTTCAGAATAATTAGGTTGCTTTCACCAAAGCTTAAGAAAAGAACAGATGAGGCAGAACATGTTATCATCTTAGCTCTAGCAACACTGACTTGGAAATTAAAAGCCTGACTTTGTCCCCAGCAAGAAATCACATAAAGAAGCCAAAAGTAAACCATAGAGGAAAGGAAGAATAAAGAACGTGAGAACTGCAGCGTCCTAATTGGGTCAGAAGAAAGTGCATTCCTTCTCTCAGAATTCTAAGACAGCTGGAGTTAGGCATCTAAAGCAAGTTCACCTTACGAATACATTTCTTCTCTTTCTCCTCCTTCTTCAAGAAAATAACAGGGAAACAGATCAAAAAACTTTTAACTAGTGAATACGTATATACACGTACTTGAACACAAACGATTCATTTTTGCCTACAAAAAGGCCACATTTTCAAGTCCCCATGAAGAATCAGTTGTAGCAATTTTGAACTAGTTCTCACTCAGTTTAAATAAATGCCCTAACATAACCAAAACATAAGCAAGCACGTGCACACACATATGATGCCTCTTCTGCCACAGCCTAACTCCATACGGATTCATATAGTACAGCACATACTATGCAAATCTCCATTAACCTCTTGTCTTTTACTGCTCTCTTTCTGTTGGATTCTAAAGCTGACAAGTATTAGGTCTTAAAAGCATATTTACAGAATCAGGCTCTGACACCAATGCAGGTAATTTCTTGCCTAAACTGCAAACCCTGCTTCAGAATCTAAATTAAAGTTGATTCCAAATGGCTTCATGTTTTGGGCGGACAGGCCTATGTGAATACCGTGTTACCTATACTGACCAAGACAGCTTAAGGTTAGGCACTATCAGAAGTGACACCTGCAGCAGATGGTAGACTACGACGCTATGACACAGGTCAGTAATTTCTTAAGAATCTTGATAAGAAGACCTTGAAATGCTGACAAGCAGATGTATTTAACCCTACAGTTCACCAGAGGATCAAGGCCTAGAACAGCAGGAAAGAAGATAATGAGAACAAAGAATGGAGAAAAAAAAAGGAAAAAGAAAGATACAGCCATGGAAGTCCCGAAGACGCCTTTATTCAGATTTGCTTATCTCTTTAGTTCCTTCTTTACTGTATTATAAAAAAATGGATGCAAGACAGGTCTGTTACAGGCAGTTCCATAGTTAACATTCTACCAAATGATTCTGCATTTCTTTTGTGAATAATGACTTTTGTTCTTGGAAAATTCTTGTATAAACCATAATATAAATAATTATTTGTTTTTTATGGTATCAAAACTGTTATGAGAATTAGTATAAAGCTGCCTTTTACAATACCAGTTGATCGACTCAGGAAATTGTCATAGTAAAGACAAACCCATTAGAATGTTAGTAAACAACAACTTATACAAATATCAAAAGTAACAGAGGTCTCTTTAATAGCAGTATGGCTGCACAGCAGCAGAACGAGGAAAATAAAAACAGACGTAGCACCTTTTACTTCTAAAGACTTTCAAGCATTCCTTACTGAAATGAGACATCTGTGATAACCTAAAGCAAGTTTTAAATGCTTGACAAGTCTGCTGACACTTATCTAAGACTAAAAAAGATGCTCTGTATCAGTCAGCTTGGAATTGGTTTGTGGCCGCGATAATAGCTTCTAAAAGTTAACACAAAATCTAACGAGACAATTTATTCCCAAATAATAACATACTGATTAGACGATAGCGTGCAAAACACTGCAGAAGCTGATCACTCATTCAAACCAGAGAGGTGCACCAGAGGCTTAGAAAGTGGCAATTGGCATTAGAACTGCCAAATGCAGCCTGTGGGTGATAAAACCAGATCCGTTACATAAATAACCGGGCTTGAAATTTACCCGTGTGTAATCCAGTTCCTTCAGCCTCTAGTTTCAAGGGTGCATCTGACCGATTTGTGCTTTATCAATCACTGTGATGGAGGCCATAGGCTCCCCAGTAGCAGACAGGTTGCCGAAGAAGCCCAGGGCCACCGAATGGAAGCCAAGGGCCACCAAATATTTTCTCTTCGCTGACGAACCACATGGAAAACGCAAAAAGCCCCCGTCCCCCGCCACCCTGGGGGAGTTTGCGGGGTCTGGGGGTCCCTGCAGCCCCACTGGGGTGGCCCAGCTCGCCAGCCCGGCCCTCCCCATCGCCCTCCCCGCAGGTCGGTCTCAGCCCTCGGGCCTGCAATCCTCTCCACACACCCCCCCCGCCCTCCCCCGCGCCATTACCGTGAAGGGGATGTCCTCCACGCTGCCCACCGAGTAGCAGTTGTCCCCGGGGTTGACAGCCCCAGTGAGCACCTGGTGCAGATGCATCTCGCCGCCGCCGCCCCCCTCTTCCCCCCCACCNGCTGCGCCTGCGTCAGGTGAGGCGCGCGCCGGCCCCGCCCACCGCGGCGCGCCCTCAGGCCCCGCCCACCGCCGGCTATATAAAGGGTGGAGGGGTAGGCGGGGCCAGAGCTTGGAGGGGTCGTTGAGGGAGGGCGCGAAACGGATGAAGGGAGGGAAGCACTTGGCTGATGGCTCGAGGTGAGACGGGAGCTGGGAGAGAGGAGATAAGAGGAGCTGGGGTGGGAGGTTTCTCATTGCATCGCGAGCGGAGAGGGTGTAGAGTTATAGAATCAACAGGTTGGAAAAGACCTCTTGGATCATCGAGTTCAATCGCCTGAAAACATCATAAGGAAGTGTGGGACGGCCTTGGCTGGCAAAGGTGTTAGGTTGTGTTTTATGAGCATGGTGTGACCTCCTGGGAAATCATCGAATTCCTAGGTTGGAGAAGACCTTTGAGATCACCAAGTCCAACCATACCTGTCTGCTACTAAGTCATATTCCTAAGCATTTCATCTCAATTTTTTTTAAAAAACATCTCCAGGGATGGTGACTCCACCACCTCCCTGGGCAGCTGTTCCAGTGCTTGAGAGTCCTTTCAGTGAAGTTTTTCTTAATGTCCAATCTGAACCTCCCCTTGTGCATCTTGAGGCCATTCCCTCTTGGCCTCTCACATGTGACTTAGGAGAAGTTCCTTTCAGGTTGCTGTTGATAGGGGTAAGGTCTCCCTTCAGCCTCCTCTTCTCTAGGCTAAACAATCCCAGTTCCCTGAGCTGCTCCTCATAAGATGAAATATAGTGGTGCTTTTGCTGCTTCATTTGTAATATCTGCTAAACAGTGTTGCAAACAAAAGCCTTTTAAAGTGCCTATCCTTTATCTGTCTTGAAGATGTGAAGAAGGCTGGATTCTGAAAATTGTTTGGAAGGGATTCAAAACTAAAAGGAAAAAAACCTCACAACTTCTGTATGGAGTGTCTCATGATATATGGAAAACTCTCCAGTTTCTTGTACTAGGCTAATGCAGTTGTGATAATGATTGAAAGCTTAATCCCTTTTATAGTTTATGGCAGTTTTTCTTGCGTCAGGACTGTAAGATTAATTGTGCCTTGTTCTGCTTCTTGGAAGTGTGCATCTCTTGTACATTTATTCAAATTGGTTTAGTCCAACCTAAAGGTAAATAAAGACATAGTCAAGTTGCATTTGAATGGAAAGAAAAACGACATTGTCATCATAACACTCAAGATTTTTATCTACTCCCATGCTTGTTAAAAGCAATCTTTTTTTTCCCCCCTCAAGGGAACACTATCTCTAGCTGAGGTGGAAGAGGGGGAAAACCAGTTTGATCTGCGGTTGACCTGGTTATGTATGAAACCACTATGTAATGGTCATATGCTTCCCTGATGCTTTGCTGATTGAGGGCTCTCACACATAAAATATGTACTAGCTTACAACTGATTTTTATTTTGGTTAAGACTTTTTTTTTTTTTCCCAAATGCATTAGAGACAGAAGCAGAATGTTGGGTTTTGTTTGTGTGTTCGGGTTTATTTAGTTTGTTATTTTGTGGTTGGTTTGTTTGTTTAAAATCAGTGAAACGAAGTCTAACTAATGCTCGAAAAGACAGTTGGCTTTGAATTTGTACAGGATGGTAGAAGTACATTATCACACGAAAGAAAGCATTTTCCTTAGGTGTAGTAAAGGTGTCTGGGTTTTTCTTATGGCAAAACGTCTGAAGTGAAAGCAGACGACCTGCAGGATCAACTCAGTCTTCCTGGGTAACAGATCTTCCGTTAAGTAATTGGAGTAAGATTAGCAGTAACTCTTGGATATGCAAATGGTGAGAAAGGCTTCCATCTTATTGCTTGGGTTGGTGAGAAACTTTTTCCACAATGTTTGGCTTGTGTGGTGCTCTGATTCCACTGAGACTTTTCTATGGGGTGTGTGTTATCCTGAAGCAGGTAAAGTTCCCCTTTGAAGTGAAAATCATGTCAAATGATGGGCTTAGGAGAAAAAAAAATACTCTTATTTGTAGCTGTGGAAACTGTGCATAGTGCCTTGATAAGCAAGAATCATATTGCAAGTATCTGCAGCTGAGGCCTTCACATTCTTTCTGAAAGAATTTTCACCTGAGTTTTGCCAACAGATTGTTTAATTTACCTTGATTGTTTCTTCCTCATTAGTGACTTAAATTATTTCAATGTGGGTTCTTTTCCATGGATGTAATGATTTCTATACCCATTTAGTCATAGTTTATTTAACTTCGAACTGTTGCTATACAGATTTATTTTTCAGGAAGGTGGGGGGTTAGTCATCTTTGCCTAGGGCTGTTAGTGAGTTGTAACTGCTGTGGAGCTTACTGAACTTCACCAGAGGTTTCTTGGTTTAATGCCTGCTTGAAATGTGTGTCCGGAGGAGAGATTTGCAACTTTCTTGCAATAATGCATAAAAGGCATGACTATTTAAGGCATGTGCACTATATATTTGTAAATTAAATTCTTGAAGTGACATCTAAGGAGTGTATCTCGAGGTCAAAATGCTATGTATTTAGTTGCTAAAAAAACCCCAAACTATAAATCAGACATTGTGAAAGGCTTCTCAGAGGTAGTGGTTGATTTAAGGATGATGTGAAGCTCTGTGGGATTCCTATTTTTGAAGCGGTGACTGACTTACTCTTTCATGGAATTTGCATTACTAACAATAAAAAGCAAGCTATTGTTTACAATAAACTTTTCTAGAAGATTATATATGAAACAATGGTTCTTTGTACCTTCTTTCCAAAGAATGAGAGGTCTGTACAGATTTCTAACTGTGGAAATTCTCAGTGCAGAGATAGTTTAAGGATTGTTGATTCCTATGTCAACATATCACTTGGCACATGTGCACTTTAATCTAGTCTTCAAAGTGATCTACAGTTAAAGTGAAATTTTCCTGACTCCTTATATAGTGTTGAGAATCTCTAGGATTATTTTGGGCTGTGAATCCTATGTTCTGATTTTATAGACAATTCTGAGATTGTAATAAAGATGCATGCTTATGAAAAACATCCTCTTGGTTCCTGCGACTGCAAACAGGATATGAGAAGTGAACTGAATGCTCACCATTATTAGTTATACTATGATGCAAATTCACTGAAAGTGCATTCTGACTATCCAGTCATATACGTTATATACAGTCGAGATAAAATATGAGATAGGGGTCTACATAAATTAATACTTCTGGCTACTAATTTGGTGCACAAATTGTTTCAGGTTTTCCTTAATTTGTGTAATTTCTCTGGTGTTTTGTTGTGGTTTTTTAGCTCCTTCTCCAACCTTTTTTTCTCCCCTTTCTTGTAATTTTTTTTCCTCCTCCATCTCCCCAAACTGTTGAATTCCCTGATTCAGTTTAATTTCATAGAATCATAGAATCACCAGGTTGGAAGAGACCCCCGGGATCAGTGAGTCCAGCCATTCCCATCAAACACTAAAGCATGTCCCTCAGGACCTCGTCTACTCGTGCCTTAAACACCTCCAGGGAAGGTGAATCAACCACCTCCCTGGGCAGCCTATTCCAATGCCTAATGACCCTTTCCGTGAAAAACTTTTTCCTAATGTCTAGCCTAAATCTCCCCTGGCGGAGCTTGAGGCCATTCCCTCTTGTCCTGTCCCCTGTCACTTGGGAGAAGAGCCCAGCTCCCTCCTCTCTACAACCTCCTTTCAGGTAGCTGTAGAGAGCAATGAGGTCTCCTCTCAGCCTCCTCTTCTCCAGGCTAAACAACCCCAGATGCTGAACTCCCTTACATATATTATCGAAGTTCTTGACAGGATAGAGAAGAGAGGCTTTAATTAGGTCCCTGCTGATGGAACAGCCACAGTGAGAGGCCAACAGTTGTCTTGTTTGGCATAGGAGGTAAATAGGTGTAAGTACCTTTGGTTAGAGGAAACAGCGGTGTTAAAGAAGGTTGATGTCACAACGTACGCGTGGGGCAGTAATAAGGTGACTGAGGAGATGGCAGGCTAAGGGCAGGCTTCATTCGATCAACTGCTTGTGCAATAACTCATCTCAAAACAAAGCAGTTCTCTAGTGTTACCAGCCAAATGCACGTGGTGGCTGGTGAGGCCAAGTGACAGGGGACAGGACGAGAGGGAATGGCCTCAAGCTCCACCAGGGGAGGTTCAGGCTGGACATTAGGAAAAATTTTTTCACAGAAAGGGTCATTGGGCACTGGCAGAGGCTGCCCAGGGAGGTGGTTGATTCACCGTCCCTGGAGGGGTTGAAGGGCCAGGTGGACGAGGTGCTGAGGGACATGGTTTAGTGGTTGATGGGAATGGTTGGACTCAATGATCTGGTGGGTCTCTTCCAACCTGTTTGTTCTATGATTCTATGACCTGTCTCAGTTTCAGTTTCTTTTGGCTAAATTAGCGTGTATGAATGGGGATTATCCACTTTTACCTGAAAAACAGAGGGAAATGTTAGTTTTGCAGTTGTTAAAGGAGTGATGAAAAAACTAGGTGTTTTTAGTGTACAGGAGAAGCTAGTATTGGACACTCATTGCCGTTGATGAGTGGTATGTGCTGAACAATAAGTATGTGCGTTCTGAGTGCGTGCACAGGAGTAAATGAGTTAAATGGTGATGATATTTGCCAGCAGCAAGCTATGGAAATGCTGCCCACTGAATCACACAGATCTGCTGCCATCTGTTCACAAAGGTTTGCTGCATTGAGAGGAGCAGAAAATTGTATAATTTTCCTTCTGTTACAGCTTGTGGAAAAATTTGCTTCTGTTTTTCCTCTGTATATTTATTTTATCTGAAATCAAGTTTCTTTATTCTTAATATTTTGTGTTTTCCAAGGATGTTATAAATTTGAGTGAAGGAGCCTTAATAACATAAATAATATTTCCCCCTGTATCTAATCAACATTGACTTTTTTTGTTTTGCTGTGTTATTCCAGCAAATATGTGAAGTCAGTATAGATAAGTTAGCAGGACAAACAGTCTGTTATGTGTGTTGTATGATATTTTTTATTACTGATAACGTACCCGAGAGGGATCGTTTTGCAGTGACCTTGTAGTCATAGTTATCAGTCTATATTTTGATTTTTAGCGTTAAGCAGATCAAACAGAATAATCACAAGCACTACCACATTTTTTTTCTTATGGCTATTTGCCGTTATTCTTGGCAAATAACCTATTTAAGAGTTTTATTCTTAGTACTGACTGTGCAGCCCAACCGAGGCTGTGGGGTGGCCTGTTTGTATAGGGTCTCAGACTGCCAGACTTTAGTATCGGTTGCTATATTGTAAAGGTAAGATTGGCTGATCTTAAATACAAGCTCTTATTAAGATGACCAGCTGTGTAATAGCAAGTGTGAGTAGGACCATTCAGCATCTTTTACTATTTTCTCCTCTGTAACTGGCTCTTTGGATACCAGCTGTGTTGTATTACTGAACCGTGCTGAAAGATCTGATGCATGTGGGTATGTTCTGATGTTCAAGGGGTCTCTGGTTTTCTCTGTCCTAATACCTCTTTGTGCCTCATTAACCTGTTTTGGAGTCGTCAGCTTTCACTTAGGTAAAGGATCTGTTGGCGTGTGGCTGGTGATAAGAACTGTAGCTGTTACCTCTTACCTTCTACCTCTACCCTCTGGGGATCCCTGGAGCAGAGGACATCCAGACCGAACTGTGTTTTCCAGCTGCTCTTTATCAGCAGTATCACAGTCGAGCTCGGCTATTACTGTGAGTATCACAGAATCACCAGGTTGGAAAAGACACACTGGATCGAGTCCAACCATTCCTATCAAACACGAAACCATGTCCCTCAGCATCTTGTCCACCCGTGCCTTAAACACCTCCAGGGAAGGTGACTCAACCCCCTCCCTGGGTAGGTCAGCCTTGAATTCGGCCTGCTTTGTATCAAAGAGACAAAATAACACTGTTGGGCTCAAGAGCAGCCAAGTCCTCTCCATTGGGTTATTGAATTGGGCTCAGTGTCAGCCTAAAGATTAATTATTTCCAGTACGTCTTGGTCTTAAATAAATAAATGCTTTTTAAAAGTTGAAAAGGCGAGCTGCCTATGAGAGATGGTTCAGCATTGCAAACGACTGGATTATTTGATCTTGCCATGATCAAGAAGTGCAGGAGATAAGTCAGCTACTTTGCAATCTAATTATATAGTCATTTATTATGACTCTTAGAGCTTTTTGATGCTTGAGTGCTTAGTCCTCTAGCACCAGTGTAAATTCTCCCTCTGTGCAGTTGTACTAATGAAGTAAGCAGCTCAGATTCATTTATAGAGCTGGCTGTTGACTGGAATCCCTATTCTGAGGAAAACTCTAAAATGTTTTATTGAAAAAATATAAAGCAGAACAACTGTGAAGAAGGAATTCAAAAATTCAAAGAAAAATTGTAATAATACTACTTTTAAGATTAGGAGTATCTAACACTGAGCTGCCTGAAATGCCTGTTCCTCACCACCAAGTGAGCAACTTTGGAAACCAGGGAGCTGAGCTGCAAAAGCACCAGGAATTCTTTCCAGTTCCAGCTGTAGAAACTGAAAGTGACCCTGATATTTTTTTTTTTTAATGGGGAAAAACGGTGAGAGGTTTTATATATTTTGCTGTATAGAGCCTAAGGGAATTTTCCTGTTACCTGTACTTCCATTCAGTCATTTTACAGTCACGTTGACCTGGCTGTACAGTTTTATTATTTTGATGTTAAAAGATATGTAATATAAATAAATGGCCAATGCATTTAAAAAAACCCCTCTTATCTACAGTATGGGTCCATTTCTAAACTTTTGTCTCTTGACTTCTCTATTTTCCAGGGAACAGAGTGGTGGAATGGTGCTGGCTTTTTCTCTCTTTTTCCAGCTGAGAGAAACACAACAGATGGGAGTGGGAACAAAAATGACGAGCCAGCGTAGACAGTGTGATTAATTTGTTGAGTTTGGGGTTTTTATTTGTTTTGCTTTTAATTTGGAAGGACAGTGTACTTACTGCAGAAAAGGCAGCAAAAATATACAAGCACGTTTTGAGTGTTGTTTGTCCGTGCCTCAAAAAATTCTTTAGTTGTCACCTGAGTGTAGTGGGATGGGAAATAGGCTGTGCTGCTATGTTTAGGAGGAGTTGCATCTATAAGGTAATACAACCACCAGCGTTTCAGAACTCTGCCAGATGGTGTTAGCTGTGAGAAAGTTCTGTGACTCATTTTGGTAAAATATTTGTCATGGTAACTGAGGGGCTTCATGCTCATTGGTTAATGGCAGAAATTAACATTGATTTCACCAGATGTGACACTGGACATGCAGGAAACATTTCATGACACTACTTCTCAGACTGGTTGCTTTGCCCAATGAGATGCAATTGTAAATTGGTTTTGCTTCTTGTTCTACTTGAGGGTTCAGCAAACCTTAAATTTGCTATCTGGAAAACCTAAAACCAGTACTTAAAATATCAGAATTATTCATTAAATTTTCCTTTACCTTATGTTTCTGGTAACTGATCAAACTGATCTTATGAGGAGTGGCTGAGAGAGCTGGGGTTGTTTAGCCTGGAGAAGAGGAGGCTGAGGGGAGACCTTATTGCTCTCTACAACTACCTGAAGGGAGGTTGTAGAGAGGAGGGAGCTGGCCTCTTCTTGGGAGGAAGTTTTTTACGGAAAGGGTCATTAGGCATTGGAATATGCTGCCCAGGGAGGTGGTTGATTCACCTTCCCTGGAGGTGTTTAAGGCACGAGTAGACGAGGTCCTAAGGGACATGGTTTAGTGTTTGATAGGAATGGTTGGACTCGATGATCTGATGGGTCTCTTCCAACCTGGTGATTCTATGATTCTATTATTCTATGAAAAGAGTGATGAGTATTTACTTTAATTAAATTCTCACGTTCCCATTTTGGATCACACAGCAAGAAGATTAGCCCAGGAAAGAGATGTCTAGTAGAAGAATCAGAAAGAAGGGGTGAGGAAACTGGAATATGCTGCCCAGGGAGGTGGTTGATTCACCTTCCCTGGAGGTATTTAAGTTACGGGTGGACGAGGTCCTGAGGGACATGGTTTAGTGTTTTGTGGGAGTGGTTGGACTCGATGATCCAGTGGGTCTCTTCCAACCCGGTGATTCTGTGATTCTGTGAAAAGCTGGAACATTGCTGCATTCTTTTCTTCAAATAACTCTCTGGGCACAAGACCTGCAAGGTGGTATTCTGATGATTTATGCTAGCAAAATACCCCCATACCTTTGTATAGCTTCATTCTCCGTTATGCTATTCTCAAATATAAGCAGTTCAATTTCCCGTTTAGCTTCCCAAAGTGCAGATCTGCCCCTCCTGGCTAGTAATTAGTAAGTTGCGATACTGTGAAATAGATCAGAATAATTTCCCAAGAAAGACTCCTGTAGCCTTGGAAAAAAATGACTAAGCCTCTTCAGAGGCAACATCACATCGTATGTTATGTTCCAGGAAGGACGTATAAAGAGAGAATAGATGTCTAGAGAGACACAACAGAAGGCTTTTCAGACTTTTTATTAGCTTTTATAAGTTAAAGTATCTCTAGGGACATAAATGCTTGCAAACCAACTCGCCTCCCACCCATAAAACTGGAGGAGTGTGAAACACATGGATTATCCAAGGCTATTGAAATTTATGTAGTCAGAATTGACAGGCACCAGAGAACCTCCAATTATGAAGTATTTTTTCCTCATACAAGCATAACTTTTTATTAATAAATAAACAATAAAAAAGAAGTGTATTTAGAAAAAACCTGCACCGAAGAAATACTTTGGACCTTAGTTAATGTACATTATCACTGCTTTGCTGTCTTTAGCAGACCTGTGGACTTAGATCGCTTAGCGTTTAAGTTGCATGGCACTGGCAAAAAGGAAGCAGTTAGTATACATATACACTTATTGTATTATAGCAAGATTGTGAAAAAGTAGTAGAAAAGTTATTCTTTTTTATTAAAATAAATTTTCAAGAGTCAAGGGAGTGGGTAATGCCTTGCTTTTTACTAACTAAAATACCGGAGTGAATGAAAATTAGACTTGGTAATAAGAAAAAGTGCTTAAACTGCAGATTTCAGTAGCTTTAGATTTAAAGTGATGTTTTCAGAAGGGAACCTTTCAATAAAAGAGTCAAAAGATCTATTTAGTTATTGCGCTTAGAAATATTGCATATTGTTCTACTCTGGCAGAAACTCTATCTTATTTTATAGTGAAAACACTTGAA
Source organism: Piaya cayana (assembly GCA_013389865.1). Taxonomy (NCBI): domain Eukaryota; kingdom Metazoa; phylum Chordata; class Aves; order Cuculiformes; family Coccyzidae; genus Piaya; species Piaya cayana. The sequence goes on along the minus strand of WAAB01021039.1, from coordinate 28,101 downwards.
AAAGGTTGATTTTTTTTTGTCCTGAATGATATATTGTTTGTACATCGTTTGTTAAGTGATTATAAGGTTGGCAACCTGACACTTGACAACCCCCTTCCCCAAATCTGATGAAAGAAAACCCTTTTAATGAGTTTTCTTTATTCAGGCGAAAATAGTGTTGCTTGTGGAAAGTTAATTTGCTGTCAGGAAAAAAACCAACAAAACTGCTTTATGCAATCTCAACTCTAAACCTCACTTACAGATCAGCCAGAAAGGCATACAAAGCATACTGAAAAATTCTTGACAGTTCCGGATTTCAGCACCAGTTGATAAAATTATAACAAAGGATCTGTTGATTTTTACCATCGGAGCTCGTGGGCTTTTTTTATTCTATCTGACAGCATCTAATGAGGTTGGTCTGTTCTGAGAACTGCACAGAAACAGTTGCTTTCATGTATTGTTATTCTATGGCAGCATTTTGTTACTTTGCTGAATTGAATCCTATTCAGTCAGAGACAGTATTGATTCCTGGGGGAACACACGCAGCTCCTGAGAGTCCCTGCTCCCATTTATTCATCTGTTTAAATGTACCACTGGTCCTAAATATGTGGATGTTTTATGAAGGCGTGGGGATTGCCAAAGTATGATGAAACATTCCTCCAGAAAATACATGTAAAATGCAGTAAGTTGCTGCCTTATTTTATAGACCATTAGTGACACCCAGTGGTTGTATGCGGTTATGGACTAATATACATGATAAAACTTATTCTAGGCCTTTTTTACCTTCCAAGAATTGGAGTTCAGAGAAATCCTAGAAAAATTGTTTGAGGTCTGTGTGCCCTCTGCTAGGTATATATTCTTCCTGCACTTTAGGTTCACATATTTGGAATATGCTTAAGTAAAGGGAATGAAGGAAAAAACCCAAACACTTCAAACTTGTTTTGAAATGGTTCTTACTTTATCACAGACTTATGACAATGGGGAAAGTATTCTTGTGCTGTGAGAAATCACTTTTCTTTGTCTGTCTTTCTTTTCCCTAATTCACCTTTTTATTTCACATTTTTCATTAGTACTCTGTATTAATATACATTTTATTCTCTCCTGTTACGTACTGGAACTGTAGAGAAAGTTGGATTTTCTGTCTTACACTACTGTCATTCCCCTTTTGTACCTTGCTTGCTCTGTGAAGACTTGATTTGTTGTTTTGTGAATACATTTAATAATTGATTAGTGATTGTAAGGTGTTTTGAGAGCTTTGTCCTAGTAAGTTCCTTAGGATTTTTTATTTTTTTTTTTTTTGATTCAACCTGTAGCGAGAGATCTGAGCATTTGACTAAACTCAGGCTTGGAAATCAATGTCCTAAGTATAGATTGCTCCATGGGCAGTGATTCCCGCAGAAGATACGAAAGGACCAGGCAGCAAGACTTCATACCCCAGTGATACAAAGGTGATATTCTCTTACCAGTACCTGTCTGAACTTTAGAAAGTCTCCTCCTTTGTGGAAGAGATAGTCTATTGGCATTGATTTTAATCAAGATAAAATTCTAGTATGGTTAGGGAAGACTAAGACTTCAAGACTTCCTTGAAGGCAGTCATTGTTTACCAAGCATGGTAAACTCATCATTTTTTATCTTCATTTTAGGAAGAAAGCTTAACTAGGATGATATATGACATTATTTCAGTGTGATTGTTTGAATTCATACAAACCTTGTTTGTTTCTTGAAACAAAACATCTGTATGTTTCTTGCTTGGCAGTGTGCTAGTTATTTTTCAGAGGATGCTTAGGGTAATCTGAGAGAGCACAGCTGCACTTTTTCAGCATCTCTTTAGCAGGGCTGTGTTGTGATGGGGCTGATTCTGAGTTTTGGAATGAGCAGCAAAATAAACTGACCATAAACCTGAAAATAGTCACTTTGCCTTCTAAGTTTGTTTCTTGATCATATAGCCTCTATAGCCCCTATTGTCCGTTTGCGTGCTATTTATCAATTTAGGACAGGTAATATTTCCATTCAAAGTGACTCGTTCCCTGCTTTGTGATTGCTGAGGAGAATCCATGAAATCGTAAAATAACCAGCGTGGAATTTTCTTGTATCTGTCTTACTTTATCAAGACTTGAGCTGAAATTCAAATACCATGTTTTCAGTTTGGTTTTTTTTAAATGCATGCCATTAACTATGGAATATATTTATCATATCTCCTGGAGAAATGAATAATACCACGAGGAGTTATTTAATCATGAGCATGGAGATTGCTCTGCAGATTGCTGTGCTCTGACAGTGCCAGTCAAGATGGAATAAGAAAAATAATGCTGGGAAATAAGGTGGCAGTTTTATAGTTACTTACAAAGCAGTAAACAAAGCCCGTACTTTCTAAATGCAACAACATCTGTTCTTATTAACAAAACTCATAATTTTCATTTTGTATTACTAACATGGTTCTTTGTGATGTCGGGTACGTCTCATCCTATTATCAATAGTGTATGGCAGCCTTGTTGAGGAGACTGGAATTAAGAATATTCTGAAGGAGAGTGAATTATTTAACCCTCTTTTATATTTAAAGGACTGAGCATATATTCAGTTAAGCTATTAAGCTTGATAGACAGTTACAGACAGCTTCACACCTCCAAAACCTTGTTCTCTTAAGTCTATTCTGTTATAGCAGTTTTTCTTGGTATAGTTGCACGATGAATTTTGTTTTGCTGCCAGATAAAGTCAAGCTGGTATCAACTGAACCTGTGAAGGTGGAGTGTGTGTATAGTGTATGTGTGTTCCAGCATGACAACATTAACAGTTATGATGAGAACTGTTTCTTTCACAGAGATACAGCCTCAGCCTACTAGATTTTAACTTATAAAGGACTCCTGTGTATAATGGTAGTTCTAGTGGAAGAGATGGTGCTGTGTAAGAGCTTGCTTAGACAAGTGAATGGGAGAAGATGAAGTGCAACAAAGTGCCTGCACACCTCAGCAAGACGAAGCAGCGATGCTTCACAGTAACAGCTATAGGACTTTTCTTGCTCAGGGTGACATTTTTCAGGGTTATGAAGACAGTCTGTGTTCTGGATGTCTACAAATCCCATCTGCTTTAGTGACAAGCCTTTAAAGGAAGGACTTCTAAATGGAATATCTACCTGCTATTTTTTAACTTCCCATCAACAGAAAAGTGTATGGATATGTGGAGGCCCATCAGTTTTGTGGGCTTAAATGTTTTTTGCCTTATCCAGTGCTTGAGTACGGATTTATACCACAAGAAAATAGGTACAAGGCAGAGTTTGGACTGGGGCACATCTATCGGGTAGCACAGTTATTGCCATTAATGAAAGGATATGGTTTGCTCTGGCTGACTGTGTGTGCACTTTGTAAATTTAAGTCAGATTTTAATCTCTCTAAATGAGAGCCTTTCTCTTCTGAAATGATGACTTTTAAGAAAAATGTCAATAAACTGACAAGGGAATTTCTTCCACTTCTGCATGAAAAACCTACAACTGAGATATATTTAAAATTCCTGGCTGTCAAGCTACTTCAGAGAGTGTATAAGAGACTTTAGCAGACTGAATCTTCACTTATGGAAGCCAATGGTAAGAAATACAGGAGCATCAGTGTGAAGAGGAACAACTGCTAGGAGGAGCAGGCATCTTCAGCAGCACCTCTGCAACAGCCACTTTTATAGAAATACAACTGAGTGGCATGGGCTCAGACTAGAGAAAGATGAAAGTGTTTGTGCCATGCTTGAAAGTATTTGTCTTTTAGAGCCATAGGAACAAGAGAGTGGTAGGTCTGTCTGTTCTTTTAACCTCTCAACAACAAACTTCACAGAAGGTTCCCCTTATCTCAGCTGGATGTGCACCAGCTGCACGTGGGTGCAAACCAAAGAATGTAAAGTACTGTAGAGCTTGAAGGATGATACAACATTTTTTTCAGAAGAGGAGACACAACACAGGAGGGTGTCTGAATCAGGCCTTGCTGACTGAAAGCAATTCTCAGGATTTCATAGGGTACTGCTTTTCCATTTAATAAGTTCTTGGTTTTCTTTTTTTTTTACTTGCAAGTAAGCTACCCTTTTGCAAAACTCATTACAGCTTGTTCTTTTCAGAAAATGAGTTCAATCGTGATGCAATTTAGATAACTAAGTTGAAGACTGTCATTCTAAAGTGTATGATGTAGCTATTAAACAAAATAAATGCCACATTTAAGAAATTGCTTTTTTGATGTGTTGTTCATTTTTTTTTTTTTCTGATTGTTATTCTGGCAACTCGAGTGGAATTTGGGTAATTGGTTCTTGGAACATTGGAGTGGCTTGTATGTGGGTACGTATCCATCCCAAATTCATCACATTGTCAGTTGTATTTTGGCAGATACTTCCAGCAACATGGTCATCTCTCAAAAAGTTAATGTCTGCACACATTTCCTCTGTATAAAGATTTGCTTGCACATGCTTACTTCAGAACCTCTGTGTTTTGTTATGTCAGGAAAACCTCTTTGCAATTTTAAACAGTGTCATGAGTTATGCTAGTATCTATGTATCTACATATGCTATGTATCTACAGAGCAAATGATTCCACTAGTTCTTCTTAGTGGACAGTTTTCTTGGAATTATCTTGGTTACTTAGAATCATAGAATAATTTGGGTTGGAAGGGGCCTTAAAGATCATCCAGTTCCAACACCCCCCCCCGCCACGTCTAGAAGGTAAAATGTTTTTCTTGTATGTATCTGTGCGTAGAAGTTTTTACAAAGTAATTGCATACAGGCTCAATTTTTTCCCCCCGCACTTTGAAGACCAAAGAGCTTCTAAAATTTTGTTCAAATACAGCTCGCTTTCCCTGTTTCTTAAAGTGATTGGAAGGAGATAACGTGTATGTTATTCACAAAAAATCAAGCATGAAAATTTTTAAACTTGTCACCAACTAAGTGCTTAACTAGTAACTCTCATAATCCCTTGACTTCAGATTGCAAGTCACTCGCAAAAGTGAAGCCCTTACCAAAGTGAAATTCAATAAATCGAGGCAATGTAGCATTCATTATTAAACGCTGAGCTGTGTTTGGGTTAAAGCCTTGACCTCTCCCAGCAGGAGGAGTCAGGGAAGTATGTTGTAATAATACTTCATCTTTATACATTGTTGGATTGTGTAGTAGGATGACTTGTCCAGCAGAGGGAGAAGTATACTGAATTATTGGGAACCGAGCTATAATTCTGCAACCCCTGGTCTAGCAAAGCTATATGCAAGGCTGAAAATTCCTCTTACTTTCTTTAGAAGGCATAGTTATTTTTTCTGACGTTCTTTTGAAATGTCAATATATCTTCCTGCCAAATTTGTTACCAGTGATTTTTACGTAATCATTGTTTTGGTATTTTTTTAAACATAATCAAATAGCTAAGTGCTTGTTTTATAGGTTTCTTTTTCCACATGCATAATAGTCTGGTCTAATGAGTTGCGCTTTTCACTGATTGCGGTGATAGCTGTTCCTTAATTCTTAATTAAATGATGTTAAAGTATGCTTTAAGGGACATATGTGTGATAACATTGTCTAGTCATTATCAAAGTAATGTATGGATAACAGCTGTAAGAAAAAAAAAGTGTGTGCTTTGTTAGAACAGTGTATTATTCAAAGAGAAATGTGAAGAACGCAGCATCTTCTGGGTAAGGAGCAAGTCTTTGGTGTGTCAAACTTGATACGTGTGTTTTGTCATCACTGTTCTTTCTTTACCGATCACAAATCTGTTCTCTTCCTTGCTCCATGCTCAGTAAAACACTTCACTCATGTGTTGAGTGCTGCTGATGGTTCGTGATTTGTTGGCAATGTAATCCATGGTTTTAAGTCTGTGGAGCTTCTCTATGAAGTCTTTTTAGGTGCTGTTTCATGAAAAAGGGTACTGTCATCCCCAAAGACTTTCAAACAATAAAACATTTTGTTGCGGAACATGTTAAATTTTGATCACTCCTCTCTCAGCAGTTCCAGCTTTGTTTTAAGAGACTGTCAGAGAGGGAAGGTGGTGGAGGGTTGTTTAAGCTTTAGTGCGGCCACTTTTACTCTGTTAAAAAATTAACCAATATGGCAGTAATTATTCTGCAATAACTAAATCCTCTGTCCTTCTTGTGAAAGTGGCCGTGTTCAGCAGTGAAACTAACGGCACTGGGAATATTACCGTATAACTTGTCCTCAGAGACCGATTCATGTAACACTGTCAAATTACACAATGTCAGTGCAAGGTATTGAAGAACACATTACAGTGACAAATTATAAGTGCAAGGTCCTTTGAATAATGTAGTTCCTGTGGAGGTAGAAACTCATTTCAGAGTAGCTCTTGGGACTTCACAGGCTATTTGGGATTTATGAATATGGCAGGTATTTTGCTTTTAGGGTCCGAGGGAGGGGGAACTGTAGCTCTACGGTAAGGCTCTTGTTTATATGAGATGAACTTGCTTGCTCGTATGAGATGGTGATACATCCAACTGTCTCCTTCCTGTAGGGGTTTTGTGTATAACTATTGTTTAGGTAATTGTTTAACTCGCAGAGCAAGAATTGAAAATGTAATTTATTGCAGCAAGGAATTATGTAGCTCTGTTAGTAGAATCAATGATGTATAGAAAAGGATAGTTATAATTCCAAGCCTTTACAGGAATATAGCCTGCTTTAGCTGGCACTGAGCAGATATTGGATCTCTGTGGAAGAACACTGAAAAATTTCATAACCAAATGGTTTTGGGGAACAGAGCTAAGCAAAATAAAATGGATTCAGGAGCCCAGCCCAAAACTGCAGTCCCTAAAAAAACCCAAACAACCCCAAACCCTACCCAAACCCTTTGTTTCCTAAGCTTGTAGCAGTCTGCTGGAAGTCAAGAAGTATTCAATTTTTCTCTGTAATGTTTCTTAGGCACCCTTAATCATGTTTTTTGGTTCAGTGTTCTTGATAAAGAAAAACAATCTGGTGTCTAACTTCTGAGCCTAGTGACATTCTATCATTTGGGCTTTTTGAGGCTTATCTTGAGATATATTCTCACAGTATATGTAGCAGGTCATGCTTCTCGGTGTCTCAGAAATATTTTCCTGGATAGTAGTTTCCCTAGTGAGGTGGCATTTGCTGCGCACATACCAAAAAAAAAAAACTATAGTGTGATATTTCAACAATAATCCTGATTTTCAGGCAGTGGAAGTTTAGGCTTTTAGTATCCGCAATATGATGAAGATTTAGGCAGTACAAACCCTGAGATGTCTGTATATGCTTAAGAATTTTTTAATTTGGGAAGTACTCTATGTTCCTTTCCCAAAGATGATAATACATCATTGGAATCTAAGTCTTCGTTAACAATTTTTTTTTCTGAAATGTTGTAACAATGTTTATGAATGCTTTTTTTTCCCTTAGAAGACTTGTGGAGTTTGGGATGGAGTGGCTCTCTGTGATTTATATGCATGCAAAGTAATATCCTTGCTTTTTAGAGACCAAGTGTGTTTTTAAAAATTTTTTTTAAAGCCTGGATTTTGCAGTAATGAGCAAAGATTTGCTTATTAACATTTGGTTTAATTGATTTTATTTGCTCACACTCACACTTTTATCATCAGAATTGAGTGAAACTCAGAACTTCAGCCAGCTCTTCACTTGTGTTCCGCTGAAATCATGTGAAATGGCCTCTTGCTTGTGATGATACCACAAAGCTGTAATTCTGCTGTCGTTCACTTCATAACATACCTGGAGCATCAGAAGATTTAACCTTATTTCGAAGTTTATTGCTAAACCTAAAAATGGGCCAACTTGGATGATTTCTTGCTTTACTATGAATTTTTCATGATGATCTGGTTTGGTTCAGTGGTTAGAAAAGGGGTTGAGAAACAGTCAGTGTGTTTTTACGTTGGTGAGTTCATCACTGTGACATCTGCAATGGTATTTGAGAATGTAAGATTATTTGGTGAAAGCTACTTGTGAATTTTTAAGTGCTGCGTTTTAGCAGCCTAAGGGTATTGAGGTAAAGTGTTTCCCCACTTTATTGGTAACCCTACGAGCAAAAATGCAAGAGCATCTACTAGCCAAATGTCTCTGCTGAATAGTGTAGTTCACAGTGATCCTACCCCAGCAGCAATGAGGTTAGCGGTTTACTTTTTTTGGAGAGCTGTCAACAATGCTTCAGAGGCAGCAGCAGGATGCCTGGGCTAAACCAAGTGTCTCAGCATCGAGAGTCCTTTGGCCTTACTTCCCCATGGGAAAAGGCAGAGTAAAGAACATAACACTGTTAAGCTCTAATTAGTAAGTGGAGCAAGTGAGAGAGAGAGAGAATGTCAGAGAAGCTTTAAACATAAGCATTTATACACAGACTTAAATGAGACCTGCCCCAGTTGTCCCTCCAGCAAGTAGGTGTAGTCAAGCCTGGGGGACTGGAACTTGCTCTGACTTGTCTGAGTGTGAGGTTGTGGTGCAGCTCAGTGCCAGTCTACAACTCTTCTACCTTGCTCATTCTTTTTCTGCGTGTTGACAGATATAAACGTGCTAAGTGATTCTAGGCAGGAACTGCATAGGGACTGGAAGGGGCTTATGCCACATGCTAATCTGGATCAGTGGTAAATGGCTTCTGGTCTGATTTTATGCATTTGTGGGTACTTGGAATCAAAAGAATATTTTTGCCATACATAAACAGCTATGGTCATTGCAGTCTGTGTTTATGTACCTGAATTGTCTTGGGTTTACAGCTACGTGGCAGCACAGAGCTCATGCGATTTAACCAGTTTATTAGTCTGTTTTCTTGCACTAATTCTGCACTTGGCTGTTGGAGAAACTGAACCCTAGGTATCTACCAGGTCACTATATATGCTACCGGTAGAATTAGCGCTATGCCAGCCAGGGATTTCATCTGTACTACAGGAATGCTGAGGACTGAGCACATTTTATTTTATTTATTTATTTTTTATCTTGTGTAGGGTAAAACGCTCAGAGCCAAACTGGATCTTATGCTCATGGGCTTTTCTCCTGCTGTGAGCAGAGCAACAGAGCAACTTTCATTAGCTTAAATTCAAACAAGACAAAAATTTGTACAATAAGGGAAAGTTTTTCACTAGGATTGCTTGGTCAAAATTTTAATAGGGTATTTCACTCTTGCATATAGCTGAATAGACATTGAAAGCTGGGAGGTATTAAAGGATGGATGAAGTAATTTTGTAAGAGCTATGTTAGGTGCAGACTATCAAGTTGTATTCTTCAAGGAAATAATTAAGTTATTGGAAAGAAAAGCTAGGCATGATCTCAGCAATAGAAATGTATTTGCTAGTGCCAGACTTTATCCGTTACTGTTGAAAGTTTTCTCTTGTGTGTGCTGGATCACCTCCTTTGCACAGTCTTGTTCTGCAGTTTCTTCATATTAGGCTCAGAAGCTGTAAATGTATCATACCTGGGATAGAAGGCAAGAGATTTCAGATAAATTTAACATAAGAAAAACTGTTTTCCTTTTCCTCTTTCCATCACTGACTTAACACTTTTTGTTAATGAGGAGATGTAATCAGTTGTCTAATGCATGAGTTACCACATGAAATTGTCCACACCTTACATATGACAAGATAAAGAAAGACTAATGTAGTGTGCATTTGACAGTAAAGTTTAGGTGGGATTGTCTCTGGTGTAATAAATTACTCCCTGGTACTTGCTGAGAAATAAACTTCTATAGTTTCCTGGTTTTGATTGTGTCCCCTCCTTGTTCAGCTGAGGAGGAGTATCTCTGAATCTTATTGGATTCCTCTTGTGTTCCTCAGTTAGTACTTAAAGAANTAATCAGTTGTCTAATGCATGAGTTACCACATGAAATTGTCCACACCTTACATATGACAAGATAAAGAAAGACTAATGTAGTGTGCATTTGACAGTAAAGTTTAGGTGGGATTGTCTCTGGTGTAATAAATTACTCCCTGGTACTTGCTGAGAAATAAACTTCTATAGTTTCCTGGTTTTGATTGTGTCCCCTCCTTGTTCAGCTGAGGGGGAGTATTTCTGAACCTTATTGGATTGCTTTCTCGTGCTCCTCAGTTAGCACTTAAAGAATACAGGAGAAAAAAAGTGATAAGTGGAGGGAAAAATGTGTGAGAAATAAAGAAAACATGAGAAGTTTGCTCATGATAAATGCATGGACTAGTTTTGTCAGTGCTTCCGTTCATTTCTCACTGGCACCAGAGAAAGATCAGGTCTCCTCTAGCCTTGATTTTTCTCTTGTGCTTATGTAGAATTCATAGGCTGGAGGCTTAGCACTCAGAATAGTGATGCTGAAGACAAGAGGCGTGGCTGAGAAACTGCTCCAAGAGGAATTGTGGTGCATGTGTGGTGTAAAGAAAGATGAAAATGATTGTGCATGGTCAGGTCCTTGAGCAAAGGATAGCCAACAGACAAAAAATGATGTTAGTAGTGCCTTCTGCACTCCTTGACCTGAATGGCAGTCAAAGTGATCAAAAGAAGTGGAAATGTGGAAGTAAGAAGCGGGCAATGAATGAGGTAGAATCACTAAGCAAGGAACAGTTTGATGAGTGAAGACAATCAATGCCTTAAGGTGAATTGCAGTTAAAATACGGGAGCTCTACCTTGAGAAACTGGGAAGTACCTGGCAGTTTGCTATATTCTTACTCTGACGTTGTCTCTCTGAAACAATGGTCTTTTTCCTACACCAGTTTGTAATGTGACTTGCCTCTCTTGAAAAGAGTTCCCTGTACAATTTTGTATCACAAAACAGTTTTCGTATAACAAGATCTACATTTCAAGTGTATCTGAAGGGCTAAGTGTGCTGTTTGAATGTATTGAAATGATCTTTCATCTATAATTTATGTACATTGCTTTTGTCAGGTGTGTATTGATTACCATTCTATTGGATGTCAGTTCACTCTCTCCAGAGATGCATGGAGAAAAGCAGAGAGCTGGTCTTTCTGTTAGAACTCTATTAAGCTGTAATGATTTGCAGCCTTGTGTACCATGGAAGCTCTGTAAGGTCATGGATCTTGGGAATCGAGTAGAATGTCCTGCACAGCATGGAGTTTGGCCTCTATGTGGAAACACTTTGCTCTTTCTGTTCACATATCATAGCTACACATATCTGTAGGGGAATATTTTTCTGGAAACTGTTTTGTTACTCAAAGATTTTAAATACGGGCAGCTACTCTTGGGATTAATCAGAATGCAGTATATCCTCTCATCTACCTAGGCAGATTTATGACCTGGATCAGATCTATGGCTTTTTTTTTCTCTTTCTTTTTTTTTTAAAGAATCATGGCACATATCTTTTCCACTCCTCTTCCCTTGTTAGTCACAAGACATGAGATCAACAGTCTTAGGTTGGCTTCTTTTTTCTTCAAAGGCAGTCTTAGGCTCCCCTCTTTTTTTTTTTCTTCAAAGGTTGAACAACTTAAAGACAGCATTTGTTCAAAAACTTGTTGAAAGCTGATGTGTCTTTAACTCTTATCACTGGTCCTTATCACAGTAACACTGGATAGCTTAATTGAATATCACAGATCCAATATGCAAAATTTTGCATAAACACAAAGCAAAACTTGGCTGATTAGTTTTAGCATATACTTTCTGGTTAGAATTACATGTTGGCATTGTAGGTGCTCTTGCCCTAAATGACAAGTCTTTTACCAGCTGCATATACTCAACATGCCCACTACACAGCTATGGAGGGCTACTGCACTTAGAGGTCTGTGCAACATCCTGAGGATACACGCAAGGAACCACACTAAGCCTTATGTGGTTGGGTATGTCAAAACTGTAAGGAGGTATTGTCACACAAATTCTGGATGGTGCAGCACTTTACTATATGTGATAATGCCAGGGGCACAACAATTTTGGATGGCTTTTTTTATACACCATAACTAAGCTAGATAGATATCTCTGAACTATGTGAAGCAGTCTCTTTTGCAGTGGGAAGTTGTGCAGGTGAAGCTTGCAGAGCTCAGTAGGACCCATTACCTTGAGTGCAGTACTGCACTAAAGTTCTCAAATCCTGTGTTCAGTTCTGGGCCCCTCACCACAAGAAGGATGTTGAGACTCTGGAGCTAGTCCAGAGAAGAGCAACGAAGCTGGTGAAGGGGCTCGAGAACAAGTCTTATGAGGAGCGACTGAGAGCGCTGGGGTGGTTTAGCCTGGAGAAGAGGAGGCTGAGAGGAGACCTCATTGCTCTCTACAATTGCCTGAAGGGAGGTTGTGGAGATGAGGGAGCTGGGCTCTTCTCCCAAGTGACGGGGGACAGGACAAGAGGGAATGGCCTCAAGCTCCACCAGGGGAGGTTCAGGCTTGACATAAGGAAGAAATTCTTCACAGAAAGGGTCACTGGGCACTGGCAGAGGTTGCCCAGGGAGGTGGTTGACTCGCCTTCACTGGAGGTGTTTAAGGCCCGGGTGGATGAGGTGCTGAGGGACATGGTTTAGAGATTGGTGGGAATGGTTGGACTCGATGATCCAGTGGGTCTCTTCCAACCTGGTGATTCTATGATTCTCTGATTCTCTTCCAGGGTAGTGCTGTGTTATGCTGTGTACAAGTACTGCTTGGATCAGCTCAAGACTGACTGTCCATCCCAGGTAAACATATCTTTAGCTTTGTGTTCCTCGCTGCTACAAGTCCATTAAGAAATTTCTCAGACTTAGCTTATCAAGTAAGAAAAGCAGGCCTTATCAGGTATTTGTGAGCACTTTCTGCCTTTGCACAGCTGAATTTTTAGTATCTGTAGAGCTAAGCCATTCAACTTTGTTGTTTGGTGCAATCAGAGTTAATTTTGTTTTGCCTCCAGTCCCAACTGCTGTTCTGAGAAGAAAGGCTGGATTAAAGGAATTTTTCAGAAACATATCCAGAGGGAACAAATACCACAGATCAACTTAATAGGTGAATCAACATCATTGCACTACAGAAATACACCTCTAAATTGGATTCTCAGTGCAAGAAATCTACGGGAAATAGCTTGACAGTGACAGATATTTCTCTATGTGGTTTATTTGTAGGCAATGAAACAGTTGGTTGGGGGTTGTTGTTTGTTTGCTTTTTTTGTTGTTGTTTTTCTTTAATACCTAAGGAAAGCCTGGATGTTTTTATTCATTTTTATTCAATTGTTTATGCTTTAGATATTCAAAGGCAGGAAGACTTACTTGAAATTGAACAGAACAGGAGCTGGGTGTAGGGAAAGCGCGGAAAAATGCCTCTTTTCCTATGATGTAATTTTTCATGTTTGAGACCTGCATCATTCCCTGAAGCAGGCTGGCTAGGACTGGTTTTGTGTTTAAGTTGTTGATCCTATCCTGTCTGTTGGCTCTCTGTATTTTACACTAGGCAGCAGAGCTCGTGATCTAGTTTTCTAGTGTCTGTTTGAGAAGGACTCAAGAGTACAAGATTTGAGTTTGCAAGTATTAACCTGTGCCACATGAGCAGCTAGATAACATGTACACTCAGATCATGCTTTTGTCAAAAATGTCTTGAAACCTTCATAGAAACAGGGGCCTAATTTTAAAAATTTGCTTATTTGGTGGCTTGCTAAGACAAAGGGATGGTTCATTTCTGAGTTTCAGAAGGATTCTAGGCAGGAGGCAAGGGACTAGGTGTCCCACATGTCCTGACACTAGCACAGAGGACATTAAGTAAAATGGGAATGCTGTTAGGCTATTATAGGGTTATGTCCTAAGGTAAAACCTAGCTTCAGAGCTCATGTTCCTTATTGCATTTAGCCCTCTGTCTCCTATAAACAGTAAAGTAAGAAATGGTAACATATACCACTGCATATGATTTTCAGTAACTTTTACATTAGCTTAGAGACTACTGAATTATTTCAGCAGTAGGTCTTCTTTACATCAAGTATCCCTTTTCCCCCCAGATATGGCTGTACATACTGATCAAAAATTTTTGTTTCTGGTATACTGTACTGAAATATCACTGCTTGTTAGTGTGAAAAACAAAAACCTTTATTTCATGCCTGAGCAGTGACTGGGACAGCTCACAATAGAAATACTAACGTAGTTCTTAATCGTTCAAGGTTTGCCCTTGACTTTTTGTTGTACAGGCAGTTTTCTCTGCTTCGAGGAACTCAAACCAGTGACTTGTAGAATTCAAAGTTACTATTTTTTTCTCCATCGCAGTACACTTTTGGGATAATATACCATGCACTTGTGGAAATCCAGTGAAGATTTTCCCTTTTTGCCATATAAGTTTTACCTGCAACCTACCTGAGCAAAGATGTATGTTGATAATTTCTGGTATTTCTGCATCAGTAAACACTCTAGTTAATGTTGCAAACAGACATTAATTATAGCCCTTTTTCTTATCCTTACCAACTACATTTTTGAAAAATTCTGCTGTCTTAAAACTGCTGTCATTAGTCTCAGCTCAAAAGTTTTCAGGAAGGTTTCAATGAGGTGCAGTCAGCTATTATGCAAGTGGGAGGAGAATACAAAATTTCCATTACTTTTGTTTTGCACATAATAATCTGAAAATAGTTGCATATGTACTTAAACTGTGGTGAAGCGTGATTTACACACACAGAGCTATTCATTTCAAAGCTTAGAGTTAGATATTCTTTCTTGCTACCGTAATAATTAAAACCTAAACTAGCCTGAAAAAAAATCAGCTTGTTTTTCCCTCATTTTAGAAGTACTGCTGTCACATGGCAAATGGTTTGTTCTTGCTGTTGTGTGGATGGAATAGAAAGGCATTCAACTCTCTATCCAACAGACTGTATCTATTTATGATTTTAATTCTTGAGGATACCTTATCAGTGGATATAAAGCGCTTATGTTTGAATTTCATTTCAAGCAGTATTCCATTGCCAATTAAATGTACTTTTGGTCATGGAATCATATCAGTCTCAAAGAAACATCTCTTAAACCCCTCTTCTTTCATTACTTTCATTTAAAAATTAAATTTTGATCAAATACTTTTTCAAAAATATTTACATAATTTTTTTTAATCCCATAGAGTCAGTAGTATCAGGACAGAAGGACATATGGCTTCTTAATACTTTCCTAACATGTCAGTAGTATTGGCACAGGAGAAGATGTACCTTATCCTGTACTGGGATTACTGACATTTCTTGACAAGTAAACTGGTGAATTTCTTAATTTTATTTTTTAAAAAAATTCTTACTGATAGCCACAGTTTAGCACTCACTGGAACATCCTGTAATTAAAATCAAGATATCATGTTGGAATTTTTAATGACAAAATCTGATATTTTGACACTTTACTGAAATATAGATGCTGATCACTCTAATTAGAGATAAAGCTCTCTTCAAAATCTTTGTGTCAGCTCATAGTATTCTAACAGTTTGAGACAACTAGTTTTCAGAAAAGACTGTTTCATATTAAATTTTGAGTTTATTTCTGAAATGGCATTTATTTTACAGTTTTACTCTAGTTTGAAAAATCTTTCAGTTTCAGCATCTTTTGGTGGGGAAGCAAAACCAGCAAGTTTTGATGAACTCTTTTTGCAGCCCTAATGCGACAAAATAAGTATTCTGAAGTTTGTTGTAATAATTTTGTTATGATATAGCTATGGAATTCATAATCCTTGGACTTTTGCAAAGGTCACACTAATATTAAGCGCTTTTAGTGGTATGTTGGGAAGAATAAAAGTGAAGGGTTGATTAACTTTGTGAATTTTAACATACTCTCCCTTCAAATTTAGTATGAGATCAGTGCTCACGGTGATAGTGGAGTGTTGTACTTATCTACTTTAAAGTAAAGGCTGTTTAAATTATAAAGTTTTCTTTTGTGAGAAAGTGGGTTTACAGTAAATATTAAACCCTTTCATTCATTCCAGGAATGGGGCATCTACCACTTCTCTGGGCAACTTATTCCAATGTATTACCAGCCTTATTGTAAAAATATCTTCCTTGTATCTAGTCTAAATCTACCCTCTTCTAGTCTGAAACCATTACCACTTGTGTCCTATGGCAACAGGCCCTGCTAAAAAATCTGTCCCCATCATTCTTGTAGTCCTTCTTTAAGTGTTGAAAGGCTGCAATAAGGTGTCTCTGGAACCTTCTCTTCTCCTGTTTTAGCATCCGTCTACCTTTTTCTTTGCACCATGATCAGTCCTGGTCTTCTGTGCTGACAAAAAATTTTATTAATTTGACTGTGGTCTCATGTTCAGTTTTCAGTGCCCTCATCTCAGTATCAAACTGGTTTAGTCACTTGCTGTCGTTGGGTTTTGTGACAGCACATACTGTCTGTCTGTCCTTTAATCAGTGCCAGCAGTGCTTTTCCCCATGACTTGCTGAAGGAACCTGCCCAGTGGCAAAAGCAGTTGGTATTAACTACATGTGGATTCGTAGCTGGGAGTCTTAAGAGAGCAGGATTCCATCCCTTAACCCCAGTGCTAAGGGACCCCTAAGTGAACCAAAAACCACAGGGTTGTTGACTGGCAAGGCAAATATTCTCAGTGTGTCCATTAACCTGTGAAATGTTTCTCTGCCTCTTAGACAGGCACCGAGCCACGTGCAGAAAAGAAACACATAGAGTTGGCTTCCTTTTCATTTAAAAGACAGCTAGTACCCCCACACTGCTTGGCTTTGAACTTCAGCACATACAAATAATAATTACTTTTGTTGGCTCGGAGTGTTTGCATGTGTTTCTTTTGCTTGAAGGTGATGAGATGCTGTGCTGCTGCTAGTTTTTCTGTAACCCCTGCTCTATACCGCTTTTTGAGTTTCCTAATGAAATTTAAAATTGTACTTTGATACATTTTTTAATACGCCTTAATGATCTATGACCTTCAAATGAGTCTGCATTTCAAGTAGAGCTAAACATAAGCTGTTTTCCAGATGCAATGGATTTCTGTAGATCAGATAATCCACAGTTTCTCTGCTGAAATAGCTCACACATGCTGGGAATGGAGCAGATGTTTCTTTACTCAAAGCCACTGGTTGACATCTGATTTCCAGATGCTCTAAAATACTACCTTAAACCAGCCTGTTTTGTACAGTCCATCTCACAATCATATCTTTTATTAAGAATTTTCAGGACATATATTAGCTTCTTTTGAAAAAAAACCCCAAATGATGGCTTTGAAATGAGCTCATGCACCTTTGTAAAGTTACAGTATGTCTATGACCAAGTTAACATCACGCTGCAACTTCATCAACTTATTTCTGTGGCTACAAATAATTGTGCTTGTGGGGTGGGCATCTCAGCAGTGCTTATCTACAAGCTTTTAATTTCATCTGTGTGATTAATACTGTTTAATTTTTCTCCTGACATCCCGTTACTTTTCTATCTTTCGCTTGTATTTGTCCTCTCGCGTGTCCCTAATTTCTTTTAATATTCTCGACATCTACAGCAGGTGTCTTTGGCCTAAGTGCTCCTCGACACCTGCTGCCTTCTTCCAGATGTGCTTTTAATAGGACTCTCAACTGCTACATGTTGGGAGGGAGGAAATGCAATAGTTTACATATTATGTAAGAAGTTGTGATATTTTTTCTTTTTTTTAGGTGGACAATTTCCCAGTGAAAAAGAATATTCAATTATGTTTACTTTTTTTCTGGGTGTATGTGGAAAAAACAAGTTTTATCATACTAAATAAATGCACAATAACCAATGAGAAGTGAGATAAGATGCACAGAAAGACTTACTTTCTTCTGCAGGAATGAAATGTCAGTATCTGTGTTGCCTTTTCTTGTTTAAGAGGAAAGATATGAAACACAGGTTGGTTTTTTTCTTTGTTTTATTGGGGTATATGACAAAATAAAACCACAAGACATTGGTATTCCAGGTGTCACCAAAAATAAACAATACAACAGTGTATAGCATCGGGAGGGTTATACTACCCTATTTTCTGAATATATAATTGATTCTCTGTGAAACTAGAAGACACAAAAAGAAAATTACCACCATGGTGGTAATATTGTTGTGGTACTGATGCCCTAGGGTTTAAGAAATGCAGTTTTCATGGAGGGAGTTGTTTTTGAGACCAGCTAGAAATTTTTCCTTTTGTTTCTCTTTCTCATAACTGATTTAATAAAAGATGGCTTGTTATTACAAAGCATGTGTCACTGGAGTTGAGCCCATTTCCATTTTTTTTTCCACCACCATCCTTTATCAGTGGATTCAACATGTCGTGAATCCTTTCTCTCACAGCAGCGTTTTTCAGAGAAAGAGCAATGATGACTACCATTGATTTCAGTGAAAGCTGTGTATGTTCATCACCTTTTAATAGCAGTTCTGTGTCAGGCTGATCACTTGGAAGTCCAGACCTGATTCTCCTCAGTTTGAGAAGAATTATGACATTCTTCTCTACTGGAAAGGTTCCATCTTGGAGGAATTATCTCACCCCCACCCCTCAGGCTATGAATCTGCCTTGCTTAAATAGAGAATGGAGACAACTGATTTCAATTCAAACTTAATTTCAAATTAACTGTCATGATAGATTTATACAAATAATTGCATCTCAGTTCTTCAGTTTAGGAGTTGTGACTTCTATGTCCTAAGGCTATATGCCTTTTGAAGCTTGGGTATGCAGAAATACTTGGGATCACATAAAAAAAGGTTTTTAACTTTAAAAGAATTGCTTTCACATTTAAGTCCCTTTTTTTGCTGTTGTTGTTGTTTACTGAAGTCTGCAAAAGAGCTTTGAATAGTAAATCTGTAACCTGAGCCCAATTCCTTTTCTTTCAAAGTTAACAGACATACGAGATGTTAATTGGTTTCAACAATCAATGATGAAGGAGAAGCTTTAAAATCCTTTTCCCTCTTCCTAAGGGATCATTTTATTGTACATAGACTTTTTTTCTTTCTTTAAAAAGGAGAAAGAGAAAAGCAGGTATTGGAAAAAGCCTTGTGCATGCAAAGTTGGCAAAGTGGAGATGGGTACTTTTTAATTTTATCTGACTCAACTGGCTCTGTGGAAAACTTGTTAGAGGGTGTTTCTCAAAGGGGCTATTTCCATTCACAACAATACAACTTGCATCTAGACTGGTATATGTATCATTGCATATGTTCCTTTTATCTGTTATAATCCAACTTCCTATTTGCCATGAGAAAGTAAGTCCATGAATTTCACACGTTCGCTGACAAGGATCAATGTAATATTTTAGAGAAGTGAAGCAGTACAGTTGTAGAGAAAAATGAAATGGGAAAAGTATGGGAAATATCTGCTTGATAACAGTCCTGTGATTTAGCAACATCTGACTGCTATCCATGTACTAAATTAACAATTAATCTCTTTGGAATGTATGCAAAGAAGTAACATGGCTGATTTATTTTGTGAAGCCACTGTGGTTGCTTTACCTCGCTGCAAGAATCCACATGGACATGTAATACTAGGTCATGAATGAAGACTATTCTCTGATAGGCCTTGAAGGAAAACTAAACAAACAAAACCCCCCAGCACTGTTTGATTTGCACCCTTGGAAGGTCTAAGCTCTGCGAGATGTCAATTTAAAATATCTCCTATGTTTTCTTTTACTTAGTCTCAATAAGTCAGGCTCAGCTAAACGAAGAACTAAATTAAAACTGTCATTTCAGCTCATAAATAACAGATGTCTCACCCATTTAATTATTTATAATCTTGAATCTTTCAAAAAATGAAAATGGCTATACACATTTTTAATGTAGTTCTTGGTGTAATTTGCTGCATGAATGATAAGATTCCAGATAATCCCAGCACACAAACATGAAAAATAAAACTTTGACTGACTTGCTTATCTTATGTGACTGCTGCTTCTATCCCCTGTGACTTTTTTTAAAATTAAAATTTAAGTGAAATCTAATCACAACAAAATGATGTTCATACACTTGCATTAATAATTTATCTGCCAGAGATCACAGTGCAGGTAGTATGGACATTAGAGATTCATTTGCTGCCTGAAAATCAATGCTTTCCCTTTTTGGTAAGATTCATCTTTTCATCTGTGTGAACTGTGTTTGGATGGATCACAAGTCTGAAATATTCATGTTGAAAGAAATTGAGACTGTACCAACATTAAAAAAACAACACCCTATCCCCACAAAAATCTCCAAACCCCACCCCACTCTCCTATATTTCGTAGCTAATGATAAAATTATGTCTGTGTGGCTTAATGACTTACTCTCTTTTAATGAACATAGCTAATGAACTTACTAGGTTAACAAAGATTCACTGCACAGCACACAAACCACCCGGGCAGTGTGTGAGCTGAAAGGGAAACATACGGGTGTGAATGCTACAATTATTTTGGAGAAAAGCAATCCCCCTAAGAAAATGCACCGCATTCTGTCACCTCTTAAGTGGCACAATATAAGTTCCTTTATGAGAAATAAAAAGGAATCACCGACAGTCCTCACATAAGGAAAAAGTGCTTGAGTTCTCTGGAATCTTTGCTATGTGGTCAAATAATATTTTATCTTAGAGCTTCAGAGGTCAAATATTCTATCAATGGAAGAAGGGCTCTTTTGGGGGCAGGTAAACTGAGGGAGGCAAAAACTCCAAAAGGTGATTGTGAAGGAAAGGTATGGTTAGAAAAGCATTTCCAGAGCAGCTATGGAAAAAGCGAGTAGGAGTTAGTACCTTAGCAAGCTGCAGGCTGCCAAAAGGCCTAGAACCATGACTAAAGAAGTTGTGTTGCTGTTGGTTCATAGTGTGTTCAGGAACACAAAATCTGTTTACAGCCTTTTAGTAAAAAGGAGCAATATCCAACATCTGAGCATATAATTCTAGTCGAAGCAGTCATTGAGATACAAATCTGTCAAAAGTGCTTGGAGATCAAAAGGGTTGCATGCAGAAGGCTTTGATAGTTAAGGCAAAATGTTTATACAAATAAAAAAAAAGGAGATCTGACTCACTCTACCAAATTTCTTCCAGAAATGAATGATTTTACTGCTTCTAATCAAGTACAGCAGTGTTTATTAGCTAGACATTTGTTCACAGTCTTTGCAGGCATGAGTCAACATAGATCCTTTGAATTAATGGTGTTGCTGTAAATTGTACCTGCTAAAGTTCATGTCTAGTGGTTTCTATCAGAAACTGCTCCTTTGAGCCGGGGAGGCTCTCCCACTTAAAATTGAGAGGCTGTATCTGTACTTGGCCTTGAAGACCTAAGAGAAATAACTGGCACTTGCAGCGTATTAAAGAGAGGCATAACTACTCACCAACTGTTGAATTAGCCTGAAGAGAATTAGAAAAGCACTGTAGCACTGTCTACGTTCAGGCCTAATGCTTTGGTATTTGCCAGAAAGAATTGTGTTAACACTGTCTAAAAGACTGGTGGATGAGGTGCTGAGGGACATGGTTTAGGAGGGATGGGAATGGTTGGACACGATGATCCAGTGGGTCCTTTCCAACCTGGTGATTCTGTGATGCATTCAGGGAAGTGTCTTGACATGCTCTGCTTTTTGAGGGGAAGGTAGACTGACTGTGATCTGGGTTTGGGGGAAGAGAAGGAGAAGAAATACAGGGTGAAGCAGCGAGGACTTAAGCACTGTTGTTCCTCTTGGCAGGGAGGTGGGGTCAGACAGTTTAGGGAGAGAGGAGGATGGGAAAACAGAACTGTTGTAGCTTGAAACAGAAATGGGTAAGAGCTGTTTCTGACATGTTCAGTGAGGATTCGGGCATATACGGTTGCCAGATTGTGGTCTCCTTGAGCATCTGAAGCTGTTAGCTACATGACAGGGAAGAAAAGCCGAAAAAACAGGCTGTTGACTGACTACAAAAAGTACAACCTGAGTGCTGTGAGGAAGGGAGGGTTGCCAAGGACAGGAGAAAGATGTCAAGTCAGGGAGCTGAGGGGCCTGGCTTGTACAGTAAAAGCCAGCTTATGTTTGAATATGAGTTTCTGGGATACCTACCTAAACTGATTAAGACCTCCTTTGTGTTTAATAAGCTGAACCAATGGTGGTGGATAAATGTGAGAGAGCCAGGAAAATCCATCTTTTGCAAACGCCGCCCTTCGAAGCTTGGCTTCCAGTTCAGTGTGTTTTGTAAATGTTATGTCAACACGGCACTCCGTAACAAAGGAAAACTAATACACTAGCATCCATTTTCTCAGCTACAGGGATATCTCAGTGGCTATTGTAGCTGGGGAATGACAAATCAGGTTTACAAACAGATTTCTGTGCTCAGTTTACACTACGTAAGGATTGACAAAGCTAGGTGAAATAATGATTTTAAAAATCTGATCTAAGCTGTGGCAGTGTCCCTTTAATGATGTTTTGCACCAGTGCAGAATTACATATTGCAGCTTTTTACTAGACACTGCCCTTTGCAAACTTTCTGGAAAATATTTTCCATCATTTTGACATTTCATTTAAAATGAAATATAGAAGATATTAGAAATTCATGTTCATGACAGGTATTATTTGTTTGACTTTGAAATATACAGAGAGCACACATTAATGCACAGTGACTGAAGTGTTACAGGGGGTGTGTGTCTGCATATTCATGGGACACTTTTTTACTCCACAAGAAAGCGTTGCAGAATCAGAAGAGGAGTGACCTTTCGTAGTATGAAAAACTTGTGTGTGCAACAATGAATAATTTAAAAAGGGGCCAGCTGAAATGACCTTCTCCCCAAAATATATATGCGTGTGTGTGTATAACCAAGAAAGGTAAAGCGTTATTTCTCCTTGCAAAGGTGCACAGTTCCACAATATTTTCCTGAGTTGCTTCTGATCACACACTCACCACAGAAATTCTTATCCAAGCTGTTATGTTCATAAAAGTATATCTATATTTTAGCTATAAGCCCAGGATAGATATTTAGGGAATTGTACAAACATGCCTGTGGTGAATGCTGTTCTTTGAAGCAGGGAAAGCTAGGACCAGGCCACTGTCACTGGATTTGATCTGCAAATCTCCTGATGAGATTTCTCCTTTTTAGTCATCTTTTCTGGACTTCCACGTGAGGAATATGAAGGTATCATGTCTCAGCATTGCAGAAGGTGTTACTGTAAGTTTATACTGAAGCGTATAAAGTAAGAGCTAATAAGGTCGAAATTCCTGTTGAATTTTTTAGGTTTTTTTTTTTTCTTTACAGCCTTTAAGAAAGTTTATTTGGTTAGGAGTCCATTTAACATGAGGCAAGGTGTATTTCTTTTCTGCTAGAGAGGAAAGGGACACTGAATTGCATTTTTATTAAAATGCACATATGCACATGTACGGTGGTGAATAAGTTGTAAGGTGGTTGAAGCTGTTATGCGCTTAACAGAATATTGATTGACATCTCCTTTTTGCTGACCAGATAAAGATAAAATCCATTTGAATCTGAATTGACAGTTGCCTTCCTTTATGGTTTAGCTGCTGTGTAAAGAACTACTCTTCATGTTTTTTGATGACCAGATTAACTGTTTGACAAACCCAACACACATTGCAGGTATGATGAAGAAGGTATTTTAGTCCTTTTTTTCATATCAAACATTTTCTAAAGGATATATTCTTACTGAGAAATGTTATTTTGATTTATACACCTTCTGAAGTGGCGCTTGTCAATAGCTTGGATTGAGACTTGGGCTCAAGTCGTTTCTATATTTAATGCAGTCACAAACTTCAGTATATCATTGCAAACCTTTCATAGTTCTAATCCTAAGCTTTCTTCTTTTGCTGAGGTGTTGCTACCTTCCCTCCCAGAAAGCCCTGTAGCTCTGACCTATTGAAAGGGAAAATCTAATTGGAACTGATCAGGCATAAAAGAAAACCCTGTTTCCTCCTAATTATCAACAACGGAACTTCGTAAGTTCCTAGAAAAGGTACAAGACATTGCTGTTTGTAGTGGGAATAGACTCAACCTGGTGAAACTTCTTGTTCTTTGGTCCTAAAACTTTTATTTAAGCATTGTGATTGCTGTATTTTTAATGAGTTACAAGTTTCATTCTGCTCTGTGTACCTATGTTTGCCTGGACAGTCATTGCAAGTACACATGAACATCAGAAAATTACCTATTCTAAGTCAATTAGTAACTGCTTATGTGCAATCACTGAGTTTATGTGCGCAATTGTACAGTTAGGCAATGTCCAAGTTTTGGTAATCTAG
Organism: Piaya cayana; assembly: GCA_013389865.1. NCBI lineage: Eukaryota > Metazoa > Chordata > Aves > Cuculiformes > Coccyzidae > Piaya > Piaya cayana. Next base: position 4,191 of record WAAB01021039.1, on the reverse strand, counting down.
TTAACTTTTACTGGTCATGTGCATCATAGCAAGAGTTATATACATCCAACGTAAAATAAGTGGTTATGTCAATACAGTGATGTAAAATCCTCCTCAAACAGGATTAAGAATTATGTATCTTTTAAATATTTTTTTTAAATGGCTGACAAGAGAGCTGAGGGTCTAGGGGCAATGGGTGTAAACTGAAGAGGGGCAGATTTTAAACTTGACATAAGGAGGAATTTCTTCACCATGAGGGTGGTGAGGCCCTGGCCCAGGTTGCTCAGGGAAGCTGTGGCTGCTCCATCCCTGGAGGGGTTCAAGGCCAGGCTGGATGGGCCTTGGGCAGCCTGGTCTGGTGGGAGGTGTCTCTGCCCATGGCTGGGGGGTTGGAACTGGATGGTCTTTAAGGTCTCTTACAACTCAAACTATTCTGTTATTCTATGAATTGTAATGTCCTATGCTGATCTACTTCCCTGTCTCACTTGCACTATCTGGAACTGATGCCTGTCATTAGCTTTTACATCACATTTGTAGCATTCCCAATAACTGCTGAATAAAACAAAGAGAGTCAGTGGGGGAAAAACAGTCTTGGGTATATGCATCTGCCTCGAGATGCTAGTAGAAGTCAAAGATAAAAAAAAAAATCTAATCGGTGACTTTGCAACTGACAGTCACAGACCAAAACAGTTGATTAAGTCAATAATAACTTCTTAGTCTGAAGTGTATAAAACTTGTGTGATTGTGTTATTTTACTCGTATTCAAGTAACATAATTTTCCAGCTTCCCTTTGATATTTTCCCCGTAACTTTATTTTCCACTGAAAATTGTCACAGACCTTACACTTTTGAATGCCAGCGCTGGATTGTTTTCTCATGCAAAGTGGTCTCTGATCAAAAGCACCTGATTATGTACTCTCCCCACATGCATCAGCGTGTTGATTATGTGAAATCTCATGAAGAATTACAGTCGATGCCAATCACTGTCTAGCTGAAGGTCAAATTTTACATTCCTCTACTGATGTCATTGTTTTTTGCTCTACTAATCTATAAACCATGTAAGGAACCCTTGGATACATGTTCTTAACAAAATGTATTTATGCTTTCAACTAGTGTTTTAGCATGCAAAAACACAGCTCTGTTCTTGTTCAGCATGCTATTTCTATAATGTTTATTGATACTGGAGAAAAGAAACGCTAAGAGCCCCAGGGTAATGGAGTGTTTAAAGCTGAGGAGTGATGCTTAGCTATTATGCTGTTTTGTGCAAGGTCTGCATGAGGGTGCTGTGGAAGGGCGTCTCTCTGCTCAGTGCAAATCCAGTATTATTAGTCAGATTCACTGTTGAGTCTGCTTCTGCTGTTTTAGCATCTGGATTGTGTCAGCTCTGCAGATGATGCTTTCAGGGTTAGTGCCACGCTTGTGCCCTAAGAGTCTCAGGAGCGTAATCACTAGCTCAAAATAATTTTGGTAAGAAAAATATTTTGTTCAAATGCCCTTAATGGGTGCTGTATCTTTTCCGATTTAATTAATTTACATTTAACATGTTGCTACCTAGTGACTCCTTTGTATTAGGCTCACAGATGAGACAGTTGTGTATCGGGCAGATCTAGACAATCAACAAACACTTTAATAGGATTTATTAATAAAAAGGTAGCTTTTTCTGATATCAGACACCAGCTAGGGAAATAGCTATGCAGCATAGAAAGCCAGTGTTAACTCATGAAATGTTTGTCCAGTTAAGCTCATAATAAATGTAAATCAACAGTCCCAAAACCTGCAGAATAAAGAAGCCCTCAAAATGGAAAGTAACAGTCTTGTTTTCATGTCAGTGCCCTGAATTTCAAGTGTTAAGGCCAGAGATTTTGAGTAGGCAGTTAAGCTATGTCACGTATGTGGTGTCTGCATGTTATCTGCAGATATTATCTTACGTTAATATTGTTCAAATATGGACACTCGGGCTTTATTTGTGGGATGGGATACAAGTATTCCCCTCTTACGAGGGGTGACATATGCAGTGACATATGATGAATTCAGCAGCTTTAAAAGCAGAGGTGAATAAAGATTGTTACTCATGGTCCTGCCATGGTAGCCACACATCTCAGTCAGAAATGGAACTTTATTTTAGCCTTTGTCTTCCTTAAGATGAGATAGATTTGAAAGATTGAAACGACTGCTAGTGTTTCGCTAGCAGGTCATTGAAGTGTATTTTGTGTCACATGCTTTAACATGACTAATAATGAAAAAGTTTAGCATACTTGAAAGATTTCTTTGGAAATTGCTCTTAATGGAAGAATTTTTTTTGTTGTTTTGTATTTTAAGGTAATTTTCACTGCGTGCAAGTAATTTTTTTTCTCTCAAAAAATGAAAGAAATATACAGGCTTTTAAAACTTTGCTTGTAATGAAACCTTAAAACCATCTGAATTCTGGCTGGCTGCTATAACATATTGACATTGTAGATTGAATCTTTTTTTCCTTCCATGGTAGATTTTAGTTTTTAGGATTCAGTAAGATCAGTGACTCAGTCATTGAATCCCTTTACTAGAAGGGAAGGTGTATATTGTGGGAGATAGAATCTATTTGGAGGTGCCCATTTATGTTTGGTTGCGCATGCTCACAGTTTCCATAATACACCAGTGAATACACTAATAAATATTTTTCCAGTGTTCAATAGGTGTTTTGCTGAAAAGCTCAAAATTTAATGAGGGAGGGACATTTCCTTGCAAATTCTAGGTATGTCGGGTCTTGTGGTGTTAAAGGGGGACGTGGTGAGAGAAAGTTCTGTATTTTTTATGGAACAAAAGACCTCAGAAAAATAGGCTCTGTTCTGCTTCGGCAGCCTTGGCCAGATTAATCCCAAAACTGTTTTCCTGCAGCTTTATAAGTAAACTAGGCTTTTGCCAATGCAAAACCTTTATACATTTATAGAGGGTTTTTTGTGCTGTGATTTATGCCAGTGTTTCTTAGCATTGAATGGATTTTCAGTGAAGAGTCTCTTTTCTTGTTAATATTTAATACTGGTATGAAAGGAAGGCAGAAATGGTATTTCTCATTTATTAACTTGTATAGTCTAATTGATGCCATTCTAAGAAAGTGGCGTTTCTCATTTAATTTTTTTTCATTTACTTAATTTAGATATAATAAGTCAATATGGCAAAGAGTGTGGTACCCCAGTGGGGCCTCTTTTGGGACTGCACTGTCCAGTGCCAGTCAGCTGGACAATGGATATGTCTGTTCCCTCCAAGACTTGGAATTCAGGGTTATGAATTTTATTCACATTAACCATTCCCAGGATGACACCACACCTAGTCCCAGTGTCATAGATTCGTGGTTTGAAAAATTATGCTTGAACTCTTAATCTTTGCATGGAGCCAGTACTGTTAAAATAATTATTTTCTTGACTTGCAGAAGTCATAGCTGGAGGAATTCCTATCTTTAAAAAACCATAAAGCTTTACCAGGATGTATGAGAATTTTCACTGTATATTTCCATTTCAACTTGAATTATACATGTAATATTTGTGTTGTATTATATTCACATTCACTACAAAATCCAGTGATCTACTTTGGCCCGAACATACAAATATATTTTGCTAGATAAGAATTTGCTAGATGTAGAGTGTTTTTAATTTTTAAATGCATGCATTAAAGCTTTCCTGTAGCCCCTTCAGGTACTGGAAGGTCACTCTAAGGTCTCCTCACAACCTTCTCTCCTCCAGGCTGAATAACCCCAACTCTCTCAGCCTGTCTTCATACGAGAGGTGCTCCAGCCCTTGATCATCTTTGTAGCCTCCTCTGGACTCGTTCCAACAGCTCCATAGAGCATTAGAAGTGAACTATAACTGGGGATCTATCAAAATAATGCCATACCAGGAATACGTAGCAAATATTGACTAAACGATGCTCAAAGCAATAATTTAAAACTTTCAATATGTATTTTCCTAGTTTTTGTATCGTATGATGTACTCCTGCTCCCATTTAAAAAATTCTAGCGCTGTGGCAACAATATCTGATCTGATGTATACAGCCAGTGACTTTTGGTATGTACGTTTTGAAAAACAGCGGATAGGCACTATCCTAGGCACTATTCTATGTGGCAGCATGGAACAAGGAGTGAATTAAAAATTCTGGATTTAAAATAAGTTGATCACTGAGTAAATCTATTTTGCTATTGAGTCATTTGAAACATTACTTATTTATTTACATAATAATTTAT
>WAAB01021038.1:109650-172208 GCA_013389865.1 Piaya cayana | reverse complement strand
CTATGATTCTATGAAAACCACCTACAGCCCCAGGGTCCTTTGATCCCTTTGTTACACATCTGGGTAAGAGGGATTGGGATGTTCCAGCTAGCAGCATTCCATGGAAGGAAATTGTACTCACAGGACAGAACTCGGGGGGAAGCAGAAACTGCCCCCTGCCCCAATTTCTGTCACCTGAGGTCCATTTCTTAGGGTCACTTGAACCCTGAGGTTCTGGCTGACTAACCTGTGTTTGAGCTGGCTGTAAGACACCAACAATCCTAAAGCACCACGAGGTCGTCCCTCATGGGGCTCACTGTGTCAGTGACCTCCTGACCCGACATGAATCCAAAGAATTGGATGACCAAAGAAAAAGGTCATCATGTCAGTCTGAGAACCCATCCAGCATGAGGTGAGCAGGTCTCAGCACCCACCCATGGGTTCCTGCACCCCCTGCCTTGCCAAGCCCCATGCCAAGGAGTCTGAGAGCCATGGTGGGAACAGGGCCATGGGACACCCAGCTTCCCAGGTGGGGTGCAGGTGTGCAATGCTTCTTGAGGAAGGCGTCATTACCCTGATTTCAAACAAAACTTAAGCAGTTAAGAGCCCTGCACACTGCAGAAATTGGGACCCCCCGAGGCCACCCTTTTCTTAAAGCTGCTCAGACCAGGAGGGGACCACAGAGACCCTGTTTTCTGCCAGCTCCAGGCGAACCACCCACCAGTGCCACTGTCCCTGCCCTGCTGATGCGCTCAGACTAGTGGTGTGGCTGGTCCAGTCATTTTTTGATTTCCACAAGCAAATTTTTGGATGATTTTGCTCACTGATTTTGAGCCACCTTGCTCTTCAGCTTTTGGGGGAAGAAAAGTGGAGCTCTTATTGTGTGGTTTCTTTTCCCCAGTCTCCTAACAGACAAAGAATTCTTTATTGGAGACCACATAATGACTCAACAAAATAACATTTGAACAAAGCAAACAGCAGAAGATGTGGGAAAAGAGCACCCATGGTCAAGATAAGACATAAAGAAAATGAATTTGTGGCAAAGAACAAGAAGATTTTGCTCAGACTGCTGGCAAAAGCTGCTCAGCTAATGCCACTAATACCAAGGGGAAATTATTTCCTCCTCCTCTGCTCTCACCCGCAGCTGCAAATGCCCTATAGCAGCTCCAAGGGAGCTCCTTGGGAAAGAGAAACAGCTCAGAGTCACTGAGTTTTAAGGATGTATCACTTGGCCATGAAAGGCTTGCTCGTGGCTGGAGCTTAACAGCATGTGTGTATGTCCCAGCTGGGGAGCAGCAGAGCCAAATAACCTTATACATTTTTAAAGAGTATCACTTATGGCACTGGGATGTGTTGGAGGGTGAGGTGAGGGGCAAGTCAGGCAGCTCGATAGCTCCTACTGCTTTAATTTACAAGCAGGGTCAGGGCCTGTGGCTCAGGGGAGGCTTCAGGAATCTTCCAACTGATCCTCAGGCACTGGCTGCCACCTATTTGCAGTCGTTAATCCTAAAAACTTGTGATCTAGAGGCAAGCAGCCACAGCTGAGGTTTGGGAGGGGATGCAGGCTTAGCTGTGGTTCAGGTGGGGATGTAGTTTTATTCGTGGTTTGGGTGGGATACAGGGTTAACTGTGGTCAGGTAGGATGCAGGCTGAGCGAGCAGCCAGCCTAGGGGAAGGAGATGCTGATTAATAAGAGGTTCCAGCAAAACAGCCACTCCACAGCAGTCTCTTTAGCCCCAGGGGGCAGCCGTGGGCTCCTTCCCCTGCTGAACGTGTGTCTTTCCTCCAGGACAGCAGAAGACAAATGAAACAGAAGAGCCCAGTTTGAGCCTGGCTGGAGATACCAGCGTGGAGATACCCGCAGCAGCAGGATGATGCATCTGCTGTCTGGGGATGTGCAGCTCCTGCTCTTCCAGCCTATTTGTGTATTTAGGCCCCTAAAGGGACAGATCACAACTCCCATAGATTCCTGCAGATGCCTGAATTGCTCAGTGCCTCACAGCTATGGGTGGTCAGTGGGATACAGGCACCAACCCTGCACCTGCGAAGCAGCAATAACAGCAGTGGACGTCGTGCACGGCAGGGAGGGAGAGCAGAGCCGTGTGGGAAGCCTCTCCTCAAATTAAATCGACCCTGAATCAGGCCCCAAGCAATCTGAAGGCCATTCAGGGTTTATGATGCACAAATGGCAGAAATCCCTCTGTTAGCAATTTCGTGGCAGGGGAACAATTAACTTGGCTTGCCAGAGCCACAGCTTCCTGGCTGTTAACGGCCTTTACTCCTCCGCTGCTGCTTTATGCTCTTGCAATAGGAAGTACATTATGATTAACAAGATGTTGTAATTTATGGGCCCAGTAAATCACCAAGCCAAGCTGCTGCGTCAGATCGGTGTCTTCGCTCATCCCCCTTTTTACAGCTGGCTCCGGAGTCCCTGGGAAGCCGCACTTTCCACCGCGTCACTCAGTGAATCAGCGGCTCCGCAGAAGCTGGAGCTGGGATGCTGCCGCTTCCTCGGAGCTCATCTGCTTCTTAATAATATGCAGATGAGCCCATCAGTTCCTGCTCTGCTGTAACATGTTGTTCACGCTTAAATGGAGCACAGAGAGGACTCAGGGAGCCCTCCGCACCTGTGCAATTGTATTTAAATTCCACAAGCAGTGTTACACAGGTCTGTCACTTGCTAATTGTTATTTCAAGGTGAGTGTTCAGAAGTAAGTATGATGCAGGTAGGACTGAAGGCATCTTAATTTTAAACAATCCCCCTCAGACCCGGTTTTCAGCAGGCTTTGAGGATGCCACGAGTTTTCCCTCCCATATTTATTCTGATCGTCTATGGGCTTTGCAGGATTAGTGCTGGGCTGGTCCTGATTCACAGCAGAATTTGGCAGACCTTTCCTGCTGCCCATGCTCACGCCCAGCCCCACTCAAGGGTTGTTTTTCTCTGTGGAATGGGTCCAGACCTGGCAGGTGAGCCCTGCCGATACCAGGACATCCTATGCTGTCCCTGCCACCACCACAGCAGTGGGAATCGGGATGTCCCCACCCCAACTGTGCCCACTTCATCCCTGCAATGACCTTCAGAGCTCCTGCCAGACACTGAATGGGAAGAGAGCATCTCTTTTGTTGAATTCCAAGCTCTGTTGTGCAGACTGCTTCCCTTGGCCATTTGTTTGGCATTGCCTTTGTTTGAAGCAGGAGAAAGTAGAGGGATATTTCATGAGCGGTGCTTGAAAAAACAGTCCTCTGGTTCAAATGTGGGGGCCAGAGGCAATCCCACCAGGAGAGATGTTTGCCCTGATGACTTCTTCCCCGTGCACAAGCCGTGCACGTGGTGAGGCAACGGCAGCGAGTGTCTCTCCGTGTTTTGGCAGCCTCGAGGGTCGGCTTTAGGATTTCTCTTGATGTGGTCACCAAGAATCAGAGACAATTAAAGGTTGACTTCAACTGGCCTCTGCAGCAAGCTACATTTTCTGTGTGAGAGCAGGTGAGGGGCCAGTTTCACCCTCCCCAGAGCAGAACACACAGCCCTTAGCACAAGGATGCTGGAGGATGGAAGGATGGTGAGGGAGAGCAGAGGACCACACAGGGCACCGTGGCCAGGCTGTGCAGCTGAGCTGCAGCTGTGGGGGTCTGGGATGGTCAGAATTTTGTGATAGTTTCATGCTTTGACTCTCTCCACAGCTGCTTTCTGTCCAGCCCCAGAGTCCGGGGGTGCAGCAGAAGTTCTGCAGAAACCCAGCTTTGGGGCACAGCAGAGAGGATGTGCACCACCTCTCACCAAACCTGCAGGTGTGCCTGGACCCTAATCCTTCAGAGTCTCGGTATCTCCCCATCCAGCTCTTCCTGCAGGCTGTGTGGTGCCAGGGTCAGCTGCCCCAGCCCTGCATGCAGTGCTTTCCCGGAGCTTTTCCACACGCTGAGGGGCAGCTGTGGTAGTGGGGGCTCTGCTCAGGACGCAGACCCTGCTGTGGGCTGGTTGTCCCAGGCCCTGCAGCTCACCCTTTGCTTTTCTATTGCTGCTTTTTGCAATCCACGGTGAGCCATGTTCCAGTCCCAACCTCATCATAACCTGGAGTGTCAGCTCTGCTGGACCAGGATTTCGATGTCTCCCTAGACAGGTAAGTAGCAAGCATTGAATACTGGCCTTCAGCCAGCTGCCAGCATGATCATAGCAGGTTCCCCCTTCTCCCAGACTTGGGGACACACTCTCTCGAGAGTGTACATGAAGAGGATTCATGCAGCACTCCTCATGCTTGCTTCAGCAGTCACACAAACCAACAACCCAGCCCACCACCCCAAGCACACTTGCCAGACACTACCCAGAGCTGGTCGTTCACTGGGAGTGGGAATTTCCACACCTCCCAGGTCTCCCTCTTACCTAGAGACTACAAGAGTAGATAAGGAGATAGAGAGGCGATTTACCTTCAAAGTGGCCCCCAGCGACCTCAGTCCTGTGGAATGCCGAGCCAGCTTCAGCACCCGGAATATTCTCATGAGCCGAAACACCTGCACGACCTTGCCCAGGTTGCCCAGCTCTGAGTCACTGCCCATGGTCACGTCCACCAGGAGGGTGAAGTAGAAGGGCAGCACTGACACAATGTCGATCAGGTTCAGCGGGTGCTTGAAGAACTTCCTGGGGTTGGGGGAGAGCAGGAGGCGGGAAGACACTTCAAAAGTGAACCAGGAGATGCAGAAATACTCCAGCTTGTGCAGGATGGGCTCATCAAGCACGTTGCCGTTTTCATCCACCTCCTGGTACTCGGGCATGCTGTGGATGCACATGGTGGCTATGGAAACCAGCACCACGCTGATGGACACGAAGCTGAAGAGTTTGCTGGGGATGGAGTAGCCAGGGTTCTCCATGGTGAGCCAGAGGCGTTTGCGCACGTTGCCACAGCGCAACGTGCTGTAGCGCAGCAGGTCATGGTTGATGTCAGAGATCTCATCGGGGGATGTGTCCACACTGCTGACCTCGCTCTCCTCGTCCCAGTTGTGGTGCCGGCTCTCCAGCTTGCGCTCATGGTAGCGGTAGCTGCAGCAGGAGTCCAGGAAGAACTCGTTGATGCCCCAGTACTCAATCTCCTGGCAGAAGGAGAAGACGCACAGCTCCTCCATCACATGCAGCTTTCCCGTCTGGTAGAAGTGGAGCACATAGAGGAAGAAGCCAGGGTTTCGGTCAAAGTAGAACTCCCGGGCACTCACATCGTAGTCATCACAGAGCTGCAGGATGGACTCCTCCGAGTCACAGGAGAGCAGGCGTCCCAGGCGGGTGTCAGGGAACTTGGAGAGGGCGCTGGAGCTGAGCCGTCTTCTCAGACCCCCCACGTTGATGTTGATAACGTCCTCCTCAAATCCAGGACCCCAGTAATTTAAGGTCTTGTTGACCATGATCAGCAGAGCAGGAGCTGGTTCCACCTGTGGGCGAGACACAGAGGTGCTGGAGGGGACACAGGGCTCCCTCTGCTCCAGGTGCCTCCAGCAAGGGAGAGAGCAAGAAGAACCCTGGGGAGTGAGGTTTGCATTTTTATAAGTGAGGACTGGGGAGAGGGAAGGTTCTTTGGTGGTATGGAAGGGGAAAAAAAAACCCAAAAACCAATGATTTATCCATGTCAGATTTTCCTCGCTTTTTTTACCTCTTAAAGTTTTTCCCTTCACTAATGGCTTAAGGAAGGCAGTTTACTGCACCTCCAGCTCCTCATCCACTGAGGCTTTCCTTGTTCAAACAGGTAATTAGTCACTGAAGAGAGGATTTATCCCCCGAAGAGCTTCCTCGGAGTAAAAACACAGATCTTGTCGAATCCGTGCTGCAGTGAAAGCCAAAGAGCTTTGTAGCCCAACCACCTATGTTGCAAATTAGACATGGTCAAAAAGCCCTTGGATGGAGCTACTTACCCAGTGGAAAAACAGTTTTGCAAAAATCAAAGTGTTTTCATAGGAAATGTCAGTTTACAGAGAAATTCAGTGGAAGAAGTGTCAAAACAATTCATCTGCCTGCTTTGTTTCCTCTTGCGTGTTCTGCCAGGTAAAATATTGGGATTTATTTTTATAATACTGAAACATAACAAAAAACCCCACATGATTCAGAGTCACTGATGACTGAATTAAAAACCTACACCTTGGTAGCGAAATAAAGCTCAAAGTTTTGTTTTCTGTTGTAGTTCAGGATTTTAAAAGTTTCAGGGAGCTGAGCTTTTCCGTCCAGCAGAAATTCCATTTTCTAATGAGCATCAGTTAACAAAGAGAGGCATTCCCACACCTTCAAACGCATTTATCTGTCTTGATCAGAAACTGGGGATAAAGAAGACAAAAATGTTTGTGATCTCCTTGTGTCACCTTGAAAGCAGACTTCACCCACCTTAGTCATCAAAACGCCTGGGGATGCACAGAGCAGCCCGGTACCCATGAGTCCCCCGCTGCTGGTACGGGGGTGTTGGGGTCTGAAGGAGGAGCGCTGCCTTGACTCTCTGGGATGAAGAATTATGTTTTCACACACACACTGACTATTTTGGAAAAATCCTGCTACTAGGCATGACTTGCTGCTCAGTTCTGTTTGCACGTCAAGGTCGCCGCTGGTACCGACACGACTGCTGCAGTGGCCACGGAGGTGTCTGTGACCTCCAGACTGGACTGTCTCCCATCTTAAAGATTTCCCTCCCCGGTTTTTATCAGCCAGCAGCTCATTGGAAAAATCTCTCACCTTCTCTGCCTTGTGTCACCCATTTCAGTTTTCAAACTTTCATGTGACACGGGGACAGAGGCCGCAAACATGCAGCAGGAGCCAAGGGAAAAGCATGTCACAGCCCCTCTAGTGACACCGAAGTGCCACCAGGCCCTGTACAGCACAGTCCAGTGTGACAGGAGCCAGCGAGGACTGAGGCAAACATTCCCTGCCCAAGGGATTCCCAGTTCCCCTGCAGACCCCGTTGCTCCCCAGCCCTGTGTTGCTCCCCAGACACCTCGTGGGGTTTATGTGGGAAGCACCAAAGCAGGAGAAGAGCTCTGCGTGTTTTCCAGTTTTTATGCTGAGAAATTCAGCATAAAAGGTTTGTCCAGCCAGGAAAGACCTGGGGAACATGTTTACATCTCAGTCTGGAGGTCAGAGCAGAGCTGGAGGGGAACAGGTAGTGGAGTGATGGTTAGAGATAAACCCTGGCACATGGTTTTAAGCTGAGCAAGGCTGTGGGTGCAGCAAATGCCAGATTTGTGTGAAATAGCCTGGCAAAGGCATCTGCTAACTCTATTGCATCTCCCAGGGCTTCTTAAAGACACAGGCTTTGCACCACAAAGCCAGAGCTCCCTGTTACACCAAGCCTGAAGAAGGCAACGGGCTTGTGAGGAGCCTCAGAGCTCAACAAACTGGTTGTCTTACCTTTCAAAGGGAGAGGGAAGAAAAGAAGGATGAACTTTTTTACTGCTTAGGACAAAAGGAAGGGGAAAAAGGGGGGGACAAACCCACTCCTTTTCAGGGATAAATTGAAATTTCTGTGACAGATTAGCTTTTCCAGGGAAGACATCACACAGCCCATCTGTGGGGTGGGGATGACTAATTCAGGTTCCTTCCAGAAGGATGTTCATGTGTTCAGGCTACAAGCAGGCACCACACAGGGGTTGCGGGGGTGGGTTTGTGGCATCCAGCTTATCCCAAACCTGTCCCCAGCCTCTGTCCACAGCCTCTGTCCGCAGCCACTGCAGGACACCAGGCCAGAAATCAATGGAAAGGTGGCTTTGGGGCTGGGCTGGAGCACAGAGCAGCCTGGGTGACTACCAGGGGGCTGCACTGGGATGGCAGGAAAAACCTAAAGCGATTCTCCAGCTCCGCAGAACCATCCCCAGGGCACGGCTGTGCTGTGCAGCTGTGGATCTGGGTGTGACACGCCAAACCCCGAGATCAAGGAGAGAGCCAGCTCCCACCTCTCTTCCAGCTCAAAAAAATAATGTGGGTGTCAAGACCCTGGAAGCCTTTGTACCCCAGGGAAATCCCTTCCTCCCTCCCTCCCACACAGAACGCAGAGCAAGGAGAAGGGTCGCGCACTGTCTGAGATGCTCCATTCTGATCTTCACTTCTGAACAGAGCAAATTATCTCTGCCCACATACAGCTTTCATCTAGGAATCGAAAGCAGCAATTAATAGTTTTATAACACTCTTGCCTACTCGTTTCACCACCAGCTAAGCTCAGCTTGAGTACAAAACCCGGGGTTTGAACTAAAACCTGGCATGATGTGATCTCTGCCCTGCTGGATCATCCAAGTATGTGCCCATCTCACATTTGCAGGGGTATCCGCCGGGAGACAGAAGTTGACTTTGGGAAGGTTGGGTATTGTTGGGGGTTTTTTTCCTTTTTTATTTTAAAGCACAATGGACAGAGAATACAAATGTGTCTGTCTGGAAGAATGTGACTTGGCAAAATTTTCCTTTAGTTGACCCAAAAATTCCATGAATGACTGGTAAAATAGAACAGATAAAGCCAGTCTCTTCCTGGCAAATTTTGAAACGCGTTGTAAGCTGTTTCAAGCAGACAATCATCAGAATTACACGAGCCCAGTGTGAGCTGGGTGTTAGGTGTTCATATGAATATGTATCTTGTGGAGGAAAAAAAAAAATCTCTGATCTCTGCATTTATGACAGTAAAAAAATATAAAAACAGATCAAGCGTATCTGTAAGAAATGCTAGAAGAGTTTCCCTTGACAACGTATTTTTCTCTTAAAGGCTTTCAAATGGAAGTTATGTATATTTATTCTAACTGGCAGAGGGGACCCAAGGGAGTGGGAAGGAAGATGCTAATAGACATTCAAGTGAGGATGCAGCAAGTGCAGGGAGTATGGCACGCAGGGGCTTTTCTAACCAGGTACAATGGATCTAGATTAACAGTCCAAATAAAAAGCCCTGTACTTACTGCTCAGCGAGGCTTCCCAGCAGGGAGTCGTGTGGCTTGTCTCAAAGGAGCCATTAGGAACGTGTAGAGATTGAGGAAACCCTTCATCCTTCACCTGTAGCCCAGTCCCTAAATGCTCTGTCACCTTGCGTGTCCTGCGTGTGCAGGGGTGGTGGCCGCAAAGCCCTGATAGAGTTCTGCTTAGGATGCTTTTGGGGATGGGGAAGGGTTTGGGGTACCTGCTGGGTACCCAGTGGGGCGGTGGGGCTGGCTGACCCCCCAGCTCGGGCAGGGTGGTGTCCCCATCAGCCACGCACTGGGGCACGACTGGGGAGGCACCTGCTTTCTGGTCATGCCCATGGAGACCCCCTATCCCCATCGCTGAGCATCACTGTCTCATCGGCTCGAAGATGCTCAGGACCAACCCTTCCTTGGGCGCTGGGGGAGTTTGCCAGGCGGGCAGCGGGGAGGATGGAAGGGAGATTCCCACTGCCGGGAAGCAGAAGCTGCTGCTCTACTCTGAGGCCACCGAAACGCCAGGGGCCGGGGATGCTGGTGACGGGAACTCCCTGCCTGCTTCGGGGTGCGGGAGGGGGTGATCACCAACAGCTCAGATTCACACGCAGAGAGTGCAAAGCTCCCTGCTCTGCTCCCTGGGGATGCAGAAGGGCCAGGTGGAGTATCCCCATGCCCCAGGTCCCAGCAGCATCCCGGGATGCGGGTGAAGACACGGCAGCCCCCTGCTCATCCCAGGGTGTCGGTGCCTCCCTTCTCGCTCTTCCCGGTGTTTCGCTGTCCCCACCCCTGTTCACCAACGGATGCTGGGGACCCGGGGACCATCCCCGGGATGCCGAACCCCGCAATGCCCGGGGATGCCGGTGCTCTGGGTTCCCGGGGTGCCAGTGCCCGGGTCCCTGCTGTTCCCTGCGTTGCCGATCGCACGGTCCTCGCCTGCCCGGGGATGCCGGTGCCGGTGCCCACAACGCCGGAGCTCGCCGGAGCCCGGGATGCCGCTGCCCCGGGTCCCCGGGATGCCGGTCCCTGCAGCACCCGGGGATGCCCGAGCCCCGGATCCCCGCGATACCTGAGCCCCGAGTCCCCGCGATGCCTGTTCCCGTGGCACCCGAGGATGCTGCAGCCCCGAGTCCCCGCGATACCGATATCTCCACCTCACCCCAAGTGCCGGAGCCCCGGGTCCCCGTGATGCCAGTTTCCGTCGCACCCGGGGATGCCTGAGCCCCGGGTCCCCGTGATGCCGGTTCCCGCTGCACCCGGGGATGCCGGTACCCTGGATCTCCCCGATGCCAGAGCCCCGGGTGCCCCCGATGCCGGTACCCCGGGTCCCCGAGACGCCCGAGCCCCGGGTCCCCGCTCACCTGCCCGGGCGCCGCCCCCGCCGCAGCGAGCGCTCCCGGCACGCGGAGCCGCGGAGCCTGCGGGGCCGGAGCGGGGGTCCCGCCCGCCGCCCCTCCCGGCTGTGCCGCCCCCGGGGAGGGCGAGTCTCATCCCCGGCCCCTGGCGGCTGCGGTGGGGCGGGAGCCGAGCGGGTGTCCCCACCCCACACCCCGGGGCAGCCCCAGAGCCTCGTGCGGGGCAGAGGGATGGGGATGCTCCGGGGAGACACCGCATCCCCCTGGAGAAACCCTCCCCATCTTGCAGGAAAGCCCACCGCATCCCCCTGGAGAAGCTCTCCTCATCCTGCAGGGAAGCCCACCTCATCCCCCTGGAGAAGCCCTCCTGGTCCTGTAGGAAGCCCAGTTCATCCCCTGGAGAATCTCTCCTCATCCTCATTCTTGCCCCCCCGGGAAGCCCACCGGGACTACAAGACAAGGGATCGGGGTCGCACAGTTGAGGTGCGAGGTTTGCCCTCCCGAAGCCATGTGGGGTGCAGCTGGGGCTGGATGGGAAGCCTGGTCCTGGCACAGGTATTGCCGGCGGTGGTCACCTTACCTGCTGGAAACACCCTCAGCAGCCAGGAGAACCTGCGGGATGGCTGGTGGGAGCCGCGGTGGGGGTATGAGCCTCGTCCAGCCCTGGCTTGTCCCCAGCTCTCTGCCAAGCTGCCCCGGTGGCAAGCGCTGTCCCTGGGGGGCTGAGCCCCCGGAGCTCTGTGGGGTGCAGCTGCTGCTTGGTGCCGCTGGTGTTCAGGCTGAGCAGGGCCCCGGCAGCGGTGCTGCCCTGCTCTGTGCAGGTGATGCAACTCTGCTCTCACAGTTGCCCTCCAAGTGTTCCAGCTCCATCTTCCTCCTTGGGACAGGGAGTGCGTAAGGCACTGGAGCGGTTTCCCAGGAAAGAGCCCCTCTGGCTCACAGAGCTTCCCACTCTCTCTTTAAAGTCTTATCAAGAGGTGGCAGAGAGTGCCAGGCACGACACACGCTGTGTTTCAGGTCAGCGAGCTGCCGCTGCCACCCAGGGCCATCCCCACACGGCCCAGGGACAGCTGCAAGCACAACAACTCCCCTGGAGATCAGCTGCTGGCACAGAGAGATGGGAAAGAAAGGATGGGAAACCTTCACAGGTTGACAGACGAGGCTGCATGTCTGCACAGCGACGGCTCATTGCTCCGGCAGCCGGCACAGAGCAGCTGTGCCAGCCAGGAGGTTCGCATGGGGCAGGACTTCACACCATCTTCCAAATCACATCCTTTGGCTTCTGATTCCAGCCTGGGCTGGAGCCTGTGAGCGTTCACCCTTCTCCAGGCTTGCACGCAGCCTTCTGAGAGCTTTTTTTAGGGGTCAGCATCCTTCCCTCCACCTGCACGCCTGCCTCCTGCAGCCGCATGTGCTGCCAGCCCGTCCCTGCGCCAGGCAGCGCTCACCGCTGCGGGGCCGTCGGCGTGTTTCCATGTGTGTGATGTGTCAGGCTGTGTGTGCCGTGTGCTTGTTTACATGGGAAAGAGGCAGCAGAGTGAGGGGGAAGGGACGAATTGGAGGGAGGCCTCAGAAAAAAAAAAAAAAAAAAAAAAAAGCAAAAAACAAACCGAGGATGAAAAAATAAAACAACCTGAGGGAAATTCCTCTGTTCCGTGATATGAAGCAAAAAGCATTTATTTTTATGGCAATTAGGGGTGGCTGAGCATCCCTGGAAGCTGCAAGATAACCATGCCCAGCTTTGCTCTGGGCACTTGCAAGCGCAGCTCTCAGCGGGTGCTGAGCCCCAGCGGGGTGCAGCCTGCGGGGTGGGAGGAGGGCTGGCTCCTGCATGGGGTTTTCTCTGTCTGTCACTGCCATCCTGTGAGCCAAGTGATTTTTTTTTTCTCCCTTCTGAAAAAATTTCTCAGCCAGATGTTTTTCAGGGAAGGAGCCGTGCCTTGCACTGTGAGGGTGCCCACTCTGTCTGGCACTTTGTGCCTGCATCAGGGTATCATTTACACCTCGCTACAGAGCAAACCTGAGCTCTGTGCCCCCCAAAACCAGTGGTTCCAGCACCAGGAGGTTCTCTGAGTGCTCCTGGGGGCTGTGCAGAGGAGTTGAAACATGAGTGGGAAGCAAGGCAGGGAGCTGTTGGGGCTCTGCCTTGTGACATCCTCAGGCTAGAGGGGCTGGGGAAACGAAGAGAGGAGACATACAGACATCTCCACGTCTCCTACTGCAGCTCCAAGCCCTGGCTGGAAGCAGTTGAAGGAGAGCAAAGTTCACCTTGCAGGCTGCAGAGTCCCTGCGTAGGCTTGTGCTGGTGTCACAGCATCCTTCAAAGCGACTTGGCTGCTGCAGAAATGGTACCTGAGATGAATTTCCTTGGATGCAAAAGGCCTGACTATCCCATTAGTGACCAGAGCTTGTTGGTCTGACTTCTCACTGACACTGGTGAGCCATGGCAGGAAAGGAAAACTCTCCTTTTAAGGTTCTTCCCTGGCAAACTGAGGAGCAAGGGGCCTTGCTGAGTGCAGTGGGGTTTGTGGCCACGCTGGGATGGCGCCGCTTCCCATGGCACTGGCCAGCCTTGCGCCTCCACCACAACTCCTGAAATGAGCTGGCGGTGATGCGGAGATGGGAACAGGCGGAAAATCAGGTCAGCTGGAAACGCCTCGCCATCTCTTCCTTTCATCCCCCATCTTTCTCTCTTGGGGAAGGAAGGTCTCCTCCCGCTGAAGCCTGAGGGTGATTATGTCGATAACCACATGGCAAATCCTCCATGTGGGGATGGGGAGGGAGGGGGGTGAAACCTCTTGCGTGGTCTCTACTGCAGTCTGGAAGCAAATCGCAGAGGCAGGGTGAGTCTGAAGCCAGCAGCCATTTCAGTGCTGCAGTGAGTCATTCCGAAAGGCGCTCAGCTTGTGGCAGCTCCCTTCCTTTCTTCCTTCTGCCTTTTTTTTTTAAATAGCTGATGTAGCAATACATTTTTTTTTAAAAAAGTGGAAAAATATATGAATATAACATGTCTGCAGAGCTCCTTTAATTAAAAGAAAAATCTTCAAGCACTTTTCATCCTCTTGGACATCCACTGTGAAAGGCTGGAGCCGCTGGGTATCTGTGATGTAGGAGGGTGGGATAGATCGAGGCGAGCAGTTGCGCACCTGGGAGAGCAGGGGATCCGTCTAGACGTCTGCTGATAGGGGCTGATTAATGCTGGGGGCACGAGCACAAAGCATTTAATAAATAGCCCTTTCCAGATGGAAAGAGCTAAATTAGGACAGACGCAAAATCCTGCTCTTGTGTTTTTCAGTGGCAAAAGCGCTTGAGCTTTCCTTAATGCTCATTTTTTCCTGGTGATTTTCACGCTTGCTGGTGTGTTTGTCCCTTCTGGCTTCCCCTGAGCTCTGGAAGGGAATTGCTTCAGCTGGAGGGGTTTGGGCTTCTCCTTCCCACACTGTGACTATTTCTATGCGACCCGCGCAGCCTTTCCTCTCCCTGGAACCAGCTCACAGTGTCGGGGGGCAGGGAAAGCCAAGTTGTTATGGCAGCATCCTCTGACCAGGGGGAGAGGAGTGGGGACCACCATCCCCATAACTCCCTCATCTTCCTCCCAGAGCTGCAAGGTGTCTGTAGGCGCCGCTGATGGGGAGATCTCAGCCTCCCCCATGGCAGGAGATTATTTAACCAGTCTTCTTCAGATCTGAGCCTCCCCCTGGCTGCATCAGCATCCCTGGATGAACCCACAGCGTCTGTCCCACTGCAGTGAGGTGACTGCATTGCCATCTGCCCACAGTGGACAGGAAACAGGTTCTCAGTGTGCGGCCTGGCTACAGCCCACAGCTCTGACAGTCTCAAACTTTTATGGTCTGGAGTTTTACTGAGCCCACTGGGTGCCTGAGCCAGGAGAGATTAATGAACGTTTGTTGAACTTGCTGGAGACCTTGGCTTGTGGTTGTGCTCTGAAGCTGTAACCAGAAACATGAGGAAATTTGGAGACTTAACACAGTGGTGGCTATTTTTGATGTGCAGAGGGAGCAGGGGGATGGTGCAGTGCAAAGTCAGGTACTTCGGGGCCATGATTTACTGTCTTGAGCACTTCCATGTGCCCCGAGCACATGTATTGCTTCCATCTTATAGCAATCTGCATCCTCCCTTGTGCTGCAACCCGTCCCTCTGCTCTGCCTCTGGTCGTTTGACTGGCCTCCAACGCCTAGGACACATCTCTGAAATGTAGTTCAACAAAGCCAAGGGCCATTCCCAGGATCACCACATACCTGCTGGAGCATCTTGGGACAGGCAGTCCTCTCAGACCATTCCCAGCAAGACTAGGAGTCACTGCGGGCAGGGATGCTGCCGTCTGTTCCCTACCACCGCACTGTGGTGCCAGAATGAGCCCAGGCACATTTAATTGCCTAGTACAGACAAAGCCACAGGAACTAATCATCATGTCCAAGCTCGCACAGGCAGCACAGGCTCACTGCTTGCTTTGTCCTCCAGGAGAGAAACAGGTAAAGGTGGAAGAACAAATTTCACTGTAATTAAATCTTACAGTACTGCAGGTCAAATCATCCGAGGGACCAGGAGTGCAGCTGAGCCTTTGAGGCTCACGTGGTGCAGACGCCCGCCCTGCACTTTGATTTCCATAACTGTGCATGTCCACGGCCACAGCCACGGTCACAGAGGCAGCACACGGTGGCCCCCGACCCGACCATTGCTGGGCACAGCTAGGCATGATGGAACAGGGAGGTCTTGTGCTGCCCCAGGCATGGCATTGCCTTATAAGTTAGTATTGGGTGAGGACAGGAGGAGATGAGTTGGCAATCAGTCTCTCCATGCAGCTAGGGAGTTGGGAGAAGCTGTTTCCCTGAGATAGTTGATCCTACTTGGTTGGACTCAATGATCCAGTGGGTCTTTTCCAACCTTGTGATTCTATGATTCTACAGATCCTTTCATCCCATAGCAAGTACAGGCAAGGGGCTGGCATGGCGGGAGGATGCCCTGGGGCTCTGCAGCTCCAGGAGAGCTTGGGTTGAAGAGCGGCCGCTGTGTTTGAGGCCCTTCAGTCCCTGTCTGGCTGTGACAACAATTGGAAATTTCAAGGCGAAACTGTAAATTGCTGATAAATTGTCACTATTCTTGTTATTTTGTAGGTAAAAGTGCCAAGGTGGTTTGAGGCTCTCAGTGAGCGCCTGGCTTCTGCTGCAGATCAGCCTCTGCACTGGCAGGGGTGCGAGTGCAGAAGCAATTCCGGTTGGAGATTACAAGAGCATGGGCTG
The DNA here is from genome assembly GCA_013389865.1 of Piaya cayana. Lineage (NCBI taxonomy): Eukaryota > Metazoa > Chordata > Aves > Cuculiformes > Coccyzidae > Piaya > Piaya cayana. The sequence continues at coordinate 156,724 of WAAB01021038.1, read as the reverse complement.
AGGGGAAGAGGCTCGTCTGTCCCTGCAAGGATGCCAAAGATCTTTCAGGCTCCCCACAGGACTTTCTGGAGGGGCTGAGGGTGGTGGAGTGGCTCGGGATCTCGAGGCTCCTAAGGATGCTGGGAGGCTTGCTGGTCTCCTTCATCCCATCCCTACTTGTCCCTCTTGCAGACATCAGTCCTGTGTGGGCAGGACACCCCAGTCCAAGCAGGACTTGGGGCTGATGGAGCTGTGGCATCAGCCATCCACCCTGCGAGATGCTGGAGCACTGGGGAGCAGGGCGGAGTGTCACCTCACACCTGAGGGGTGGCTCTGGGGGCCCAGGCTGCCCGGGACTCGCTTGTGCTCCCCTCAGATCAGCCCTGCAGGAAAGCTGAAGAGCCACAGTGAGAGAAGCAGGGATGTCTGACAGCTCCTTGGCCTCCTGATAGATATTCTGCTGCTGCATGGAGAATCACTGCTGTCTTCATGTCAGAGCCCAGGTTTTACGACGCCAGCTATGGATTTTTCCCTGCTGTGCAACTGGCCTGGCTGCTCATCATAATATTTTGTAGTTTTGAGGGTTTTTCACTGGAAGTTTCTTTGAGCAAGCAGCAGAGGAGCAGCCAGTGATGCAGGAGTTGACCCAAAGATGAGAGCTCACCGGCTGAGCCTGGCTGATCGGGAGATGTAGGGCTGCTCACTCCTACAAAATGCACACAGCGTCCCATGTCCCATCACCTCCTTCCACCAATATTGCCATGTTGAAGGTACCCCTCACTCTTTGCCTGATTTATGGGGTCCAGGGTTTGGCTTTTGAGGTAGGTTCAGGTACCAAGAAAGGACATATCTAACTTTCCAAAGTCTTGCAGCAGCAGAAAAAGCATTTACATCCCAAGAAAACCCCTATTTCTTGGTGGACAGCCCGTACTGGGGCACAGCGTAGCACCCAGGCAGAAACTCCATCTGCCTGGGGTCTGGATGGAGCCTTCTGATGACATTTCAGAAAAAAAACTCATTCTATTTTTAGTGTCCATAGTGCACAGAGCCAGGGAGTCAGGACATGAGTCCTGAGCCCAGCCCCATGGTGGAGACCGGGGCTAATGTGAAAAGCGGTCGTGCATCTCTGAGGATGCTCAGAGCAGCGGCGGCCTGCCCGAGGCTCATTAACGTGATTGAGTCACAGGAGCTCCTGGAGCAGAAAGGTATTGGGGCAATGGCCCTTTGCCTGCTTTTCATCTCCACTTGGTCAGACTCCAATCATGCTGGGATCAGGGTGGTTCTCTGATTTGCACCATTGCTTTTTCTTTGTGCCTTGAAGGTCCGAACCTCTCCCTCTGCCTGTCTGCGCAAGAACACAAAGCAGCGGTCTGCGAGGCCGGGCTGCTTTTGCCCATCTGTCCCTGACTAATGTGAAACTCAGGTTCATGAATCATTCATGAGGCTTTATTTAGTATAATCATTTCTGACATCCAGTGCCTGGGAATAGCATTTTGGGACAGACCGTTTGTGAACAGAGAACTCCAGAAATAATAAGCTGACGTTTATCCCATCTGAACTGGGAACATGCAGAAGGGGAGGGAGAGGGGTGAAGCAGCCGTGCCTCCTTTGGAGGGAATCGCGGGTTGCTCTCTAATTAGCCGAATGTGTAAAAGCTAAATATTGACATAGCTTTGCGGTTCCCTGTGACTTGCAATCGCATTGCATGTTATTAACCTACATAGTTGTCGTGCAAAGGAGCATCTGTGTGCGCCTTGGTGCAGGCAGGGCTGGAAAGGCAGGAATTCCCTTGTGCGATGCTGCTGGCACTAAGGCGAAGCTGGTGCCAGGACCTGAAGGAGCTGGGAAAGGGCTTCCCTGCTGCAGCTGGAGCTGGGTGTGGCAGGAGCTCATCTGGGCTGCCCTATAGCATAAACATCCCACCCTCCTCCTTTGCTTTATTGTGGGGAGGTGCTGGTTTCAGCTGGGAGGGTTTCTCTGCAGGTCAGTAGCCCCATTTAGAAGGGAATGCGCAGGTACCCTGGTGTCTGTGCTGGTGGATTTGGGGGTGATGGTGAGTTTGACACTGACCTTGCTCAGAGCACATTTGCAAGCCATGAATTGGGAGCTGTGCTACAGCCTGGGGTGTGTGCAGGGCAGGCACCTATGTATGGGAGGTGATTTGCTCGCTTTTGTTGCTGCCTTCTCTGTGTACTGCTTCATGTGAGGCTTGAAGTGCTTTGCCAGAACAGTTATTTGTGTAACATCCCAGGTGCTGGGCTGAGTGCAGACACCAGCCTGTCTGATGGACTGTGGGTCTGGCCTTGGAGCTGAAGGCTTGGGTTGCAGAGAGAGTGTGGCAGAGGGAGCCTGCACCCCTGCCTGCCTCCTGCTGAGCTCTCACGTGTGCTGTCATGCAGAGGAAAGAGGTTTCTATCTCCTCTGTGCTTTTTCTGTGTGGGGACAAGGGAGTGCTAGCACGCAGGGACCTCCCCCAGCTACAGGATGCTGCCAGTGCCTTGGGGTTGGTTTTGACATCCTTTCCTTTTGATTCCTGGGCTGGGGGAAGCCTTACCAGCCTCTGGCGGGTTTCCCGGGTGTGCAACCTTGTGCAGTTGCAGGAGCGAGCAGTCCAGTGAGGATTTCTGGTGGGATGGAGGAGTGCATGGAGCCAAGTGGCTCAGCTGAGCAGGGCACAGGTTTGCGGCCACTTAGCCATCATGGAGAATGCAGCTTCTGTACCAGAAGGACCTTGTCACAAACTGCTTGTGAGGCTTGGCAGCACTTTGGGCAGGCAAGAAATTGCAGGGGGGCTGCTCTGACATCCCTGGGGCTATAGTCCTGTCCTCTGCTAGACTCTTCTGCTCTGGTTTCCCTTGCCCTGCAGGGGGCTGGGTGCAGTGCTGGGTTGGTTTGCTGGAGCCAGGCAGAAGGGACAGTTTCTACCTTGGTTGCCTTAAAAGCTTCCTGGTGACAGCAGCAGTCTTCCTCTGCTGTGCCAGCATGGGACCTGGTTCCTTCTCTGCCCTTGCTGTGCAGTGGGAGCTGTTACCATGTGTTTCTCCTCACCACATTTGGGGTGGGGCACTGGGTAGGCTTATATGTGCATCTTATCCATGGCAAGACTCCGGAGCAGGGAAAAAGCAGCTCTTCGTCTTCAGAAAGAAAATGCTGGAGGGGATCAGGTGGCGTGAGCCAGCTCTGGCCCTGACCACCCTCTCCCTGCAGCTGGAAGGTACCTTGATCCAGGTGAGGAGCAGAGTTTGTACAAATAATCACCCCCACAGAAGAAAGCAGAGTGAACCCATACAGCTGCTGACTTCTAGTAGTGCGAGGATGATGTATTTTCTGCAGAGCTGTGTGTACATATATATATTTTTTTTTTATGGTGGGGAGCAGAATGGTATCGACTCATTTTCCCACCTGAAATACTGCTACTTCTCTCCAGAGGAGATGAGGCTGAGGACCACATATCGCCCCCAGCTATGGGCAGAGATGCTGCTGAGTGGATCTGCTCAGCCTGGGGTATTTTCTCCTCTGGATCTGATGCGAGAGCTGCATCCTGCTGAACCCGTAGCTTCTCACTTCTGAACCAGGCTAGTTAAAGAACTCTCCCTTTTCAAAGGTTTTCAAACCTGTAGTAATTCTTATTAGGCTGGTTTGAATCATCTCTTGAAAAGGTCTCATATCACTCTTGAGCACCAAACTGTTTTGTATTCAGACCCCGATCACACCGTCTCTGGAGCCAGAGCATGAAATACGTAGGGAGAAAGCTCCTGGAAAATATTAAAAAGATGTTGACGTGTGCATGAGACATGCCGTGGGTGAGACTTTTTTTGCCCTCTCTGTCTGAGGGAGAGCCATGGGACTGTCATCATGATGCTGTTGGCTCCTCGGGGAGCTGCTCTGGATCACAGGAGGGTTGCATGCTTCCTTCAGGGCTGGTCCAAGAGTGACTGGACTAAATCCCCATGAGAGCTTGGCTTCTTGCAGGCAAAAGGAGCTGAACAGCCCTGTGATGCTGCCCCTGCTGTGATGTGCCATGATGGATGCTTGCTAGCCCAGTACTGGGTCCTTGGCTGCAGCTTTTGCCTGTGTTCCCAGCAGCAGATCCCAGGAGAAGGATCCACAGCATTGAGTCTGGTGTTGTGATCAGCTCCCAGGCATGGAAAACTAACCTCTCTGCCTCTAGGCAGCTCCAGGCCCAGCGAAGCAGATGACATGGGAAGAACCGGCATGGAAATGATTCCTCTCTGGCATAGGATGTGCTGCTTTTCCTGCTGTCTTCTTAGTACGTAACTAGGATGCGGAGGGGAATTCCCTTCCTCCCTAGAGATCCAGATGCAAAGGCTTTTCAGTCAAAGCTTGCTGCCAGGAGCTTTCTGTGATCCTTCCCTGTGCACGCTCTGGTGCACTGCTCAGCTCCTCCCAGGTGGGTGCCAGCTGCGTGGGGGGTGACACTAATCCATGGTGATGGGAGCTGGGTGTTACTGGAAATGCTGTGCGAGAAGGTAGGGACCTGTGCCTGGGAGAGGACGCGGAGGAGATAAGGCAGGTGGATATACAAGCCTTCTGCATTTCCTTGGGGATTTCTAGCTTGCAGTGCTCCCAAACAGAATGCAGCAGGACCAGATGTGCCCATAGCATCCTCCTCTGGTCCCCAGAGCAGTCTCCTCCTGCCTGCCTGAGCCAGCAGCTGGGTGACAGCAGTGACATGGGCACAGCTTTCTCTACCTCAGGGCAGGAGGTGGGACTTCTCCATATCTGGAGGCCCCAGGGTGCAGTTTGGGGAGGATGAAACCCTCCTGGGTGGCTGCCTCACCCGTGTCTCAATGGAGGAGCCTCTGCACGGGGCACATCAGGCTGTGCTGGCCCATGAGTTCTGCCAGCTGAGAGGCGCCCCATGCCTGGAGCTTTCTGTGTTTAATTAAACCAATTACCAATTTAATCTTGTTAACAAACCAAGATAATTGCAGCATTATCAAATTAGCCGGCTGCATGGAAATGCCTGCTTAATAGCTGATAATAGCTGGTCCTGATGGAGGAGGGAGGGTTCTGATCTGTGACTAGTAACTGGCGGGAGGTGTAATTGTGCTTCTCTGCCCTTGGCTGCTGTGGGGATGGTCAGGGAGCACTGGGGCTCTGCCATCCCACAGTGTTTCCTGCTCAGGAGTGGGTTGGTGCAAGCATGGCAGAGACACTTTCCCCTCAGCAGGACACTGTGCTGGTCAGAAGCAATGTCTGATTCTACATGGACTTTGGCTGATGAGCTCCCAGCCCTTGTTCTGCCTGTCCCTGCCAGATTCACCTGGTGTTTCCAGCCTCCCCTGGAACTGTATGTGCTCTCCAGTTATCTCTGCCCTTCCCTGGCAGAGAGGTGGTCTTTTACTGCTAGACTTTTTCCCTCTCAGTCACTGAATAATTTCTAGGTCTTTGCATCCCTCACTCTAGTCCCTCCATGGGGGTGACCATGGATGAAGGTGCTTCAGCAGTTGCTCCCCCCAGCCTTGACTCAGACAGGGAAATGAAGTGTTTGATCCCATGTATGTCATACTCTGTAGAAGACTAAGGGATTGCAAGGGTCAAACTCTCTTCTTTGATGGCTGATGTCCAGTGAGGACCTTGTGTCTTTTTGCCCTGAACCTGAATCCATGTGTGCCTGAATCCAGTTCCCAAGTCCAGCCTGGGACCTCTTTTCCATGCATGCTCCGCATCATCTGCGGTGACAGAGTCACCAAGGGGGGGTGGGAGTGGCAATTGTATGTATTTTATTTCATTATTAATAGTGTTTCCCTTATTATTGTCTTTTCCAACCTGGTGATTCTACGATTCATTAAAGCTGTTTTAGTTTCCAACCTGCAAGTTTTTCTCTTGCTCCCCTTTCCCTGGGGTGAGGACGAAGGGCATGACTGCTCGCATTTAGCTGCCAATCCAGCTGGGCTAAGGCTAAGCTGTGACACCTTCCCACAGCCCTGCCTTCCTCAGGGAGTTCCTGGGAGGACACCCTGCTCTCCAGGGCTCCTCACAGCCTGCCAGGAACATCCCCTAAAGCACCCTATCATTCCTTTCTCCAGCCCTTTCCCATTCCCCTCTCCTCCTGGGGTTTGTATGCCTCTGGATGGGTTTTACCCCCCAAGCCAGCCCCTAACTACACTCTAGCTGTGCAGATGGATGGTTTTCATCTTCTTCCCCAGACAGAAATTTAGGGGTGAAAGCAGTAGTGGGAGCATGTGCCAGGATGAGCCTGGAGAGAGGCAGGAGGAGGTGGGGAAAGACATTGCATATCATGAGCATCCCTAGGACAAGCTCTTTTATTTGCAGTGGGGAAGCAGAAGGAGAGGATACACAGGTAACACTGCAGTAGCTGTCATCAAGGCCATCCTGGAGCCAAGGTGTTCACCGAGTGTGGGCTAGTGGCTGTTCCCATCATCCTGGGAGCCGGCACCGAGCAGGACAACTTGGCAGAGATGTGGGAGCTCACACTGAGGAAAGGGAGAGAAAGCAGCAGTTTGGGTCTGGCACTCAGCGTAACCGCAGCTCACCTGCCTGGCCATCAATCATTCCAGCCTGACAGTGGGAGGCTGGAAGCCGGACACATCTCCCTGCCCAGAGTCACTGTCACTGTCTCTTCCCCCCATCTGTCCCACAAGGAGGTGGGTGCAGGAGGGGTTCCCCAGACCCTACCGTGGGAGTTGGAGAGGAACTCTGGGGGTTGGACGCATCTCAGCCCGCAGGAGGATGGGCAGCACTTCTGCTGTGGTGGACATGGTCTTCTGAAGTCACACTCATTAGGAGGATTGGGTATCGCACAGGTGAAGCGGATGTGTGGGCAGGACCAGGCGCTGCCTGCAAGAGGAGGGAGCTGTTTGCTCCAGGCTGCTGGCAGCTGAGGGACCCTGGGGAGCTCCCCCCTACAGCAAACACCTCTTTCCTTTCCTCTCATGGCAGAGATTCCCCAATCCAAACACAGCTCCTTCCCTACTTATGTGCTTTTCCCCTCTGTAAGTTATCCTAGGACTTCTCATACCTGTTGGCAGCTCTGTCCAGAGGATGAACATCCCCACCAGGAGAAGTGCAGCCACTGACTTCATGCTGATGTGTCTCTGAGAGGTGCAGGTATGGTGAGTTGAGGGGTTGCTGACATTTAAACTCTTGGGGAGGATGGGGGTGGGGACCTGGGCTGGGCATGTGCTAATGTTTGTACCTTTTTCCTCTGCTGTTGCGCTGTGTTTTCTGGAAGCTTTTTGCATAAGATACAGATGGGATTGTTCAGTTGCTCAAAAAGCAGTTATTCCATTGCACAACTGTCTCCTGCAGCCACAGCTTGGGCTGAGGGACAAGCCAAGGGGAGATGGTCTAGTCCATCGTTCCCCATGCTGGAGGTGATGGAGCTGCTTTCTCCTGGGCAGGAGACACCATCATGGTGACCATACCGTGTTCCCTTCTAGGGGTCCCTTATGTGGGTTTCCCTCAGAATCCTGTTTCCATGTGGACCCACAAACCAAGGATATTTGCTTTGTCATCAGCCAAAAGTCCCTATGCAGCTCAAGGGCCACGTGACTGAATCCTAACCCTTTGATGGCTGTGGAGATGAGGCGCTGTAGTCCTTGCTCACATAGCAAAAACCTCATCAGCCTTCAGGCCTCTGTTTTCTCCTTCACAAGGAGGCTGTACCCCCCTCTCTGCTCTGTGCAGAGCTGTTCTCTTTAGGTGCTCTTGGGCAATGGAAAATTACTCCATTTCCCACCAACAGGTCAGTGTCCCCCTCTCCTTGTGTAACCAGTTCCTGGAGCCTTTCCTTGGGATTTCTGGGGCTGGCAGACACCTGGGCTGTGCTGGGAAGAGGTGCTGGGAATGCCCTGATTCAGGGTGAAGGCAGCCCACAGCTAAATGCCCTGTGCTTGTCCAAAGGGCAGGCTCAGGCAGCCCCTGATTTTGCAACCAGGCAGGACAAGGAGCAGCAAAAGCCCAGGTATTGCCCCTACGTGCTCCACACAGCCCCTGGAGCCTCCTGTTTTCACCCAGGGCATGGTGGCCATCTCCTTATTCCTGCTCGGACTTCCCTTCTTATGCCTTAATGTGCTGTATTAACTGGATCTTAACTTGCTAGGTGCCTGTTAATTATTGTCCCATATCCCTAATGATTGAGGCTGCATTTTTGCTTTGTAAAGTCGTTTATCAAATAATCAGAAGAGAATTTGGCCAATCCAAATAGACTTTCTGGGCTGTGCACAAACGATTTAGCACTTTTAATAAGAAATACAAGCATTGGATTAAGTTTTAAGCATCCAGCAGCTGTGGGGGCTGGAGAGAACAGTGCTGTGCTGTGCCAGGATCCAGCTAGGGTGGCGTTTGGAGCTGTACCCTCGAGACAGGAGAGAAAAAACAAGGATCAAGGCTTGGATTCAGCTGTAGAGAAGCTGGGGGGAAAAGAAATCCATGTCAAGGACTTTGGATAGTGCTTTATCTGTAACAAGTCCATAGGGAAAAGGTCTAAAATCTGTTTCTATTGTGAATTACCATGGAATAACCCAGACCATGGCACTCCTGTTCACAAGGCCACCTGCAGTCTCTGTGTTGCACTCTGCCACATCCGCAGCACCATTGCCCTAGGATCCTGCAGAGCCATCCACAACCCACACTGCTCACACTCTTCTGCCTGTGGAGCACTTTGTGAGCCTCCTCCCCAAGCAGCAAGGTCCGAGCTGCGCAACGCTGAGGATTCTGCCTGCTGATGCTGCAATTTCTCAGCCAAGTCAGGGCTCTCTAGTTTGTTTTCTGCAGGGGTGGCAAGGTGGGAGGTCAGCAGCCCCCTCCAGCTAGGGGGTTGACTATAGCCAAGCTCCAGCTTTAGTGAGGTGCATAAAGCCCCCAAAGGACCCCTTGCACCCTGCAAAGCAGCCCTTGTCCCTTACCAGGTGATGCAGTGCTTTCAGTCTGATGCCACGCTCTGTCTATCTACCCCCTGATTGTGGCTTGAGGATGCTCTGCTTGCCCCCAGGCTGGGTCCCCCACCTCAGGGTGCCCAGAGAAGGGGTGCCCCCATCCCCTTACACCCTCTTTAGCGCTGGTGTCTGGTGCCATCTAGTGAAAAGCCACTAGTGAGGCTCTGCAGGATCACGTAGCCTTGCTCCCAGATGCGACCCCACAACCTGTCCTGGGGATGCTTTCCTAATAATCCCACCTCAGCTGGTGCCCAGCTCCTGCTGCTCTCCCTCTCGCACCTCCCCACCAATGCTCTGCCATCCCGGAGGCCACACTGTGCTGCCAGCCCTCACTGAGCCTTTGTCTTGCTGCCAGTCCAGCTCCACTCTGTCTACAACTACCCTTAATATTTGCCAAAATTACAGGAGGCCAAGGCAGGCTTAATGATGCCTGCAGGGTGTGCTGTTATCTGCTTTGATCAAGCCTGTTATTAAATCCCAAACTCAGCTCCTTGCTTCCTCTCTCCCCTTGCTTTTCTGAATTTTTCCTTCAGTTCCTGTGGGTTTTTAGGGAGCTGCATGCAGAGTGGGGAAGTCCCAGACACTATTTCAGGGTTGCAGAACACTCCTGTGGCTTGTTGGTTGCTGTGCTCCCTATCAATAGGGGCTTGGATGTGGCTTATGACCATCAACACCTTCCTAAACCACCTGCTGGGCTGTGGGGTAGGTGGGAAGGATGAGGGTAATGCATGGGGTGGGATATGGGGCTTGAGATGAAAGAGGAGGGATTTAGATGAGACATTGGGAAGAAATTCTTCGCTGTGAGGGTGGTGAGGCACTGGCACAGGTTACCCAGGGAAGTTGTGGCTGGGGAGTGTGGGTGGCACAGCATCCAGCTGAGGTTGGATCTGCAGCATCCTGAGGTGCCCACACAGCAAGGATTTTTCCAAAGGTTTTTCAGAGCCTGGGGTCAGGGGGTCTTTGCAGAAGCCACAGCCCCCTATGCCGACACAGAGTTGCCTCCCTGGCCCTGCAACCCAGCCAAAAGGAGAAGCACATGTCATACAAATCTTCAGAGTATTTATTGTCAGGATAGAAATTTCTTTATATAAAAAAGTGTTTAAAAATAGTACTAATCTGCCCTCAGAATGAAATATTATATATATATATACACACACACATATGTATTTATAGAAAGAATTATTAGCATTTTGCTATGTGATAAAAGAACAAACAAGATAATGACCAGTTCTCAAACAATTCTGCTCAAATCAGGGCAAGGGGATCTGCTGATTCCTGCTTTCCCCCTTTCCCCTGGGTGCATACCCAGGCACCACACATCCCTGTGCCCTGCTCACAGCATCTAGCTCTCTCTACCCCACCGCTTGGCAGCAGGTGCCAAGAGCAGCAGCTCTCAGGTGGGAGCACTGTAGGGTTCTTCTCTTGCAGGGGCTGGTTCATCCCAGCTGCTTTGGGGAAAGGCTGGGGGTCACTTCTCCGTGTTCAAAGCCCAGCCTGCCCATGCAGTCATTCCACCTCATCCCAGACCTACCAGTTCAGAGGCAACAGTGAAGGCTGAACACCTTTTTTTGGGATTTTTTTAGCATTTTTCTTCTTTTTAAATACACTCCACATCCCCCTTGGGATTTCGTAATACAAGAACAAACACTGATGCTTTACAATAACCTAGCAATAACAATGCCTCGTAGCTACTGTATGTCTCCGTGCCCCATCTGAGCACTGCAGCCTTTTGCAAGGATCACTTCTTGTCACCGATCTGCTTTTCCAAGTCTTCAAGTCTGGCTGTCATCTGAGCAAGTGAAAGTGCTAAGGAAACAGTGTGAGCCAGATGGTCTGGTGGGCAAATTGCTTTTTCCCCTTGAAGGAGCCTAAAACTTTCCCCGCTCCCATTTATCCAACCCTCCTTTCCCTGCATGCAGCCTGTCCCAAGGCTGCCCCACACTCCAGGAAGCCCAGGCATCACCCCAAAGGATATTCTTCTCGGTCAGGCTCTGCAGGATGGCCACGGTGTTCGTCTGGAACTGCACCAGCACCTCGCACTCACACGGGCTGCGGATCTCCGTCTCGCCTTTGCCCTCCTCTGTGACCGTGGGGGTTTGGGTGCAGTCAGAGCCACAGCCCCACGGTGCCTGGCTCTCCACTGCTCCCACACAGCACAGGTCCCTTGCCCCTACAGTGACCATCTCTCCCCCTCCTTTTCCTCTCTTTTTCCAGCCTTGCTCCTTTTTTGCAAGATTGCATCCCTGCCAAGCATCCCAGCAGGCATCCCACAGAGCTGCGGTCACAATGTGCCAAGGACACCCAGGGCTGAGCTTCACTTCTCCTTCAAGCTGGGGTGGCAGGGGGCATGCTGACCCCATGTCTGTAGCCCTGCAGGGGTCCCAAGGGCACTGGAGAGCCTCAGTGCACCCCAGGGCAGGGAGACCCTCACAGTAACCCATTGCGGTACTCGTGCACCCAGCAGCAGTGCAGGTCTGGATGAGGAGATAAGTCATCTTTGAGTCTAGGGGAGCATCCCTCAAGGCAGGGTGCATCCCCCTGCCCCAGCCTCTGCTCATGCAGCAGCCCTGGAGTGGCTGCTCACATTGATACTTTTGTTTTAAACCCCGTTAACTCCGTTTTCTCCTCTTTCAAATCCCTCCCCTAGACCCATCTCTACACATGCAATAGTCTGGTGAGAACCAGAGACACCTGAGGCTCACACCAGCCCAGCTCAGCCCTGTGGTAGAAGGCACAGGGTGACAGACACACAAACTACTCCACTGGCTCTGTGGGGAAAAAAGGGCTCCCCTCTGCTTGGGGCTGAGCCTCCTGCTCTGGCCAGGGGCACCCACCTGGGCACATGTTCAGCTTGAAGTTCTCCACCAGGTGGGTCATGGTGGTGAAGTCTGCTGAGTAGGAGAAGTGCTGCTCCACTGGCTCAGAGGCAATCGCCCTGAGCTCCTCTTCCACAGCCTTGCCGACACCCACGGCAAACATGACAATCCCTGTGTGGCAACAACACATCTTGAGTACCATGCCGAGCACCCTGCATCCAGCAGCCCCAGGCCCACAGGGAGCAAAATCAAGGGTGCAGGATTTCTCCTGGGTTTCCCAAACACACAGCAGGAATTTGGGAAGGATGGACAAGAGCATGGCAGTACCACTGTGATGCAGGATGATGTTTATGTGTGTTTAATGGGGTTGTTTAGGCTGGAGAAGAAGAGGCAGAGAGGAGACCTCATTGCTCTCTACAAGTACATAAAAGGAAGTTGTGGAGAGGAGGGAGCTGGGCCCTTCTCCCAAGTGACAGGGGAAAGGACGAGAGGGAATGGCCTCAAGCTCCACCAGGGGAGGTTTAGGCTGAACATTAGGAAAAATTTTTCACAGAAAGGGTCACTGGGCACTGGCAGAGGCTGCCCAGGGAGGAGGTTGAGTCGCCTTCCCTGGAGGTGCTTAAGGGATGGGTGGATGAGGTACTGAGGGACATGGTTTAGTGTTTCATGGGAATGGTTGGACTTGATGATCCGGTGGGTCTTTTCCAACCTGGAGATTCTACGATGCTGCTCAGAGCACCCTGTGACCACAGCAGAGTCACATCTGCCCCTGTGGACCTGGGCACTGCAGCATTCCCCAGAGCCAGCCACCCCAAGGAACCATCCCAGAAAGCCCAGAGCACTGCAAGGTATTCCAGCCCTCCGCACCTGATTCCTTTGCTCTCCTGGCCCATTCAGAGATGTCATCCTGGGAGCGCCCATCCGTGAAGACAAGGCCAATTCTGGGGATGTTGTGGGAGAGAGGTCTGGCACCTTCCAGCTCGGAGAAGCTGTGCTCCACCATGTGCTTGAGGGCAAGACCCGTCATGGTGCCTTTCTCCATGTACTCCACCTCCATCACTGCCTTCTTGATCTCGTCTGCGCTGTGGTACTTGTTGAGGGGGAACTCAGTGCGGACGCGGCTGGAGTACTGCACCAGCCCTACCCGTGTGCTATGGGGGGACACCTCCAGCAGGTCCACAATGCGGTTCACAAACTGCTTCACCAGCTCAAAGTTTTGGGGCCGGACGCTCTTGGAGCCATCGATCACCATCACCAGGTCAATGTGCCCAGCCCCACATTCTGTAGCACAAGGGGAAGGTGAGAAAGGACCATCAGAATGAAGATGCCCAAGGGGCAGAGCTGCTGAGCTCCAGGACACCAAGTGGACCCCCTGGAACTGCAGTTGGGGTAAGGCCAGGAAGCACGACCAAGCATGCTCAAGGGTCTCAGGCCAAAAATCTCCATTGCCACTCTAGTGGCCCCTGGAGGAGAAAGACCTGGGAGTGTTGGTTGACAGCGACTGAACACAAGCCAGCAGTGGCTCAGGTGGCATCTCGGCTTGTATCAGAAATGGTGTGACCAGCAGGTCCAGAGGTTATTCTCCCTCTGGACTCAGCACTGGTGACACCACTCCTCAAATCCTGTGTTCAGTTCTGGGCCCCTCACCACAAGAAGGACATTGAGACTGGAGCGAGTCCAGAGAAGAGCAACAAAGCTGGTGAAGGGGCTGGAGAACAGGCCTTATGAGGAACGGTTGAGAGAGCTGGGGGTGTTTAGCCTGGAGAAGAGGAGGCTGAGGGGAGACCTCATTGCTCTCTACAACTACCTGCAAGGAGGTGTGGAGAGGAGGGAGCTGGGCTCTTCTCCCAGGTGACAGGGGACAGGATGAGAGGGAATGGCCTCAAGCTCCGCCAGGGGAGGTTTAGGCTGAACATTAGGAAAACTTTTTCACACAAAGGGTCACCGGGCAGTGTCAGAGGCTGCCCAGGGAGGTGGTTGAGTCACCTTCCCTGGAGGGGTTTAAGGCATGTGTGGACGAGGTGCTGAGGGACATGGTTTAGTGATTGATGGGAATGGTTGGACTCGATGGTCCAGTGGGTTTCTTCCAACCTGGTGATTCTATAATTCTATGATTCTAAGGTCTTTCCTAGGTCTCCCTTTTCCTGAACCTTTCCTCAAAGCTCCTGTTACATCTTCTGGGCCATGCCTCTGAGGACAGAAACCCGGATCCATCCCCACAGCAGCCAGGTTGCCCCATCAAGGCCAGAAAAAGTTCCACTTAGACTTCCAGCCTAGTTTCAGGTAAACCATTGCCAGGAGCCCAGACGAGGAGGATGCCAAAAGCTGCGTCCCAGTACTTACTGCTGCATGTCTTGCCATCAGCCTGGAGGTGCTGGCCCTCGGGGCACATGCAGTAGAAGGAACCCTCTGTGCTCACACACTTGAACTCACAGCCATGATCCACCCCATTGCAGAGATCAGTGGCTGGAAGAGAGCCAAGAGCACAGGGTTACCCCAATCCAGGCAGGGTTGCCTCATCACGGTATGTGTTGTACGCCACAGCCTGTGCCACGTGCGGTGCCGGGACATACCTCTGCAGGACCTGCTGTCGGGCTGCAGGGTGAACCCGTTGCGGCAGCGGCAGTAGTGCCCGTTGGGGATGCTCACACACTCGTGCTGGCAGCTGTGGTTTCTGAAGCTGCAGTAATCAATCACTGGTGAGAGAAGGAGAGGGGTGGGCAGAAAGGATGTTGAGTCTCTGTAGTGAGTCTAGAGAAGAGCAATGAAGCTGGTGAAGGGGCTGGAGAACAGGCCTGATGAGGAACGGCTGAGAGAGCTGGGGGTGTTTAGCCTGGAGGAGGCTGAGGGGAGATGTCATTTCTCTCTCCAGCTACCTGAAAGGAGGTTGTGGAGAGGAAAGTGATGGCCTCATGTCCTAAGTGACACGGGATAGGATGAGAGGGAATGACCTCAAGCTCTGCCAGGGGTTGATTTAGGCTGAACATTAGGAAAAAACTTTTCACAGAAAGGGTCATTGGGCACTGGCAGAGGCTGCCCAGGGAGGGGGTTGAGTCACATTTTCTGGAGGGGTTTAAGGGACGGGTGGACAAAGTGGTAAGGGACACAGTTTAGTGTTTGATAGGAATGGTTGGACTCGAAGATCCAGTGGGTCTCTTCCAACCTTTTTATTCTATGATTCTATGAAAGAGAAACACAAAAAAAAGAAGAGGGAGAGCAAGAGGAAAATGAAGGAAGGACACAAAGGGAGACGGACACTTACTAGAGCAGCTCTTCTTGTCCTGGTTGAGGTAGTAACCTGCATGGCACCGGCACGAGTATGACCCACGAGTGCTGACACACTGGTGCTGACAGCTGTGTCTCCCATCTGCACAAGCATCGATGGCTGCAGGGGAACAGGACACCCATCACCCTCCTGTCATAGCCTCACCAGGGCAGCTGAGCAGTTGCTCCAGGGCTTTGAAGCAGCTCCCAGCACCATGAGACAAGAAGAAAAAGTCATAGAGTGGTGGAGAGACCAAATAATACAGCTTTGCCCTCACATGCAGGACCAAAACACTCTGCGCTTTGGCAGCTGGGACGTGCATCTCCTGGGACCCACCGCCCAGAGCCCCCTCAAGTGACAGGCAGCCAGTTGTGCCCCCATGAGCCCCGTGTGTCCCATCCCAGAGAGGTGACCAGAATTTAGCAAAGCTGAGTGTTCACAATTGTTACAGATCCAGGAGGCAGTGTGCCTGGTGAACAGAGCACCCAGGTTGCTGCTGGCGCCATGGGATCCTCTGCTACCTTTCAGCTTCCCTCTGAGAGACCTGTAGCTACAAGCTGCCTGTAAGTGTTACGATTAAAAAACCAGTTTTTACGGGAACAGGTCTTTCCGTCCACGTTGAGCCTGTAGCCTGGGTTGCATTCACAGTAGAAGGAGCCGGAGGTGCTGACACAGCTGTGCTGGCAGCCGTGCTCCTGAGCCGTGCACGCGTCCACTGCTGCAAGACAGAGAGGGCATCAGAGCAGCCTGCAGGCAGGCTGGATGCACAGGGACCCTCAGCTCCAGGACGTGCCCTGTCCCTGCAGCCAAAGGTCACCAGGATGACTGGCACAGCCCTGGCCCTCCCAATCCCAGCGCTCACCCACTGTTTTCCGTGCACACACACTGCAGGGGGCAGGTTTCTGAACTGCTTCAGGTTTCTGATCTACCCCACTAAATCAACGCTCAATATTAATTGACACCCTTGATAGCTTGAGCTGATTAAGTGAAAGCTTGAGCTCAGCCAGAGCATGCCAAAGGAGCCAGGTCTGCATTTCCACGTGACCATCAGCCCACAGAGCTGGCTGGGAAGCGGGTGGCAGGGCAGGCAGGTGATGGGCAGGGCGTTTTAAGCAAAGGAATCAAGCATGGGAACACATTAGTGCCCTGGGGACAACATCTGGTCAGCCCTAGGCCCCCCCCTAAGCAAAGGCTCCCCACGCACAGCACTAACAGTCCTGCAGGCACTTGCCTCTGGCTGTGAAACTGCCTGAGAGACCCTGACAGCTGCCTTCTGCCCTTTGACAGGGACTGGAGAGTGTGAGCAAGGTCTCACTAACCCACTGCAGTGCCAGCTCTCCACAAAGCCTGCCAGCATAAGAGGAACAGACAGGTTCCAGCCTGCAAGCTCCTGACCAATGCCAGCACGGCCACGGTGCCAACCAGCCTCCTGGCTCCCAGCCAAGACCAGCCAGATCCTCCAGAGCAGCACCACATGGTCAGGGTTTTATTAAACACAAACGTGTGTGCAGCAGATGCCTTGCACATGTCTGCGTGGGAGGAGACCCTGCTAGAGCCACACCAAAACATGCACGTGGCTCTGGGATGTGTGACCCATCCCCATCACACCCAGGGAAACCAGCTCCATATTTTCTACTCTTCAATATTCCTGTCACTGCTGCCACAATGTCTTTGCTTGGGTCAGAGCTCCAGACAGAGGTGAAGAAGAGCACTTAGTTGCAACGCTTTTGAAGCCCCCCTTATCCCACACCAGCAGAGGGAAGGTGGGCAAGAGGGAAGGTGAGCAAGAGGGAAGGCTGTCTGTCCCAGCACCCCATCAGGAGGTTGCTTCCCTGCCAGTGCTGCCCCCAGCAAAGGCAGCCACCCCAAACACCCATGTGAAAGTCATCTTCTAGCTGGAGCCACCCACAGCCGCAGCTCTCACCCACCGCAGAGCTTGTCCTGGAACTGCTTCCCAAACTGCTGAATGAGCTCAAAGGACTCCACCAGGAAGACGTGCTCCTCCAGCGGTGGCGAAGCCATGGCCCGCAGGGAGCTCATATCTGCCCGCTGGATGCCCACGGCATAGATTTCAATGCCAGCATTCCGGGCCTGGGTGGCCACCTCGGTGACACGATCCTGGGGCCGCCCATCCGTCACTATGATGGCGACACGGGGGATCTTCTTGTGCGGAGGGCGTGCACCCTCCTGCGTGGTGAAGGCCACATTCATGGCATACTGGATGGCCAGCCCTGTCATAGTGCCTTGGGACAGCGGAACGATGCTGTTGATTGCCTTCTCCATGTCCTCCCGTGTGAAGAAGGTCTTGAGGGAGAAGATGTTCTGCACCTGGCTGGAGTACTGGATCACCCCAACCCGTGTGGCATTGGGACCCACGTCCAGGCTGCCGATGATGTCCATCATGAACTGCCGCATGATCTCAAACTCGAAGGGGCGCACGCTGCGGGAGCTGTCGATCACAAACACGATGTCCATGGGACCCGTCCTGCACTTCAGGGCTGGAAGGGAGCAAAGAGAAGGTTCAGCTTTTCAACTGCCAGTGGGGAGCAGGGCTGGGAGAGGAGACATCCCCATTAGATGGCTTGATGAGTGCTCATTACAGGGTGGAGAGAGCAGGTCTGGGCAGTCCCCATAGAGCAGCACTGCCAAATAAACCCATGGGGGGTGCTGGCAGAATTGGAGCAGGGGTGACAGGCTGGGGAAATGTGCCTTGACCATGAGGGTGTGGGGAAAAGACAGCTTCCTCTCATCACCAACAGTGTCCCTGCAGCCAGACCCAGCTCCTGCTCCCTGTATTTCCACAGCTGACAGATCCAGGAATTGTAGAATCATAGAATCACCAGGTTGGAAAAAAACACTGGATCATCAAATCCAACCATTCCTATCAAACACTAAACCATTCCCCTCAGCGCCTCGTCCAGCCATCCCTTAAACACCTCCAGCATCGACCCTGGCAAGGTTTAGGCAGCAGCATCTTCATCTCTGCAGCAAATTAGGGCATTAACATGTAAAAGAGCCCAATGCTTTGTGCTGTCCTCTGCAAGATGCAGCTCCTGCTCCAGACCTCGGCACCGCTTGGGCTCCCACTGCTGTGGTGTCAAACAAGAAAATACAGCTTTGGGCAATTCTTCTGTTTCCTCTCACGGCTCCACCCTGCCCTGGTTTTTACTGCATTTTGCCAGTTTCCGTCTAAAACCAGGGCTTGCTTTGTTGTTTTGTTCAGTTTCTTTATAGGGGCAGAAAAGGCGACAGTGAAAAGCACAGTTAAGGGCATGCACATGGCAGGGATTGAGCCAAAGAGCCTCTCTTGGACATATGGGTGCAACTTCCAGTGCAAACTAGGAGAGCGCTTAGCCAGTGAAATGCCAATGAACATATTTTTCTTGGCTCGTGTGTACCTAAGCCTGGGAGATTTTGAGAATTTGGCCCTAATGGTAAGTAAACACTTTGAGTTCCCTTGGGATGATGCCCAGACCCAAGCTGACATCTCAATTGCTCTGAAGGTCTCAGAGACATGCGCTATTCCTTTCTCCTTTCTCTGTTCAGCACCTCCACTGTTTTTAAACTGGAACTGATTTAGCTTGCTCTGCCCGGGGAGGAGAGAGGCTAATACCCCCCCAGTTTACTTTGTCCCCCCCATCAGGGATTCCCCTCATGCCCCTGCCTCCTGCCAAGGTTGGAGCCCACAGGTAGGAGGGTCACAAGCCCTGAGCTGGGCTGTGTCGAGGCTGAGGACGTGCCTGAAGCAAGTGGCACCAGACCCACCATGCTGGGTCCAGGCTTGGGCTCCTACTCCCCTAGACAGTGCTGGGAAGTTCAAGTTCCATGCCTGGGGGGATAAACCATCCTCTCAGAGATGCCCTTGAAGATGCATCAGGTCCCCCCACCTCAAGAAGCAAGCCCTGACACTTCTCTTTCCTCAGGGCAATTCCCACTGTCCAGGGCTCACTCACCTGCAGGTTTTGGTCTGGCTTCCAGTGTCGTCAGGAGAAGCAGGAGGAGAGGGGCAACAGGCAGGAGCTTCATCGTGGCTCTGCAAGACCGCACACCTCTGGAGCTGCTGGGACTCACTGCAAGAAGACGATGTGCTATCAGTGCTGAGGGTGGCCGAGCCCCAGGGCCACAATCACCTGTGGTGGGTACCCCCAGGCAGTGCCAAAAGCAGGAGCTGTGACAGATCCATCCCCAGACTTCTCTGAACCCACGTGGCCTGTATCCCATTGGAGTCCTGGCAGTCTCAGCACAGCTAGATCTCATTACAGCAGCAACAACCTGCCAAAGGGTCTGATTTTCTGTTCTGGGTGGAGCTGGCCATCAGACAAGCCTCATTTTCACTTGCAGACCAGGCGGATGGGATGTTCAGCCAAATCCTTTTTCACTGGCCGCTCGGCTGCTCTCCACAGCCAGCCGGAGAGTGGGAAAGCTGCACCGGGGTCCACGGAGCACCAGCCCTCCAGACACTCCCTCCAGATGAAACACCAGCACAGACAAAACCTGCTCAGAAGTTTCTCAAAGTCACTGGCAAAGATAATTTTTTTTTTCCAAGAAGCTCCATAAATTTATTCTCTGTCTTTTCCAGGCTCCCTGCGGAGAGCTGGGAGCAGAAGGCTCCCCGGGCAGAAGGTGTATTGGTGCTTGCACAGATGGTTTGTGCCTGTTATCCCCGAGCAGGGTGCAGGGAAGCATCACCCTAGGGGAACCCGCTGCTCTGCCACCGGTGCTTTGCAGCTCTCCCTGTCCCGATGGATTTTCCAAGGGATGCGCTGATCCCAACAGTTTTTTGTCATGCATTCGAGGTGGAAAAGTTGAGGGAAAGCTACTTAGACTCAAAACTTGTCACTTTCCTCCCTCCCTTCCCACCTCTATTGCCTTGCACTGCCTTTCCCTCCCCTTACCTGGCTCCTGCAGGGACACGGATTTATTTGGTTTCTTTTTATTCCAGCTCTGGTTGGAAACCCAAGGTGCTGTGGGGGACAAAATGCCACGGTTAACACAGCTTTTCCTGGGAGACATGCAGTGCTGTGACCGGGCAGAGATATTGGAAGAGTGCTCTTTCTAAAAGCACAGGGAAATTCATTTTATTGGCAGTTATCAGCCGGTATTTATTTAGCCCCAGGAGGTCTCAGTGGTAATTCATCACCAGGGTTGCCACTTAATTATTCAGCGGTTACGTACAGCCCTGAACCTCACGTGTTTGATAGCAGCTATGCTGATAATAGGTTTCACAGCTGCATCTTAAAATTATCTCCACACCTGAAAAATTATATCGACGGATTAGAAGGGTGGAAAAAAGGACTCTAAGAGAAAACTGGGATTCAGAATATCAGTCTCACCGTGAGAGATGCAGCCTTTTTGTGGGGAGCGTAATCAGCCCAGCCAGCCCGGGACACAGCAGCTCTGCAGCGGGAGCTGGAAGCTCCTGCAGAGCCACGCAGTGGAGCGGCCAGTGGGATCACTCCAAGTAGTGGAGACTGGGGGAGGCTGCAGCCCAGCAGGCATTTTCTAGGAAGCTGTAGGCTGAGGCGAGCATCATTTTGTGACTAGGAATGCTCGGTTGCCCTCAGAAAAGCACCATGTGAAGCAGAAGAGTAAACAGCCCCTCCTATCCCATCTTCATTCCCTGTTTATTTAACAGATTCTTCTTCCAGCAATGCTTTTTAGAGGGGAAGAACTCGCTAACCACTAAATACTTTGGGGACAGCTATGCCACCTATAACGTTTCTGCAGCTCTCTGCTCTCCAAGCCTCCCTGCAACAGCACCCTGGCACGCAGCCCGCCTCTCACAGCATCCAGATAGCTTCAAAGCCAGCCCAGAGTGAGGAATGAGCTCTTGAGCCAGCAACCAAGGAGGAGAAAACCAGTTCGCAACTGATCTATTTTTAACAGCATCTCAGCTTTGGATGAAATCTTGGCTCTCCTCATGTCTGGAGCCGCTGATGCTGCCTGGACAGGGCAGGGCACAGCGGCTCAGCTGTACATCCAGCACCAGTCCTGGCAGCACAGACCCATGCTGGGACAGTGCCCCAGTCCATGATTCAATATAATGCCCCAAAAGCAAGGGTGATGGTGATGGGGAAGCAAAGGGGATGGAACAGATGCCCCCGAGTATCTCTCCCACCACCCTGTGCTGGAGAACCTCTTCTGCTACCTGCTTTCCTTGCTCCTTTGGGGCTGGCAGCACTGGGATTGACTCACAGCCCCACTGCAGGGGTTCCCCCCACCCCAAGGGCTCCAGCACCCTCCTGACCCCCCTGCCACCAGCTGGGAGTGGGAGGGAGATGGGTGGGAAGCAAGCGGCTGGCAGGCAGGTGCTGCGAGGCAAAGCAAACACGTGGCCAACTGCTGTGCTGGAGACCTTGAGATAAGACGGAGCTATAAAGGAAAAAAGGTCTTGGCAGGGCAAGTGCTGCCAGCCAGGCTCAGCTGCAGCCCACGGTGGTCGAGTTGAGAGGGATACTCAAATAATCTCCCAACCTTTTAGAGTTATACAAGGGGAAAGACAGCCCGTTGCTTGTCTCTACTGAAGGAGATGTTCAGTGCACGGCACAAAGAGCGTGACCAAGAGAAGAGCCACACTTAAGGACAGAAGAGCCAGCAATTACCTCAGCGTCCTCTCAGCTCCCCAAGTGATCTCGGACATGGAAGATATGGAGATGAATCCCCAGAGGCAAACAGGTAAGTCAGGCTACCTTCCCCGGGCACCTCCCCTTGGCACCTCCACTGGCAGCACTGCCCCTCAGGACACTTGCACCTCTCCCTGCTCTGCCACTTGTCCATCTGCTCCCTCTGCCAAGTGCTGAGTCTCAGAAAAAACAGACGCTTCAGATTTCAGTGCAGCCTCCTTGGCAGATCTCTCCTGGATACAAGTTAAGATAAATACTCTGACTATTCCCCCTCTGGCTCCTCTGTGCAGGTTGGATCTTGGCACATCCTCCTGCGGGCGGGCACAAAGGACAGGGCAAGGCAGGGAGCAGGGTGGGGGATGCAGCCAGCCTCATATCATCCTCACTGCTGGAGGGGTGGGTGCTTCATACAGAACTGTAGAAGGGATGAAGCAGATTGAAAAACAAGGGGTGAAAGTCTCAGTGCATTCATAGCCCAGGCAAAGCCCTGAGTGTAGCGTCACAAGGAGGAAAGTAGGTTGTGGACCAGGTCTCAGGTACAACCACATGCAAGATTTCATACATCTGGGCACAGCAGCTAAGATTTTTTGCTTATGGCAAAAAAGACCCACAAGTCCAACCACCTGCCTGAGCCTGGCAGACATTTGGCACATTGTGAGAGCAGTAGCAGCAGCTCTGCCCTGGCTCCAGGCTCTGCAAGAAGCCAGGAGAAGGGATCACCGTGCACTGCAAGGAGTGAGGCGCAGCTGGGAGCCTCTGATGGAACACGCTGTTACCTGACACAAGCAGAGCCACCCGGCTGTCCCATGGAGGAGGCGTGCACAGTGTGCCTGGGCACGCATGGCAGGGGTGCACTGCATTGATGCCACTGCCACATATGCTACCAACTAATACCAAGTTTTTCTGTACTGGAAACCTTGGCTGACAGTAAAGAAGCCCTAGACGTAATGTTCCCGAAACTCACCCACCTCGCATGCCTCTCCATGTGCCCTGCTTTGTTCCATGAGGCTTTCTTCATGGAGACAATCCATAATTTAACTCTCACATCAGCATTATTTGATAGAAGTGTCAAAAAAAATAAGCACAGGAGCCTGGACACAGACTCCCTGTGCTTGGGGCACCAGAGTCCTGCCTGGACAAGAGCAGAAAGACAGCAAGAGCGTATTTTCACATCCCCAGCAGGGCAGCAATTCATCCTTCAAGTCCATGCAATAGAGAAACACTGCCCAAAAAGTGCATGTGGGATCAAGAGAAGATGGCTGAAGCATATCTTGATAGGATACAATGAAGAAACCAGAGCTACCTGGAGAGATGTAGACAACTTACATCAATGTGGAAGCACCTGTTGGTGTCAGATTTTGCTGTGCAAAACAAGATGGACCACGTGCATTGTCCATATATTTGCAAGACGTTCAAGTCATGAGAATTGATGAGCCCCAGGACAGCCCTGAAGCTGGATCCATCCTCTCCTAGAGGGTTTCCCAAAGGCTGGTTTCTCTGAACACAAGCCACAAGCCCCAGGTGCTCCCTGCCTGCAGCTGCCTGGCTCTCAGCGGTGTCTCTGCTGCCCCTGAACACCGAATCCACCCTCAGGACCATTTTACAGGCAGCGTCAACCTTGCACTCCAACACAATTCCAGCATCTCAACATTTATCCTCCACAGCAACTGGGAGATCCCTGCAAACTTGTGGCAAATCCAACAAGCGCAGACAGCAACACAGTTTTCAGAGCAAGGAAGTGTCATGGAGCACAAGCCCAGCAAGGGCAGGAAAACAGCATGAATTTCCAGTCCAAAATGTTTTCCCCCCTCTTTTTAAGGACTTGTCCTTGGTTCTTCCCAAACACACGTGTGGGAGAACAAGAGCCGACTCTTTCCAGGACATCACAGTACTCTCCGGTTACAAGGCTATGGCAGTTTTACTGGGCCAAGCGCCACCTGGAAGGACACGTTGTTTGAAAAACAAGGCTGTATTTCTCAAACAGCACATCACCGCTCCAAACCCAACAGGAGTGAATCAGCAGGAATGCTGTAACAGGAAAACCTTGCTGGATGCAGAAGGGACTTCTTCCTCTCCCCTTGCTCCCCTAAAAAGCTAATTGTCTGATTTATGTGGCTCATTCCTGCAGTCACTTGGATGAGCAGGAGAACAGGTTTGTTGTCCAGGTCCATCTCCAGGCTGAGTGACCAACATCTTTGTCTCACAGCTCATGGACTTAGCATCGTACAAGTCCTGACAGGCTCATTCTACAAGATGACATTTGAAGTCCCCTCGGGAGGGAAATGCGGGGTGTGACAATGGACAAAGGATCCCATTTAGATTTTCTCCACAACAGCATGGGGGATGTTGCTTTGCCTCCAACCTATTCCTAAAAGACATCTCGGTGCTCTGCAATTCAGCTAGGAGGAAAAACTCTGCACTGAAACACACCCTATCTGGGCTGCTGCAGCAACACCTGACAAGAATAAATGTCATATTCTCTTGCAAATTAAACAAGGCCTTTCGAAGCCCATGTTGAAGATCTGGTCAAGAGGAAAGTATCAGATGGTCAGCCAGTTCTCCTTGCATAACTAATCACGTCAAGAGACGGCTCCTGTTTCAGGACTGCTGGTGACATTTCTCTGTCCCATTCAAGACCTTAGGCTGTACTTGTCCCCTGAGCTGCATGACAGGCAAACTCAGCTCTGCTCCTATCTACTATTTTAAGAAAAATTGGAGGGATTTCTGAGTACTTTTAGATTTCGATGAAGAGTGACCAGCAGGGGAAAGACCCACCTTACAGGCTCTCCTCAAAAAGCAAATGCTTTTCTGCAAAAAGGCCCCTGGAAGACAGCTGAACTGGGCCAAGAGGCTTCAGACTTTGGAAGGAGGGAGTTTGGGGCCATCCAGGAGCTGAGGCAGCAATCCACTGCCCAAGTTCTTGTTCTGGGAGGAAGGTGTTAGAGGGCATTTTTTCCCTAGAAATATGCATGTTCAGCCACAAAGGAAAGAGAAATGGCCCAGAGCAGTTCCTGGGCTGGTGCAGTGTTTGTCAGCAGAGCTCCTGATGCAGCACAGCTGGTATCTAAGCAATGAGATTGATAGTTACTAGCAGGATGTCTGCCTCCTAAATCTGCTGGGACCAATATCCCCAGCTGACCTCCAGGAAGCTTGCATGGCACCGACAACCACAGAGAACGCCGGCTATTTCAGCCCCTCAATCATAGATTCATTGCCTGACCTCCTTCTCTAAATCTTTGTATCGTATTTCTCACTCTGGAGACGTGACTCAATGTGTTGGCATAAAGAAACGCGCCAGGAGAGAATATTCATGTGCCTCTCCCCTCTACCCTACCCATCCTGCTATGTGTTTAATTGAAATAGCAGAAAGCGAGGAGCGTTTGACAGCCACAGAAAAGTATGCAGAGACTTTTCAGCCCTCCTCAGGACAGAAAAGAAGCTGGCTGAAATCTTTGTCTAGGTATTTCTCACAGGGAGAGCCCCAAAGGTAGCATGGGAAACTGTTCCCACCTAACTTCACAGCTGCCACGTCCCTCTGACAGCAGGAGAACCACTGTCCCAGGACTGGGATGCCATCAGTCGATAGGAAATGCAGCAGAGAAGAACCTTCACCAGCGCCACAGTGCCCACACTGAAGAGCACACTGGTGACCCTTATAACTCAGCATCATCCTGTCTTTGTCATCTCCTTCAGATGCTTCATGGAAACATCCTGTGAGACCTCCCCAAGGCCTCAAAGCAGGACTTGAGGCCATGGCTGAGGACCACTTGACCTCAACCTCACCCCTATGCAGGATCAGCCCTTTCTGGTCAACATGTGAGCAACTAGTTGAAATAATCTAATTCTGTTGCATTTACCTAGTCCTTGCAAAAGGTGCCTGCAAGGTCTTTGAGACCAGAGAACAGTCTGAAGTAGCTTCACTGAGGCTTTCTCCAAGGAGAGTCCTAAGGCATGAGGAACCAGAGACCAGGAGAGTCAAAGCCACTTGTGCAAAGCTGCGGGAAGTCCAGCAGGGCCAGGACCCAGGCTGGCTCTTCCACCTGCATCCTGGGATGAGGGCGCAGACCAGGCTGGGATGAAATGAGGGCACTTCAGACAGACAAGGGAATATCCAGACTCATTTTAGTGAGCCTGGGCAGGGGACAGCCACTCTTGGCCCATCATCTGCCTCAATATTTGACAGAAGAGGTTCAGCAGATGACAGGGAGAGTGAAATGGAGAAGTGGTAGAGAGATTGCTGCCCACTGACTGACTGAAGCACTGACTGAAATGTTTTGTGTCACTCTCATCCTGGCTGGTACAGTTAAAGCCAAAGCAAGGTACTGTGAAAAGAGAAAAAGAACAAGGGGGACACCTAATGTGACCCTTTGGGAAAGCCATCCAAGCATAGCTGCACATGTGGAGCTGTGAACACCCAAGGGCAAGGTTTTCCCATATTTTTCAGCCTGTGGACCCTGCTAATTTCCCCACCAAGACACAGACTCTTGTAAAGTGGGTTAGCTCTGCTGTCAACAAATGTGCTCCTACTGACTCCTGCCATAGACCATGGACTTCTATGGGTTCAAAGACTACAACTCAAAGTCTCCTGAACTTAGACGCTGGCAATCAAATAGCAAAGCAGCATGACGCAGCCTAAAGAGAGGAAGGCTGAGTCTGGAGAGAAACCAAATTACTGCCACCCCTCTGCAGTGAACCACAGTTAATCCTTGTGGGTTTCTCTGATGGGTATCAGAGGGATCAGGTTAGTGATGGAATCACTGTATAACCAGAGAGATCAGAAATTTGCAGACAAAGAGACACAGAGAAAGGAATAAAGCTGCTAGGGAAGAAGGATCCGGCCTCCAGTGAAAAACACCAGGAAGGAAAAGCTGCCTGAGAAACAGAAAAGCATCAGGCACAGCAGCCTGGGGGCATCCTGCATGGAAACACTGCTGTAGCTGTGCATCGGTCTCTGGAGGCCCCTGCACACACCTAAACCCTCCCCTGCTTTAACAGAGCTAGTTTGAAACCCTTTACCTTTAGCCAGGATGGGAGAGGGAATGAAATCCTACTAAGTGCTAAAAATGTTACTCGATACCTAAAGGTACATCCTGCTGCAAGAACCCACAGAGCAGCGATTCTCGCACAAAGTCTGGGTCCCTGCGCTCGGCTGCTCAATGAAGCCCTTATGGCAGCTACGTGAGCTCCCCTCCAGCCAACAGAGCCCAAGCGATCAATTTGCTACTGTTTGGGCCCAAAGTGGAGAAAACACCATTACTGAGAGGTAATGACAAGTGGCAGGAGCGGCTCAGCCTCCTGGCACGGCTGGAGGAAACACGCGTGACATCTGGCACAAGAGGCACTGACGACTTCTGCTGCAGTAGCTGATTTGTATAAGTTTCTTCACAAGCACCACTCAGCCTTTTTTATTTTTTTTTAATTTTTTTTTTTGCTGTGTTTTTTCTAGGTCTCATTAATTCACTCACGGTAGGGCTTGTCGGTAATTCTCATGTGCCTGTAGACACAACCATGACTGATCTCTCCCTCCGTGTTTCAGCCCTATTCAGCAAGCATTTGTAAATAGCATTTTATGAGTGCGCTGACTTTTTAGCAAGGCAGGCACACACTGCTCGGAAAGTGAACAAAGGGGCCCCTATTGGAAACTTTAAAGATGTTTAAACAAAGGCTCCTCTTGAAAACCTTTAACCCCCAATGCCAACCTCAAGGGAAATGCTATGTTATAAGCAATCGAAGCACAAACATCTTCTGTGACCGCAGATTGCATACAACGGGCTGCCTTGTTGGCTACGTCTTTTCTGCTACTGCCATCGGCAGCAAGAGCAGCTCCCGAGCCCATCTTGTACTAATCATGCAGAATTACTTTAATTCTCCAAGAAAAAAAGCAAGTTGCAACATCCACAGAAATCAACAGCTTTTTCCAGTTGAATGCGGCAATACCCTGCCTGCTTTGATGGAAACTGTCATTTTACTACAAACACCAAGATCTTTTGCATGCCTTCCAGATGGAAATTTGTGTTTTGGATGAGGCCAGTTTTATCCTAGGAGTTAACTCTGCTGTTCATATCCTGGTGGCAAATATCAGAGCTGAGATCCGAGGGTAGACTTCCCCACACACACTTTTTGCTGAAATCAAATGCCAATCTAATGAATCCCTGAAGAGATCACAAGAATCTGCTTGTGAAAAGCAGTTCCTACTTGTTACCAAGAACCTGCATGCTCACTGCCTGTGATTAATTGCTCCTATTCTTGGAAAAAAAGAGACATCTTTATTGTCAAAAGATGCTATAGAGGATCCCACAAGGAGGACTTCTTAGTAACTTTAGAAATAATCTGGACTTGACTGAAGCAAAAATCCTATGGGTTTAAGCAGAAGAGGTGAAGTGTTTAGGCAGAAGAGGTGAAGTTTTGTGCCTTCTCTCAGAGTCGGGGCTCTGAACAGGCTCCTCTCCTGGAAGAACTTCTCCTCCCCCATCGCCTCCCCAAGTTCCCCGGCACACAGGTGTTGGCTTCCTTCAAAGTCCTATTTTCCTGTCAGTCTCCGCACCAATTCCATTTCCCACTCTGGAGCCCTGGACTGGGCAGCTCTCTGCACCACAGCAAGAACTGTCCTCACAGAGCGAGGGGGAAGCCCCAGCAGAGAACATCCCACCGCATCCCATATCTGCTCAGCTCCAGTTATCTCGAACAGCTGCATGTTAGCACAGATACGATGAGTGCAGCCTAATCTGATTTTCAAAACAAGTTTTCCCGTGTAATTGCTTAGAACAAAAGTGCCCAAAGCTACTTTTTCCCTGTGAAACGGTTGGAATTATAAGCCAAAGATGGGTGTTTGCTTGTGCAAACATATTTACGAGTATGCACAGAACCAATTTTCCAGTCGTGCAGAAACAGTGCCTAACAAACACCCAGCACACTTTTTCGGCTTATCTTTATGCAGGATCTCGATATCCTGCTGCTCAGTGCACCTTGCCCAGGTGTACCAGACTTTATTATTCTCTGCTAAAAGAGATCCCCCAACTGTATGAGCAGAAACCTGCCTGGAAGCTAGGCAAAAGGTGAGCGAAGCAAGCAGACTGCAAACTGCACCATCCCGACAGCAGAGAAGAGTTTACATCCTCTGTGCAGACAGAGTGGGGTCCCATACCTTCTTACAGCCCCCCCAAACTTATCCCCCTATGCTCAGACGCTCGGGGAGGGGGGGAACCACTGGCCCCACTGCAGGGATACAAACCCATAGAGGCAGGGGGCTTGGGTCTCCTTCCTGCAGCTTTGAGGAATAAAACCTGTGTTAAAGGCTCTGCTCTTCAACGCACCCCTCAGCTTTGCTTTCTGCTCCTCATGCCCAGGACTGCTGCTCTGCTCTCTGACATTCCTGCTCCCATAGAAAGCCCCCCAAGACTCCCCCGGGGGATGCCGACCCCTATCTCCCTCTCCAGAAAAGCACCCCCCCACCTCTCTCCCAGGATAAAACATCCCCCCCACCTCTCTCCCAGGATAAAACATCCCCCGAGGGATGCCGACCTCCACCTCTCTCCCGAGGAAATCCGCCCCCCCCCAGGGGGATGCTTACCCCTACCTCTCTCCCAGCTAAGTAATTCCCGGGGGATGCTGACTTCTACCTCCCTCCCATTAAAAGCATCCCCACCTCTCTTCAAGGAAATCCGTATTTCCCCCCACGACGGATACCGACCCCCCATCTCTCTCCTACAAAAAGCCCCCCCACCTCTGTCCCAGGATAAAGCATCCCCACCTCTCTCCAAGGAAGTTCCCACACTCCCCACCCCCGGGGGATGCTTACCCCCACCTCCCTCCCAGCTAAACCATTCCCGGGGGATGCTAACTCCAACCTCCCTCCCAGAAAAAGCATCTCCACCTCTCTTCAAGGAAATCCACACTCCCCCTAGACGGATACCGACACNCACCTCTGTCTCAGGATAAAGCATCCCCACGTCTCTCCTACAAAAAGCACCCCCACCTTTCTCCCAGGAAAAAGCATCCCCGGGGGATGCCGACCCCCACCTCCCTCCCAGGAGAAGCACCCTCCCCTCTCTCAGAGGAAATCCCCCCCCTCGGGGGATGCTTACCCCCACCTCTGCCCCGGGAAACAGCCCCCCGGGGATGCCGACCCGTCCCTCTCCCGCAGGGCAGAGGCTGCCGAGGCTGCGGAGCCCGGTCCCGGAGCAGCCCCGCCGCTCGCCGCCCCCCGCTCACCCCGCGGGCCGCTCCCCGCCGCGCCGCTGGCTCAGGTAGGGGCTGCGGGGGCCGCTTTAACGGGCCGGGAGGGGCGGGGCGGCAGGTGACCGGGGCGGGGGCACAGGGGGACCTGGGGGAGACCGTCATTTCCTTTANTTTTTTTCTTTCTCTTTCATCTTTTCTCACTGCAAACTGCACTTGGGACCCCGCCATAGACTCAAAAGATCCTGGAAAAAGGACACTCTAAGCCTAATGCCTATTTGAGCCACAGTACCCTGGAAGTTCAGGAACCTCTGCAGGTGGCATCTGCAGTGTGGGGAGATGGGGTTGAACCAGAGAGCTACAGAGCCTCAGGTCAAGCTTCCAGCAAGCAGTTCAATTGATGTGTGATGGAGATCAGCAGTAGAGGCTTCTTAGACACCCCAGAATAGACCTTAGGTAGCCCTCCACCTCTTCTCTGCACTTGCACCAGTCTAGTAGTGATGGGAATCTCCTTTATGGCTTTGTAGGACTGTGGTTCAGTGCTTTAACAGCACTTTCTTTCCTCTGCACTAACATCAATGGCTACACAAGGAACAGAAAGGAAACTACAGTAAATCACCCCCATTATCTGAATTTTCGAGCAGACAAGTCACTACTGTGTTATCAGACTCGGGCGTTTGAGGGTGCTGGTGCAGCCGGGAACGTGCCAGGGGTGACCACCCCAGCTGGCCCCCCAGTTCCCCACAGAGCTCCCCGCTGCAGGGGTTTTGTGCTTCCTGCTCTCGGCTGGTATTTGCCCTTGGTGTGGTCGATAAATCCCCCAAGCCCAGAAAAGGCTGAATTTCACTTGTGTGTGCAGCGAGGAGAAGCCGGGATTTATAAATACCCATGCATATACAAGGGCTTGTGGGTTGGGTTGGTCTGGATTAAAGGAGGTATTGAAAAATGAGGGAAGCCAGAAACTGCAGGCTTCTCATTTCTGTGATTTCTAATGGCTTTTCCTTTTGCATAAACATCGCATTGACTCCATACCCAAGAGCACTGCAGGCATTTTCTTCCCCTGCTCTGTACAAAGTGTAACCCAGGCCTCTAAGATGGATATTTTTTATTGGGATGTTTGGTTTCCCCAAGCCCAGGGAAGAACAATTGCCCTCTGTAGCAGCAAGTCTGGAGCAAGCGGCAGGGCAGGCATCTCCTGAGCGAGGCAAACGGCAGCTCCTTTGTAGGGGAGAAGCAGCAAATTAAATCTCTGCACTTGAATTCAGCGTTACCTGTGCTTGAGGACAATGTTAGCATGAGTTGAAGTTCTTGTAAAAGGAGTTGAAGACCTAGTTTCTAAACAATAGCTGCCGGGATCGTATTTTGGTCTCCTGAGTCAGACAGTTTCATTCCCAGGGGACTGAAAAAGTTGGATCCCTTCCTCCACAGACTGAGCTGGTGAACATCCCCCAACTGGAGCACAGCAGTGCAGAAGGCAGATCGCTTCTCCCAGTATCCATAAAGCGCGTTTTCTGCTCCTGCAGTCACCCAAGGGCACATGCACAGGGCTCTGTGAGACTTCCCAGCCTGATCTGCCCTCACAGAGGAGAAGGGGATGTGGAGACTGGGGTGAGGGTGGCTGTCTCAGCGGGGATACGTGCAGCCCCTTGGCTGGGTTCTCCGCAGCCTGTGACAGAGGCAGGAGCCTGTGGCAGGGTAGGCACCCAGGGGAAAGGCAGGACACCCTGAGCTGCAGTGCTCTGCAGCAGGAGGCACCCAGTGATGCTCAACCCTACCCAAACCACTGAGGAGGGATAAAAAGTGTTTCCCTGCTGAAAGCAGGACAGGAGCTTATTGAAGCCCCCTGTATTTACTGCTGGGAAGGCGAGGACTGATTTTCAACTGTGAAGTTAAACATCAGCTCTCATAAAATTAGTGATGTGGCTGTGGAGCCTGATCCTACCAGACCCTCTCAGCACTTGGCTTCCCTGTGTGCCCACCTAGAACACCTCACGAGATGGTCCAGCGGTGAAAAGCACACAGGGCACTCCTCCCTTTCTGCTTCATTTCCCATGGAAGAGAGCACAGCAATACAGCCAGGGCTTGCAGATACCTGTGGGTGCCCTGGGTCCTTCCCATCTCCAACACCAGGGCACAGCCACCCCAGAGATCACAGAATCATAGAATCACCAGGTTGGAAAAGACCCACAGGATCGTGGAGTCCAACCATTCCTATCAAAAGATGCACCTCAAAGCCTCTCTGAGCCTCTCAGAGAGCCTCAGGCTCTCTCAGCCTGACTGAATCCAGAGAAAAGCCTTAGTGGTAAGCGATACCAGGCTGAGCAAGGAGGAGAAAAGGCATAGAAAAAGCAGTGTAGGAGAAAGGTGGTGGCTCCCTGCTCGCTCCCTGCTGCCTCCACATAAAGCCCAACTGTGTGCGAGAGCGGCTGGGTCCCCGCTGAGACCACAGGCTCTGAAAAGGAGGCTTTTAGCACGAGCTCTAAGAGCCCAGCCCGTGCGGTGCTGCTAACACGACACTGAACTAACACTGCGCTACAATCAAAGCATTTTAATAATTTAATATAATAAATGTCAGGAGGAGTGAATAATTCCCTGTAACCCTGAGGAGGTTGTAGGTGCCAGAAGGAGCCAAGTGGGTATGTTGAGCTGCTTTAGCAATAGCCCTTTGACTCTCTGAAGGTAAATTTAAACCAGATGATGGATGCTGGGTGGTCACCTCTGTGGGCAGAATGGCAAGCACTGTTCAGAAGTGCATCAGTGAAATGATTTAGCCCCAAAATCTGGAAGGCAATGGCTGCAGAGAACAGACAAAGAAAAGAAAAACAAGTTTCTAGGTAGTCACCCCTCCAACTAGACATAAAATCTGGATAACTACAGTCTATTTACCTGCCTTTGGCAGGTAAAGTTCTCACTTTAAGCAGTAAATAATATGTGTGTAATCATTCCAGGAGACACTTGAATAAGCTCTGGGCAGTAACCCACGTGCCTCTGGTATTACGTATGGATGGCAGGGAGCAGTGATACCAGCACAAGCCCAGCCCTGCCCTGAGCTGGTGCCGTGGGAGGCTCTGCGGAGCAGGCATCGCTGCTGGCCATGCTGTCAGCACATGTTTTCATCCACAGGTTTTGGCAGCTTGCTCCTGAACACTCCCTACCGCTGCCTCACCTTGGTCCCAGGCTTTTCCTTACTCAGCTGATGGGTTAACAGGAGAGGCTCCAGGGCAGACTGGTGGGTGACACTGACAGGCGTGGAGCGTGTGTCCCTGCAGCTGAGACACGAGCAAGGACCCAAAGCTACATTTCTCATTTTGAACTGAGTACTGAATAATGAGATTCACCAGGCAAGAAAATCACACACCGTGCCTGGCTCTCCGCTGCTCTGTGCCCATTGTCTCTGACAAATTGAGAACAAAATCATATTGAATGGAGCCAGCAAGTTTTAATACTCATTTTTCACTGTGCTGTATTAATGAAGAATAGCCACGGTCGGGCCAACGGACAGTCTTTTGTATATTTATCCCGACCACAATCATTAGTTCTGGATTTAAAAAAGACTTTTTACAGACAGATTCCCAAGTGATGCTTTTACATGAAGGGTAAAACAGCAAAGGCGGATCAAAGCTGAACCCACTATTACCTGGCAGCAGAGGGTTGAGACAGCTGCATATTACCTAGATTGAAGAAGATTAAATACCTTTCTTACAGAATCTCCTTGGTCATGCAAAGATGTAACTATTCAGTAGATAGAAAGGCTGAAGTGAGGCTTTTCAGCAAGACTAAGTAACCCACCCCGAAGCTGTGGCTGAGCCCAGGGCCGTGTGCTGGGGGCAGCACGGGGGCTGTTGCAGGGAGAGGAGCTCAGGATCGCTGTGCAATAAGGAATGGGCTTGCTCTGACCATGAAACATTCATTTCCTAGACACAGAGCAGCAGCTAATGCTGCAGGTGACACTGGCACCGGCTGTAAATCTGATTCTGGCAGAGCTCTGCTGATTTATTGTTGCTGGCGATCTGCTAACACATCTAGGAGAAAGAATTGGGAACAAGGAGGGCAGGAGATTATATTGCCCATCTAATAACTGAACACAGCAGTGATGGGAAAATCTATGGAGTGCAAAGCCTCAGGTCCCCATGGGACTACACAGAAGAGATGCTGGGTAAATATTTGCTTGTATAGGACATATGTTTGGTTTCTACACACAAACAGGAGAGCTTCAGCTGCATCTGCAGCATGGGAAAGCTGGAAGTGAAGGGACAGAAGTTTAAAGTGGATTGTAAAATAGGTCCTAGAAGCTGTTAAGTCCACAGCCTTTTAAAAATACAAGTGTTGCACTGGGAAGACCAAAACTGGCTGACGAACTCTTGTAGAAGCCTGATTGGGATGACTGCTTGCTGCTTCTCTCCCTGGGACCTTGCTCAAGCCTCTGGGCTCAGCTAGAACTCACCATAGCCTGCTTTTAGGTGCTTGACAAGACCAGACTTACCACATCTGATCATTTATGCCCTCAATAATTTTCAATTTCTAGCCCACTTAAGAAGAAGAGAGACTGGTTTTAATGGGGATGCTCCACTGGGTACCTCTTGCAAGATTTTCCATGGGTGGCCACAGTACGTTTGGTAGGAGAAATTTCTTGAGTATGCCTAGCTGCCAAGTCTCAAACACAGGCTGATGTTCCAACAAGGGGCTCCTGCAGCACCCTTTCCTTCTCCTCTGGCTTCTTCTTACCCAGCCAAAGGTACTCCGGGAATTTAGGGACTTCTGGTAGGGTAGGAGCTAATGGTCTTCAGCCTGGCTACCTTACCACCTCTGAAAGCAAGTCGCAGAAGTTCTCCCCAGAGACACTCCATAACTCTCCTCCGTCTCATCCCCTAGTTCTTGCACATGTGTCCCAGGTGGTAGAGCAGGGCACCTCGAGCTCAGACCTACCTCATCTCTCTGGCTGCTTAACACCCACCCTACTAAGCTGGCAGGTAAATGATAGGTGCACGAGAACTCCTAGTTAATAGAGCATAAAGAATCAGCAAAACCACACACCTGGAGAAAAAAAGGCAGCTATTTTCACCCAATAGCCCCTGCAGAAGCCAACACGCAGCTCCTCCTTGTGTAGCAGATCATGGCTCAGCAGCGTGATTTTCCAAATCACCAAAAAGCCACGGGGCAACAAGCACATCAGGTGGAAAAAAAAACCAAATTAATAATCAATTAGGGCACTGCTACCATCACATGTGAGTAGAAGTCATAGAAATGCATGTTTCAGTCATAGAAGTGTAGTATAAACAATGCACCCTCTGTGTGTTTGACTGAAAATTGGGTAAGTAATGGTTCAGTTATCCAAACTTGATATTTTTCAGTGCCAACCCTGGTGCTGCAGCAGCTGAGATGCTCTCTGAGCTCCAGTGCTTTCTGACAGAAAAGCCTTTCCACCTTCCCCACAGCATCAGGCTGGACACAGAGGGAGCTCCAGGCTCCCTGTTCAGCACAGGACAAGGCGAGGAGCCCAGTTCTGGTGTTAACAGTGCTAGGAGTCTGCTATCTTATAGATCCAACCCATACCAACCCAACCTGCTTCGAGACAGCGTGCGGAGGTACCTGCAGCTGCCAGCAGACCAGACAGTGCTGATACTGCACGCCAAAGTCGCCCAGAAGTCATACGGCAACGAAAAAAGGTAGGAAATTGCTACGGCTTCTCTGATAGCCACTTCCAAACACACCTACCTAGAGCTTAATTTCAGTCTCGCTAGATTTCTCCAATTTATGTTGATTATAAAAAGGATTTGACATATCCCCTTTCCATCCACTCACAACCTCTTTGTCTCCAAAGTTATAATTTAGTCTTCATGAACTGAACAACTCAAGAAAGACATTAACCCCTGCCTGCATCCATCCTAGTTAGATATTCCCAGTTGTTTGGTTCCTCCAGTGAAGTGCTGGAGAGCAGAAAGATGAAGTAAAAGAACGAAAGATATTATTCAAAATCTTGTTCCCCAAGAATGAGATTGCAAAGGTGAAGAAGAGGAAACGTTGGAGATTGAAGGGCTCTGGAAATCTTGTCTCAAGATCTGAACGGCCACAGCAGAGACTGAGGTGTTTCCATCAACGCCCACAGTCTCCAAAAAGCTGCTATTTTTGAAAATCCTTCCCACACTGCGAAAACACCTTAAGGTTCTGGTTTGAATCTCCAAGATTGCTATTCCTGGGCGGTGACGTCAGACTGTGGCACTGTAATATAATTAATCCCCCATTAATCCTCATGATATAAATAATCCTCTGTTATTACTGAGTGTGGAGTAGCTGTGAAGTGATGAGCTCTGCCTCTAGAGGTGTAAACTCACCCAGTGACACCAGCTGACAGCTCCAGGCTGGGCTGGCTGTGCCTACAAAGTCTTTATCGTGCTCAGTCTCCTGCCAGGGGCTGCCAGTCCACAACTAAAGGTTTTATTTTGGCACTGGGTCTCCTAAGCCCTCACATCGCTGAGCCTTTGGGACTGCTTCTCTGCCCTGCTGCAGACCCCATGCAAGAAGTGAGCAAGAAAATCAGATGCCAGGTCTGGAGAGGGAGAGAAAACTGGCACAGAGCTCCCAGGTTCAAGTTTAAAGGTGCTAAGTGCCATTTTTCTTCATGGTGGGAGTTGGGGCCCCATGTTGAGGTTGACTTGTTTAAATAAATCCGTACCCAGGACCTGGGGGTTCTGCCCCCTGCAGTGGTGTTTTCTCTGCTAGCGCCTTACCCAGTATCAATAGAGGATGAATTTCCACCATTCACCCAAGTGCAAAGACAGTGGAAATGCAAATAAAACACAGGAAAATAGCTTTCTAAAACCCTGGCTATAGATTTATTTGCGTTGGGCTCTGAATCTGTGAATGCAAACTCTGTTCCCAACCTGCTGACGCTCCCACATGGCAGGCAGGCAGAGGCTGGGGGAACAATCCCTCCTTCGCTCAGAGCAGGGGGGCCAAGGCTCCCTGTCCTCCCCTCCCAGGACCATCCTGTGGCCAGCAGTGACCCAGTGCAGGGCAGAGATGTTGGGGCAGCAGAGTCTGATTCCCCCCAGCCAGGGGTTCTCCAAACCCCACGTACCTCCCAAGGTGCAGGGCTCCTCCGGGTCCCCAGCTGAAGGTCTCCACTATCTGTTCCTCCCTGAGCACCTTTTCTGGGTGTTGGAGTGCAGTAAGGAAATATCCTCTTGTCCCTGCAGGTTTTTCTGCCCCCCACCTTGTGTTTACCTGAGCGGGCCAGGATGGAAGTTAAAACAGGAGCAGATAAAAGGTAAGTGCTGGGTGGCAGCCCTGGACGTCTCCTCCTTCCCTTCCCGTGCCGTGGAAAGCTGCCCTCCAGCCCTGCAAAAGAAAGAGTGACACTGTTTAATTTTTGTCTGCTCCTTAAACTCCTCTTTCCCTCTCAAGGCTGAGCCCTTTGTGGTCCAGACCCAGAGAGGGCTGGAGCCTGGGCTACCCNGCCCAGGGAGGGGGTTGATTCCCCTTCCCTGGAAGGGTTTAAGGGATGGGTGGACGAGGCACTGAGGGACATGGTTTAGTGTTTGATAGGAATGGTTGGACTTGATGATCCTGTGGGTCTTTTCCAACCTAGTGATTCTATGATTCTCCTTGTCTCTTCCAGACAAGGACCGGGGAGAGGCGGTTTTTCAGGTGTGTGGGTACATGGGGCTGGACAGTATGGGCAGCAGCCTGAAGGAGACCCAGAAGCTCAGCTTTGAGGAGCAGCCGGATGCTAAGGTACAGCTTGATGAGCCCCAGGGCCATGCGGTGGCACCCATGGAAACCTTCTTCATGCTCTTGCTGGACTATCTCTGGTGTTACCGCATGCCCTGGATGGGGTAGGATGCCATGGTTCTTCCTAGCCATCTCTCCCTGCTTGAGCTCCCGAGCAGCCAGGCAGGCTCCACTGCCTCGCAAAGAGCCCTGTCTTTCTTCAGCACCATCCTTTCAGCCCCGTGGCAGGCAAGCTGCCAAAAACTGCACAGCTCCCCCAGCTTCAATACGTTCTCCCAATGAGCAGCACTGCTGCTTATCGCAAAATCAAAGCCCAGTCTTTCATTTGCAGATAAACAGCTAAGTAAACGCCTGATTGATCCTAAAGTTCAAGAGCTTTAGCAGAGATATGGTGTCTTTTGATAGGGGGGGAAAAAGGGACTTTAAAAAAAAAAAAAAAAGCATTATCTGAGGTCCCTGAAGAGCACAGGGGCTGAGCCAGGCCAGAAATCTTACAAAAAGAGCCTCTGTTTGCAGTGTTCCCATTGCTGCTAAGGCACAATGTATTGGCCAGGACAGCCGGGAAACCATAAACCCAGGGTGATTTCTCATGTTATGTGGGATAAATCACACATGAACTTTCATTTCCATGAGGAATTCTCTGACCTCAGTGTAAATAAAGCCTCGACTGATCCCCAGCTCTTCATTCCACCTGTAATAACATCTCTGGTGGTTTCCCCCTCTAAATGAACCCGGGGCTGTTTGAAAGGATGCTATTATGTCCTCTTGGGGTGGTGAGGAGGATGGAGGAGGGCGAGGAAGGTTGGTGGGGCTGGGCTGGAGCTGCCCACAACTGCTCTGTGCCCTTGGCAGGGCTTCAGCTGTGCCAAGGCGCTGTACATCTCGGATGCGGACAAGCGCAAACATTTCCGCCTGGTCTTGAAGCTCTTCTTCAGTGACGGGCAGGAAATCGGCACCTTCCACAGCAAACTGATCAAGGTCATCTCCAAGCCTTCGCAGAAGAAGCAGTCACTGAAGAACACAGACCGTGCGTACAGGGAGGGCTCTGTGGGGAGGAAAGTGGGTGGGATGTTCTCCAAATGTTCATAGCTTGGCTCTGGAATGGTCCAGGCTGGACCCAAAGCCCACGGACACCCCTAAAAAAAGACATATCTGGCCATAGTGATGTCTCTTTTCTGAAGGGTTCACCCACCATGATACACGATGCCGGTGTGCTCCTTGCTCCCTGGGCTCCTCATCTTTGAAAATCCCACTAGGCTGGCACTCACGCGCAAAGAAAGGCAGATGGAGTGCTGGTTCCTGCCAGCCTGGTGACACTGGTGACCAAGACTTGTCCTTCCTTACCATTACAAAGCCACAGTTCAAGCTACACACAGACCTGGCAAGTGCTAACCCAGCCATCTCTCCCCACAGTCTGCATCTCCTCTGGCTCCAAAGTCTCTCTCTTCAACCGCCTGCGCTCCCAGACCGTCAGCACCCGCTACCTCTCTGTTGAGGGGGGAGCCTTTGTCGCCAGCGCCAGACAGTGGGGAGCCTTCACCCTCCACCTGGGTAAGGACCCTGGGTCTACCTGCCTCCAGCCTGGGCTCTCCCTTCCTGCAAAGCAGGTTCTTGGAAGCCAAGGGGGTGGGAATCAGCCTGGGGATGCAGGAACTTAGCTCAGATCTCACCTCTACCTGGTGTTCCTGATGTATCTCTGGAGCCAGCAGATGTTTCCCACTGGCCTTAAGGGTTGGCATCGTGCCCTGAGGGCTCCCAGGCTATGAACAGGGCAGCAAGAGCTGTACTGGTCTGCAGGCTCAGGAATCCAAGCAAGTTAACTTGCCTGGAAGAGGTCAGAGGCCAGAGCATCCCTGCTGTTGCTGCCTCCAGGGTGTCCTTGTCAGATACCACATCCCAGTTCTGCTCTGCCATGCTGGAGTCCCAGGGAGCAATGGTCTCATCAAGCAGCAAGCACCTGCAGAGCAGAGAAAGCAGTAAGAAAGTGCTGGGAGCGTAGCCTGACCTGCACATAGCACAGCAGTGCAGGCTGACCTGACCCCGAGCTGTTCAGAGTGTGACTCTTACCTCTCTGCTTCCCCACAAGCCAATGAGCGCTGCACCCGGAGTGAGTTCTCCTTGCGGGAAGGGTATATCCGCTATGGCTCCGTGGTCCAGCTTGTCTGCACAGCCACCGGCATCTCCCTGCCCCCCCTGGTAAGCCTCCATCCCCATGGGTGTCAGACACATGGAGCTGGCTGCTCTGTGGTTCTGAGTGACGGGTACCATCCCCGGGATGCTGCTGCTGCCCTGCAGATCATTCGGAAGGTGACGAAGCAGTGTGCCATGCTGGACGTGGATGAGCCCATCTCCCAGCTCCACAAATGTGCCTTGCAGTTCCAGGGCAGCGACCGCATGTACCTATGTCTCTCCACAGAGAAAGTGATCCAGTACCAGGTAGGGTAGCTCAAGGAGGAGGGAGGACTCCTGGGCTGCTCCCCATCCTCTCTCCAAGCTCCTATGTGTTGCTGATGTCTGGGGAATGTGTCGCCAGGAGGGTTCTTCCAGTAAAGGGGGGCTTCATCCAAATTAAGGTTAGAACCACTGCAAAGCCATCTGCCTCTGGCTTGTCTGCTGCAGTGGAATCATCATCACCAAGGTCTGAGCAAAAGCATCATGATCCCAGTTTTCCAGCAAGCCAAGGGGAGGCACCGATTCGCTTCTTGGAACTGAGATACCAGGGGCAGAAGCCAGGTGTCCTGTACCTCTGCTGTGGTGTGTTTGAAGCTGTGACACTCTTCACAGGCATCTCCCTGCCCCAGGGAAGCCAACCGGGAGCTGCTGAATGACGGCTCCTGCTGGACCATCATCGGCACCGAAACGGTGGAGTACACCTTCAGCAAGAGCCTGGCCTGTGTCTGTGAGCCCGTCAGCCCCGTGCCAATCATCACTTCTCTGCAGGTAGGCAGCATCCACCTTGACTTCTGCTGAAAAGCTCTTGCACCTACGCTCATCATCTCCTTGGTCTGGGATGCTGTGGGAATGCTTGGGTCTGGACCGCTGTGGTGAGGACATGATATGTGGGCAGAACATCCTGCAGGAGGAAGAAGATTCAGGCTTGTTCCACCATGTAACTCACTGCCATGCGCTCTGCCCCTCACAGCTCACGGGAGGCGGGGATGTGGCCATGCTGGAGGTGCAGGGGGAGTATTTCCATGCACACCTCAAGGTCTGGTTTGGAGACGTGGAAGCAGAGACAATGTACAGGTAAGACAGCCAAGAGAGCTAGGGGGCAATCAGGCAGGGAACAGCAGCTGGGCAGCTCTGGGAGGGACACGGCTGCTGACCTCGGGGACAGGGGTGCTTGCACT
Organism: Piaya cayana; assembly: GCA_013389865.1. NCBI lineage: Eukaryota > Metazoa > Chordata > Aves > Cuculiformes > Coccyzidae > Piaya > Piaya cayana. The sequence goes on along the minus strand of WAAB01021038.1, from coordinate 115,861 downwards.
GCCCCTTCTGCAGGACCATGCAGGGAGGAGTCTGGCTCAGGATATCGCCTGGGGATAGCAGTGGGCAAGGGACACAGGGCCCTTGGGGCTGCAAACAAGCAAGCAACCCTGAGGAGGAATGAAGCACGAGGGAGGAGAGGGGAAACAGGCTGGAGGAGACATCCCAGCACTCATTGCCATCTGCTCCTCCACCAGGACCTCCTGGATTAATGCAAGTTTTCCTCTCCTGTGCTGTTCCCAGGACCCCCAAGTCCCTCATGTGCGTTGTCCCTGATGTCTCTGCCTTTGGCAGTGACTGGAGGTGGCTGCGATACCCCATCACGGTCCCACTCCTGCTCATCAGGGATGATGGCCTTATCTACTCGAGCTCATTCACATTCACCTACACCCCGGAGCAGAGCTTCATCCCAGGGCAGCAGGTCCTCTCAGACATCCCCCAGAACTCAGACAAAATACTTGACAGCATCCATCAGGAATTCACCAGGACCAACTTCCACCTCTTCATGCAGAACTAGAATCATAGAATCACCAAGTTGGAAAAGACCCACCAGATCATCAAGTCCAACCATTCCTATCAAGCAATAAACTGTGTCCCTCAGCACCTTGTTCACCTGTCCCTTAAACACCTCCAGGGAAGGTGACTCAACCTCATTCCTGGGCAGCCTGTTCCAGTGCCAGCAAGATGGGCAGGCAGAGGCTGGCTGTTGCCAGCCCTGGGGAATGGGAACAGACCTGAGCTGACCAGGGCATGGGATGGTCTCACTGAAGGATCCTCCCCGCACATCAAATGTCCACCAGGCTTCATGATTTGCCAACTGGTTTCTTCCTCGTGGCAGCATCTCACCCTGCTGAGCCCTCACACAAGAGCATCAATAAATCAGGCTTCAAAGACTCTTTACTGACTCAATGACTTCTTGACTAACCTTCTCAATTTACCTCACATACCAGCACAGAGCATCACAGCTCCCTTGATGTCCTCAGTCCATATATTCCAAGGCCAGGAGGGACAGCGATGATGCACAAATGCAGATATAAGTGTTATCGGTCTGTACCAGGAGGCCCTGCATTGCTTCTGTGCCTTGACGAGCATGATTTGCCGATTTCCAGCAGCCAAATACTTGGTGCCAGATGCTTTGGTTTTTCTTATTAGAGACCCAAACGGGGTTATTTCAAAAGGAAAAGGGAAAAAGAGACGGAGAAAAACTTCAATGTGAAACCCAGCCCCTTTGTAGCTGGCATGGCTCTGCCGAGCTCTGCTGTTTTACACTCTTACACACACAAACACACACAGACAGCAACTGCAGCGCTGGCATCAGCAGGAAACTGCTGAGCTAAAGAAGTCATAACAAGAAGGCAGGTTTCTTAGAGCCAGACCCAAGCATTAAGCAGAGGGGGTGTTTATATAGTTTTCAGAGCTCTGTGGCATCAAAAGGCCCGTGGTGTACCTGGAAACCTGCTGGTTTGGCAGTTTTGAGCTGGATTTAGAAACAACCCAACAGCCAGACTCACAGAGGTGTTAAATCCACACTGAACTTGGTAGCAGCAGGCAGGGGAGCAGGGGAAGCACGGTGCCCCACGACTCGCAGCGAGACACCAAGAGTGTGGGGTGACTGACCCTGTCCCTGGCTCATCGTCCAGCTTATCTGTGTGTTTTGTACCATTCAGCATGTTTTGGACACTAGTACTTGCACAGACCAATAGCCTCGGCGCACAGCCCACCCTCAGCCTCACTGTGCGCATCCCCTGCCACTCTGCAGCTCAGCATGGTGAGTTTGGGGTTGCCAGGGACCGACATCTTCATAACACCCAGCATGGGAACACTTGGTGATACCAACTGTCTTGGCCTCCTCCCTCTGCAGCACCTGCTTGGCCTCAGCTCCCATGGAAACGCTAGAGCTTGGGTCTCCAGGGTCCTAACCTGAGTCTTCCTGGGGGGCAGCACATCTCTAAATTCCACCAGGAGATGGGGTTCCCAAAACTGGAAGTCTCACACAGGGTGAAAAGCTGTCGGCAGACATGTCTGTGTGCATCTAGAGCTGCAGCTGCCGGAGGAAGAACTCAAGGAGAACATCTATAGTACAAGCCAACAGACAAGGGCGGCTGAAGGAAAGGGCTGGAGGACAGAGGAAGGGTAATAACATGCAGATCCTCAGGGGAACTCAAAAGGAAGAAAGCCTGTCAAGCAAGAGGCAGATCTCAGTGTGCTTATTAGGCATTGGGAGCAGTTGGTACAAGACCTTACTGCTCCCATTCCTGGAAAGTGCTCAAGAATTTTATACAGGTCCTGGCAGCAGGTGCTTCACCTGTGTGAGGGTCGCTTGGGCCATCAGCCCATGCTCACCATCCCCTGCACTCACCTCCCTAGCAAATCTACCCTGGCCCTAATGTAACTGAGGATGAAATGCAAGAAATTTTTTTAACCAGCGTGAACAGAGGGTCCCTCATATCTACCCCTCCTCGCTGTCTCCTGAAGGAAGGGCTGGAGGGCAGTGAAAGTACAGGGCCAAGCCTTTCAGTTTCTGCCTGCGTCCCACGCAGGAGTGTCTGGAGCCCGCAGACTGCTCAATCTCCCTCGGAGGCTGGAGCATAATTCACATTTTATGAATGGAAAGCACTCTCAGCTATATTTAGCAGCAGCCCGGTCCCAAAGGGCAGGAGGAGCATTGCTTATTGACTTCAAGGGCTTGGAACAAGCCTGCCTTGTTGTGTTTATGGTGCAGCATTTTGCTGGAGAGGCCAAGAAAGCACTGAGTGGTTCATACTTGAAGCCTGATGGATTAAGTAAACAGCCACAGTAATTCAAGCCACATGAGGGAAGGGGAGAGGTGGCGGCTGGAGGACTGGGAGGGCCTCGAGGGGCTCCTCTTTCCCCCTGCCCAGCCACAGGCTGCATTTAATCTGCTCTTCGCAGCAGGTCCTGCAAATGGAAACGAGGAGCTTTGCAGCTCCTGGAGGAGGCACTTCCCTGCCACGAGGAACATATGCTCCGCTTCACGGCAGAGGAGCTGGTAGCATCGGCAGAGCTGTTTATTTGCATAATCTCTGATTAACTCACATGTCTCAGACAGGCGCCAGCCATCCAGTTGTACATTCTCGCTTGCGAGCCGGCAGCGCTCGTCTCCGCCAGATCCTACAATAACCCACCACATGCTGGAGAAACACACACAGACTGTCCCATCAAGCTCTGGCAAGCTGGGCTGCCTGCTCCGAGTCTGGGCTGCAGCTCTTTTCTGTGCTCCTGAACTGTACATGGAGATTTTCCCTGTCCCCAGGGCAGCCAGATATAAAATAAAACATAAACATAACATAAAATGAAACATAAAACACACTTCATTCCAAGAGCTGGAGATTTAGAATCGTAGAATCACCAGGTTGGAAGAGACCCACCGGATCATTGAGTCCAACCATTCCCATCAACCACTAAACCGTGTTCCTCAGCACCTCGACCACCCATCCCTTAAACCCCTCCAGGGAAAATGAGTCAACCTCCTCCCTGGGCAGCCTGTTACAGTAAAAGCATCAAATGCTTTAGAGAGGCTTGGGGTGACTTACACTGTGTGCAGTCGTGGCATTGCATGAGCATCCCGAGGTGATGGTGAGGCTTGGAGGCAAGAGGGATCTCCTGGTCCTGCCAGGCTGGGGTGCAGCTGAAGCCCAGAGCCCCAAGGAGCCGTTTCAGGTCTCAGAGGTGAGTGCACCTTCAAAAACATAGAGAAGAAAATCAAATCCTGGCTTGCCCTCCCTAAAACAAAATTCTAGAGGAAGATGAAGTCCGGATTTGGTCTGTCCCAGTCGTTTGGGAGCAGAGTTGCTGCCATCTAGTGAGCCACCAGCACCCTGCCGGAGGGGACTGGCAATCTAATTTCATTCCCCTTGCAAAAGAGACACATGGATAGTTTCCTCAGGGTTCACTGAGGAGAGAAAGAAGACTTTTAAAGAGCTTGGATAAACAATTGGGCATGAAAAATTCAAGCCTGATTTCCATGCACCGTTACTGTAATCAGGCATGCAAACCAGGCAGACAGTTATAGCAGTTAGGATCTGCTCTGAGAAAGAAACAAGTGGGCGCAGCTCCCTCCCTGTGAGCTCAGAGAACGCTGCAGCCATGGAGCTGCTGGTAGAGGAGCTGAGCAGCACTCCTGGGTGCTCACCTGCATCTCCAGGGCCATCAGGGTCAGTGCTACCCCAACAAGGTTTGCTGGGAGCGCTGCCCACGCTGTGCTGTGCCCACAGCGTGCTGGCACCAAGCACCCCCAGATATCCTGCCTTGTTAAATCTGGCCTCCTGCCTGGCTGGCTGGGGCTGAGACAGCTTGAGGATGCAGCCCCAGCTCCCCAACTGGTGCCTTTTCACCTCGGCATCACAGAATCACTAGGCTGGAAAAGACCCACAGGATCATCGAGTCCAACCACTCCTAACAATCACTAAACCATGTCCCTTAGCACCTCATTCACCCATCCCTTAAACACCTCCAGGTAAGGTGATCAACCACCTCCCTGGGCAGCCTCTGCCAGTGACCAATGACCCTTTCCATAAAGAATTTTTTCCTGATGTCTACTCTGAACCTCCCCTGGCACAGCCTGAGGCCATTCCCTCTCGTCCTGTCCCCTGGCTAGGACATCTCACTCCAATCGGTCTCTGCAAAGGGACCAGAGGGTTGGGATGGGCACCAGGTTCTACCAGGAGCAGCTGCTGGGAGGAGAAGGAGCTCCTGGAGGGCTTTGACCCTGCAGCGATGTGTCCTTGCTCCCTGCAATGAGAAGAACAGGGGTGTGGCCCTGCCTGAGCAGCACTGAGGTTTCGGGGCTCCAGCAGGGTCCTGCGAGAGGGGACACAGGGCAGCAGAGCAGCACTGGGTCTTCAGCCCTTCCCATGCTCACTCACCATAGGGATGCTCAGCATGGTCTTCACCTGCCAGACCCACGCGGGGTTGATGTAGAACCCCCAGGACTGCTTGGAGGGGGGGGTGTCCATCCCAAACCCAAACAAAAGGGCTGCCAGGAGCTGCCTGAATCATTGGGAGTGAAGGGGTCAGCCCCCGGTGCCACATCCCAAACCAGCACCCAGCAAGGGAGGAGGCACCAAAGGGCCAGAAGAAAAGGCTCTTTATTAAAGCTGCTGCAACTTATGGACGCACGAACAACAGGAGCAGATCAGTGCTGAGAGGCAGAAGAAGATTTGTTCTCTGCTTTCTGCCCCGGGGTGCATTACGAGGAGGGCAGCTGGGGTAGAGGAGGCCCCTGTGCTCACCACAGCTCGGAAGGCAGCTGGGGCTGCACCCAGGGTTTGTCCCCACGCCCCTGCCCAGCATCAGCGGTCCCACTGTGCTGCCTTCGCTGGTGTGCATGCTCACCATCCCCTTGTAACCCATCAAGGGCCGACACGCATGCATGCACGCAGCCCCCTGGGGCTGTGCTAGGGAGAGTGGGCACCTTTGAAGGGCTCTTTGTTCTCCCATCTAATTATACCTGAGCAAGGGAATAGAAACGTGCTGAAAACCCCCTCAATGGACCTTTCTGACAGGAGCCAGGGTGTTTGGCTGCACAGTGGCCCCATTGTTCCCTCCTGAGTGCCTGGGGCTGCCATCTCACCTCCTGCACCTCCTGCTTCCCCAAAATAACCAGCCTGTGATTAAAAAACAGGTCATTTCCCTCAGCAACATCAACACTGGGAAAAACGCCCTGAGCCTCCCCACTGCCCAGGGCAAGAGCAGTGCCCATGGATGAACATTTTCGGCACTGGGAGCATCTCCATTGCCCAGTAACTTCAGCCTTGGACATTCATTGAGCTTAGGAGGTCCCATCAGCACATGCCACACCAGCCCAGCTGGGCAACTGCATTTCATAGAATCATAGAATCACCAGGTTGGAAAAGACCCATTAGATCATCGAGTCTAACCATTCCCAACAATCACTAAGGGCCTCATCAACCCATCCCTTAAACCCCTCCAGGGAAGGTGAATCAACCTCCTCCCTGGGAAGCCTCTGCCAGTGCCCAATGACCCTTTAGATGAAAAAAATGGTTCCTAATGTCCAGCCTGAACCTCCCCTAGTGGAGCTTGAGGCCATTCCCTCTCGTCTTGTCCACTGTCACTTCAGAGAAGAGGCCAGCTCCCTCCTCTCCACAATCTCCTTTCAGGTCCTTATAGAGAGCAATGAGGTCTCCCCTCAGCCTCCTCTTCTCCAGGTTAAACACCCCCAGCTCTCTCAGC
>WAAB01021038.1:67725-108800 GCA_013389865.1 Piaya cayana | reverse complement strand
TAGGGGAAAAGAGAAATATATAGAGGAAAAGAAATAAATGATGAAAAAATATAAGGGAAAAAGAAAAATATGGGGGAAAATATAGAGAAAGAAAAATATGGGGGAAAATATAGAGAAAGAAAAATAGAGGAAAAACTAAAAATAGACAAAAAAGAAAAACAGAAAATAAAGAAAAATTTGGGGGGGGGAAGAAAAAAACAAAAAAAAAAAAAAAAAAAGGAAGAAAAAAAAAAAAAAGAAGAAAAAAAAAAAAAAGAAGAAAAAAAAAAAAAAGAAGAAAAAAAAAAAAAAGAAGAAAAAAAAAAAAAAGAAGAAAAAAAAAAAAAAGGGAAGAGGAAGAGAAACACGGGGAAAAAACATATAGGAATACAAAAGGAGAATATAGGAATAAAAAAGAAAAATATAAGAAAACAAAGAAAAAATATAGGAAAAAAAAAGAAGAAGATGGGGGGAAAAAAAGAGTAAGAAAAGGAAAAAGAGACGAAAAAGAGGAAAAAGAGACGAAAAGGAGGAAAAAAAGAGGGGTTTAAAAAAAAAAAAGAGGAAAGCAGCTGGGCCGAAGTCCGGTGCGTGCGGCGGTGAAGGGCGATCCCCGGGGCGCAGCCTCGAGGCGTCAGGGATGCGCCCGGGAGGTGGCAGCAGCCACAAGGGGAGCGGGAGGCAGCGGGAGGAGCCGGGACGCGCCGGGGGTTGCCGAGCCCCAGGGCTCCCGACCCCCAGCCCAGAACAGTGCCGAGTCCGGCCCTGCGNCACACCAGAGCTGGCACCGCGTAAAATCATAGAATCACCAGGTTGGAAAAGACCCACTGGATCTAGTCCAACCATTCCCATCAAACACTAAACCATGTCCCTCAGCACCTCATCCACCCGTCCCTTAAACCCCTCCAGAGAAGGTGACTCAACCACTCCCCTGGGCAGCCTCTGACACTGCCCAGTGATCCTTTCTGTGAAAAATTTTTCCTAATGCTCAGCCTAAACGTCCCCTGGTGGAGCTTGAGGCCATTCCCTCTTGTCCTGTCCCCTGTCACTTGGGAGCCCAGCTCCCTCCTCTCCACAACCTCCTTTCAGTTAGTTGGAGAGAGTAATGAGGTCTCCCCTCAACCTCCTCTTCTCCAGGCTAAACAACCCCAGCTCTCTCAGTCGTTCCTTATAAGATGGAACAGAGAAGGGTAAAGGAGAAGCTGAGTTTTTTGCCCCAATGACAGGGACAGTCCTGCAGCAAGGAGTCAGTGATAACGAAGGAAGAAGGTTATCACGCAGCAGGTCCCAGCCCTGAGGACAACCTGGGACCCAGCGAGCATCACTGGTGCCCCCCAGGCCCACAGGCAGCGAGGGCTGTCCCAGGACCCCCATCCCTTGGGCTCACCCCTCTCACTCTGGCCCCCACCTTGCAACCATGGGAAGCCAGGTTCTGCCCCCAGCAAGAAACACATCTCCAGCGTGCAGGAGTTGTCCCCTCCCAGACTCCGTGGTCTCTGCAGGCAGCCTGGGTGTCCTTCCTGAAGATGTGGGTGCCCTGTGCCCCTCCAAAGGGGCAGTGGGGTCTGGCACCACATCACCAACATTACTGCACACCATCTCCATGACCCATTTCAGCATCGTTCTGGTGGCACAGCATCCATCCCAGAAAATGAAGGGACCCAAACACCTACAAATTCCACCTCAAATTTCCCCTGGAAGCAATAAAGCAAAGGGGATCACAGCAAGGTCATGTTTCACCTTCCAGGTCCTCTGCCCCTTCTCCCCAAGTCCCTCCTTGTCAGGGAGCATTTGGGAAGGGCAGAGCTGCCCATGACCACTCAACCACATCAGGAGGGTTCAAGCTGTTTTCCAGCCAGGCAGAAGTCCTCAGGTTTTTGGGTTTAAAACCAGAGCAGCTCTAGGAAAAAGAAAGCAAGGATCATTTCAGTGGTCAGAGGTGAAAGGTCGGGAACTCGGGAGGTGTTACTGCACATCACCCCTCAGCTAAGACCAGGTAACACCAGATACAGGCAGGCTGGCCAGAGAGGGCAAGAAGACAGATGAAGTGAACAGTGACAAATCCATCCCAGGAACCGTGGCTCTGCAAGCACGGGCAGGCAGCCAGGCTTGTGCTCCAGGGATTTGCAGAGTACCCATCCAGATTGTTTTGCAAAAACACAGTGCTTTTACGCTGAGGGAAGTTTAGGAAAGTACACAGGATTCTTGCAATTGAGAGATGAAGCCCAGGAGAGAAAGGGAAGGGGGAAAAAAAGGGGTGGGTGGGAGGCACAAAGGCACAAATAATTTGTTCCAAGGAGCACGTCCAAGAATAGCCACATGAGAACATGAAGACTGCAGGTATACGTCACCAGTTTACTGGAGCAGCAGCTCCTGTGGAGCAAAGATCAGCCCTGTGAGCACACAGCTTCTTAGAACCAGCAGCAGATTCTCGAAGGACCTTCAGGGCACATCAGCGACAGACCAGGGAACAAGGAGCAGAGCCTGGGTACTAGTCCCGGGCCATTTGCTCCATCCCCGCTAATCCTAACCACCTGTATTAGGAGTTCCCATTAGGGAGAAGGGAATTACATTTTCTCAAGGATGATAATCCATTTAAAGACAGCACTTCTTAGGAGACTTGGGACTTTTCCCAGCCTTCTCTGCACGGCCCACCCTCCTGCACATGTCTGAAGAGACACAGATGGGTCCCAGACCTCAAGAGCACCAAGCTATCAGAGCTGGGGGACATGGAGAAGCAGCAGTTTCCTCCAGTTCTTGCTTAAGAGCACAGCTGCTTTAGTCCAGAACAGCACAAAATTAACATGAACTTGCTGATCCCAGGGAAGCTGGAACAGCTCTGCTCCCACTTGAAGGACAGCGTCAAACTTGAAACTTGGCAAGGCTGTCTGCACATTGCTCCCCTACCTCTGAGGGCACAGCAAGATGCTGCTGTCACCCGGTGACAGGCATAAGCCCATCTCTACCTCATCTGTCCCTTCTGGCTGCAAGGGGGCAGGTGTTTCTATGTGTCATCACAAAACTAACCACCACAGAAACAACAGACTCGCCGCCTCCTGCCACCCCACATCTGCTCCTCGTCTGGAGGAGCCTCAGCAGCTCCAGAAGCCCAGCAAGGCTGGTCCCACAGGAGTTATTTGTGGGTCAGGCACCAAAGACAACTCTGGAGGAGCTGACAAAGCCCCTCTGAGCTGTGATCCCAGCACACCTTCCCCTTCTGTAAACCAAGGTGTTACACAAACATGAACTCCCTGTTATCCAGCTCCCAAAAGTAACTTCAGATCAGAAACAGTCCAAAAAGCCAGTTCTAGAAAGTACCAGTTTATTTGAGGAGAAAAAAAAATAATATCAGTAACAGTGGAAAATCTCCAAGAGCAATTACACAAGAGAATCCAAGGATCCCAAGAAGCAGACACCACTCCTGCCTTCCCAGCAGTGCTGCCCAGAGGCAGTAAAACCCCCACTCTCCTACTGAGTCTACAGTAAACTCTGTGCAGTTTTTGGAGCCTCCCAGAGCCTGCAGTTTCTCCGAACACACTTGTACTGGGACCAAGCGAGTGAGTCAACCTGGAGGAGGAGCCCCGGGAAAAGTCCTCTCACACAGATGTCTCAATATCACACAGATGTCTCAATACACGGTTCCTCTGCCACCTCCGCTCTGCCTGCCCAGCTCAAGAAGCAGCTGCTGCCAGCTGAGGCTGAACTTCTTTGTTCTATTGACTATGAATTTGGCCTAAAGCCTACAATAAAGCCATAGCAAGTGGGCTCCAGGAGTCAATGAGACTTCTCGACAGCCTTTGCAACCCTCTGGTTTTGTGCTGCCTACCCAGTTATGTGGTTTAAGGAGCCACACTCAGACTTTGCATTAATCCACACCAGATTCAGAGAACTTCAGTAGGACAGGATTCATATAAAGCAGTTCTGTATCACCTTCCTGGAACAGAAGCGTTGTACACGCACGTTACTTTCACCCTAGGAGCACTGGGGGAATTGCTCTAACTCTCAGTAGAGGTAGGAGCTATGTACACCATATATTACGAAGGACCTACCACAGGAGGTTCAGCGCTAGCCATCTCTAAAGCTCAGTGCTCCCAGGTGGGAGATGCCAAAGCCAGCCTTGCCGAGAGGCAGGTACTCGGCACAGCACCATGGGGCACTCTACAGCACAGCCAGCCCCCAGAACAAAGTTATTTCATCCATACTGCAAGCTTCCAATGCTTGCTTTGAAGAGCAACCCCAGATGTGGATCTTTGCCCCAGCTCAAACCCGGCACATCACCAATGAGAGCCTGCACTCAGGCACAGCCTGGGACACAGCGACAGAGCCCCGGGGCACAAGCTGGGCACAAGCCCAGCTCTAGACAAGACACTGGACACACAGCAGCACCAACTAGATCAAGCCTCTTACACATTGCAGGGCTGCTGAAGAATTAACTCCAGTCTTTTCACCCTTAACTGCTCATTTCTCAGTAAAAGATAGAATATATAGCTCTACAGGACTGATTGTAATATATTACAGACTAGAAATACCCTTGTCATTTCCCTACTTAAATCATATTAAGAATCCCATTTTGCATACAGATTAATCTTAGAAGTTATTACCTTGAATTTATAATTAAAATTCACAGAATAAAGCTTAAATAGTTTTCACAGAGACTCATTATATTAGTGTTTTACATACAAAGGATAAAAGTTACCAAATGAGAAGAGCAGCCATTTCAGAAACTATAAATAATTCTATTTAATAAAAAATAAAATCAAATCCTAAAAAAGCTTTGGGAAAAACATAAATATCTTTACCCTCTACAGTAGCCGCTATAGAACTAAAAGAAACCTGTAACACACTGTAGCTACTTCTGCTTCAGTTCAGAATATGAATCATATAAAACAACATCTCTAGAGAAATGCCCGGCCAAAGGAAACACAAAGGGATTGAAAAAATAGATCTGAGGAAATTAAAAAAGTAGATTTTTTTTTATTATTATTATTATTTCAAAACCATTTCTACAAACTTTATATAAACATCAGGCTATTTTCTTTAAAATTTTGATATAAAAAAAATCCTACAAGTATTCCTTAAAAAAAGGCAAGAGACTGAAGGCAAGGAAAGGGTGTCAGCACAGCCAAACAAAACTGGCTGCCCTGATTTCATGGATTAATGGCCCTTGCCTGGGGCCAACAGGAAGAGAGAGGTGTCTCCTGGGAAGACATTCCCATAGGCCCTTTATGGCACTCAGGGATTTTGAGCCCCAGTGGGCTTTCTACTCCCTGATAAGGCAACATTATCTGCAGTGTAAGAGATTCATAAATAGTTCTCCACAGAAACATCGCCAGCCTGCTGCAAGACATTTATTAGCAAGGCTTATACAGAAAGCCATCTTCAACAGAAGAAGCCAATCTGAGCACGGCACACTGGATGCAAACACACAGTGTTTGCTTCCGCAGTCTGTTTTGTGTTGATATATCCTCTGTAAAACCAAGCAGAAAAATTGGCATCTTTATTCTTTTTACGCTAGCTTTAGAAAAAAAAAACCAGAGGTTTTTGGGTGTTTTTTTCAGACTCTTTGTATTTCATTGGGCCCTTGTTAGCTGAGCAGGATGGGAAGGGTCACATAGGAGGTTTTGGTTTTTTCTCTCAAAAGTCACTTTGAAATTCAATCCGAAAGGAGCATTTGTTCAGCATGTCTCATCTGAGGGCACGGCGTTTCCATAGTCTGTTTGTCCCTTGATGGGCACAAGGTGCTGCTGAGCTTTAAGCATAGAACTCATTTGTAGGGGCTTTCTTGTAGATCGGTTTCTTCCCAAGGTCATAACTGCCTTCGTCCTTTTTCTTCATGCGATAGACTAGGAGGAGAATCAGGAAGACAGCAAAAAGGAGGCCCACTGCCCCTCCTGCAATGAGAGCTGGAGGAAAAAAGAGCATGGAATAAGTAAAGTCCTGCACAACTCCACCCCAGACAATCAGCTATATCCCAAAATCTGCTTCAGGAGGGGCAGCTCCCAGAGCTGTCTCCAGAGTCAGTGCTGTCCATGTCCTGTCATCACCTGTGCTGGCATTTTCAGTGCCAGAATACACCGTTGGAAAAGGCCAGAAAGCGTTTTTTACCCAACCACAGAGGAATCACGTGTTCCACTTTAACTAGTTTGTGTTAATATTCCAGTTTAGTGCAAGAAAAAGGTTTAGACAAAAAGACATCCTCCCAATACAGAGATAAAACAAACCAAAAACCACCCAAAAAAGCCCCACCACAACCCACAAATAGCATCAACTCCAGGGAAGAGGCACAGCTCCAATTTGAACACTTCATTAATCCATGTGAGCACACTCTGGGGTCTGCATTTCAATTAAACAGCACATCCTACCACCACCTCCCTCCAAGTAACACCCCAACCACCAAAAACCACAAGCCCACAAGAAAACACCAAGTTTTTCCTCTGTCCTCACATCAAGGGTGGCCACAAGACTTGAGTAACGTTTACCCTTTGCTGTGATACCTGCTCATTGCACCACATCAGTTTCTTTGTTAAGTGGCATTGCCATGTGCTCTCCCAGTCACTTCTGTAGCTGGAAGAATGACTGCAGATCAGCAAAATGTGCTGAGGTTTGTACTCGGACAACCAGCCCTAGTGCTTGAAGTGTTCCCTGACACAGATCTATCCCACGTGCCGAGGGGAAACCAGTTGCTTGGTTTTGCTCAAGCCAGAATTACTCAGATCCATAACAGCTGAGTAGGTGTTTAAACCCCTTAGAGGAATATTTTGGTTCCTGGTAAGGCTCAGAAAAGGCAGGACCTGGGCAGAGGTTAGAAGGAAATGCCTGCATTTGGTATTAAAGTCTGATGTCACTGATTTATGGCTAGATACCCCTCTCACTGCAGTAGTAGCTTGGTACAGAGCACGTGCCATATGACATGCATGGCACTTAAGCCAACAGTCAGCTGCTAGGCTACAACTCAAGCTGTTTACCCCAGCAAGGCAAGCAGTAGACACTTCTGCTGTTTAAAGACTCAAAGGCAGAAGTGATCCTGCTACAGGCAGTCACAGAGGTAACATCTCACTCCCCTTGTCACCCAGAAACTGCTCCCCAGAGAAACAGGGAACAATAAAAGTCATTTTGATTTACAGTATTAATTATTTATCAGGACAAGGTGGAGCATTACCTGTAAGGACTTCTGTTCTTTCAAAGATGCTGCCGTTGGCTGTGCTTGCCATGGAGATCTTGTTGGACGGGTTCTCTTCGACAGGTTCAGCTTTGTCTGCAATGATTTCATTGTCCAGCATCGTGTTTTTCGCCTCACCTTCTATCTTTCTCTCAGTATCTCCTGGGATATAGTTGTCAGATATCTACAGAATATAGACAAACCACACCCATCAGTAAGTAGCACCCAGCCTACCTACAATTGAAAGCAGGAGGGCGTGCAGGGGAAGGAAAGTTTGCTTAGTGCATTACGAGTGTGCTGTTCCTACTCATGCAAGTAAATTCATCTCAGTGCCACATCTTGCAGGGGAAAGGGTATTCAGAAAGCCAGAGTAGCTATGTATTGCTTAAAACATGCAGAGGCAATACCTACCACAGGAGAATCCATGGTGGTCAGATAAATGGCATCTTCAGAGTCTGGGTAGTCTGCAGAGGGGCAGAAATAAAGAAAATAAAGAAAATTATGAAATAAGAGACAACACTACATTGTCTCATTACAACCCTTTTTTCCAGAGTTCAGATACTTCCCGCAATACCAGCAACTGCAGCCAACCTAGGATTCATTCTCTGCTGACTCCAATGCCCTCTTATCTACTAGTACTTTCACCACTTAATGGCTTTGCACAAGACCATGAGATGTAATCTTAAAACCAACACCTCTCTCGCATGGGAGGGATCTTCAGCTGGATCCATCAGCCTCTGCCACAGATTATCAGGGGCAACCCTGGGAAGCAGGTCTGCTATAGCTTGCCAATGGATGGCGATGCTCTCACCGCCCACTCCTAAAGGATACTTCGCCAACCTTCTAGTTACCAGATCTGCCCAAACATGTCAGGCACTGATTTCAGCACTTGTTCTTTCCCTTTCAGAGAACAAATGTTAACATAAAGGGGACACGGAGCTGCAGAAACTGGTTTGGGCAGGGAGCTTTGCATGACATTGAGCTCACTTGAACACCAGTTAGTCCTTTACCTTGATTGGCCTCAGCTGAGACATCAACTTTAAGCCTTTTAACACTGCCTCAACAATAGATTATTTATTTATTTATTTAAGTTTCTCAGAAGTTCTTCGGAGTTGAACAGGAAAGAGATCCAGCCACTGCAATGCCTTTTCACTTGCAGTAAGGCAAGCTTGGCCAGAGTCCACCTGTCCTCCCCCCTGAGTGATTCAACATCACAGTACAGCCACTTTCACTGCTCTCATCTGTACGTGCCTATGATTCACAACGCTTTCTCATCTCCAACTCACATTGTAGTTCCCTCTGGAGCTCTGGCTATGCACTTAGCCCCTCAAGAGCAACTGGTGGCACTGGGAAGAATTTCACAGTGTCAGCTGAGGGAGGTCCAATTTCCCCCTTACCCACTTACCTCCAGACCCAGATGCCTCATATATATAGGATTCGACAGAAGTTAAGTGAGGCCTGAATTCACCCATGTCCTCATCATCTGGCAAGTCTCCAGAGGCAGGGTAGGCGAGCCATCGGGCATCCATGGTCTCGGTTTCTCTCACCTGAAAACAGGGGTGGAGAAGTGTTAAAGATCAGGCAGCTCCTCAGAAGTGTTTCACTAAAGGGTCAGGAGTTCAGAGCCTTTGCTGAGCTCATCATTTCCATCAGAAGAACATTATATGCTGAACTTCCTCTCCATCAAGAGCATTATCTAGCCTGGAAATAGCTGAATTCCCCTAGAATTTCTCAGAACAGAAGTGAGAGTCAGCCTGGGAGGGGAATTTCCTGAGGGCGACAGATTCAGGAGGTTCACCTGAACTCACAGGCTGAAAATAACACAACAGGACCTTAGTCAGGAGTCTGTAGAAGCATTTGGAAAAGCAGCATCTTCAGTTTGTGGTAAGCGGGGATTTTGGAAGGACTTACTACTCCCAGAGAAAAAGCCTGGCACTTAATAGGTCGATTTTCTGTGTAGCACTGAAGCCTCATGCCAAGACAATTCATTGCTTCGAGTTGAGAACAAACCTATTTTATGACCCAAGGGTTAAAACCTGGTCTGTCATTTCAGCTGAATTGCAGTGCAATACAGTGTGATGTTCAAGAGCGCTTGCTATCAGTAATGACTTGCCTGAAGGAAGAGCTTCCCCTGCCTCACCTCTTCAAATGCACGTAAACAAACAAGTCTGTAAAATGGTAAAATGACGTCCTCGGACATGACAAATGCAGCTACAGGAACATTAGCAAAATGGCAGCACAGGAAAGGCAGCCTGGTCGCTCTGCAGAGCAGTGAGGCCAGGACAGCCTCCCACAGAACGAGCTGTTTGGCCACAATGGCAATTCACACACCACAGCTCATTTGCGCTTGGACTTCCAAGGAGCCACAAGCCCAAACCTCCTGCCATCATCAAGGTTATGCAATTTCCTCATAACTATTCCTCCTCACTCCACAGCCCTGGGGACAGGCCTGGTGAGGGGACCACAGGTATGAGCTCTCAGGTTGCTCAGCACCTGCCCACAGACTCCAGCAGCTCAAGATTCTTCCACGGCCATGAAGTAATAATCATCATGGTGGGGGCCTTGACTTCTTGCCCTACAGTAAGAAGCACAATGCACATGGACGAGTCCATCACTAGGGGCTAAGATATCAATATTTTTTCACACCATCCCCTCAGAAAGGCAGGAAAAAAAAACGCAGGGAAATATTTCTGAAGGTGGATCTACCCATCTACCCAGGAAAGCATTTATAAACATTCCTTTACTCCACAGACCTGCACATCTGAGGGCTCTTCTTAATGTTCAGGTCTATCATGAGCGACAGCCTCACAGGGGTGAAGAGCAGAGACTCGCAGGGATGGTTAAAGCTGTGTGGCATCACCCAAGCCTCAACACTTCATCGGGGCTGCACCAAGACCTGGATTGGCTGGGATCAGCCTTCCTGCTTGCCCAGCCAGGTGTGGCCCATCCCACAGCAGTGACATCTATTACAAATTACATCCACTATCAATCTCACAAGCAAAAACAAACAATCAGCCACAAGCCATGTGTCAACTTCCTCTGCCCACGTCCCCAGCCCTGCTTCCAGTCCAGGTTTCCCTGCCCATTAGCATACTAGTTCTGCCACAAATGAGACCTTGTGGTCAGGACAAGATGTTTCTCATTTTGCATTAGGAGCAGTGGGTACTAGATGTGCTTTTCATTAGCTTTTCGAGGCAGCTCTGCTGGAGGATAATCAAATGAACAGCCCAGAAGGCATGAGGTGCTGTGGCCAGCTCTCCTCCTAGACCCCCTGTCTCCACTCTGCCTGAGCTTGGCACAAGGTGATGGGAAGAGGGCTGAGGAGGACAGCCAGCTGGGAAGAAATCCCCCCTCAAGCCTGGAACCAGGCATTCCTAACCTTATGGATCACTCGCTCCAAGGCAAATTCATTTCAAGATATGTGAAACCGAGCCAAAGCCAGACCTGCAATGGAAACTGCTGCCAGTGTGCAGTGGTTGTTCCCATGAGAGCTTCTGGCCATCAAGGGATAGGAGGAACCCAATTCCCGTAAGGCTGGGCAAGGGCTCGGGGGCTGGGGAGCACATTTGCTGCCTGTATAACCTGGCCGCTGTGCCAGAACAGATCAACATTGGCAAGAGCGCTGTGCTGTGCCGCACCCCTGTGCCAGCTCACGCTCTACTTCATTATGAATCACAGCCAGCTCATGTCCTAACGAGAGTGGCCCAAGAAAAACCCATATTTAAGCAAGCCATCAAGTGGCTGGACAGCAGGCTGGCCTTATCAGATCAGCCCAACCATGAGCGAAGCGGTGGCTGCCAGCCACGGTGATTAGTACATGCTGTGGAACGCACCTTGGCTATCAGAAAGTCCTATTTAAATCAGGACTGACGGTGTTTACAAGCCAGAGGACATAACAAGGAAATTACTGACTCACAAGCATAAATAAGATTATATGGGAGCGTTCCCTGAACTCACTCTTCATCATCCTCTTGAGCAAAGACGGGGAAGTTCCTGGAAGCCACGAGAGCTTCACAAACTGACAGGAAACTTTTCTTGTAGGCAGGAAGCCTCATTTTACAACTTCATCTGCCATGGAAGTTAAAGGGCTGCTGCACATCTCCAAACCTCCCCTCCAGGTTTCTAGACATGCTCTTCTGTGGAGCAGGGGCACGGGCAGCCCAGGAAGAGTTAACATCCGAGTGCTGCAAAGCAGGTCTGGAGCAGGCACATTCCTCACATACACACCTGCAAGAGGGCACACAGGCACTTTCACAGACTTAAGAGCAAGGGCTGTGGCTTCCCAAGTGCCAAATAAAGAGCTCCCTGAAGAACTGCTCTAAAAGTGTATCCCTTTCCAAGACCATTCAGTCCTCCCTACAGCTCTCCTATGGAACCACAGAAGGTACCTGTGCTTCCTCCCATCTGGCAGGCTGCAGCCAAGAAGAAAAAGCTGGGAGACGGCTGCATGTCGATGGCCAGCCCTTGCCAAGTTGTCTCTGGCCACATTCAGCTTAACACCTTCAGCAAATGCCAGCTGGAGGAGGGCACCGGCTCTGTTCTGAGTCTGCTTTCTACCATCTGTGACCCCAGCACTGGAGCTGGGCCAGGGACTTGCTGGGAGATTCAGACTGGGCGGCTGCACAGCCCCACCTCACCCCAGCAGCTGAAGTTGAGCCCTACTATTAATATGCTCCTCTCTAGCCGGGGTCTGTAGCAAAATCAACCTTTTCTGCAGGAGTCTAGTTCCAGGATTGTTCCTCACGTTAAGCAGCTTTTACCCCAGTAAACACCCTGGGAGATTAACCAATGCGCTGGTGAACAGAAACTTTTCCTGCCTGCCAGTGGCAAAAAAATAATAGTTTACTCCCTGCCAAACAACAGCACATCAGGCACGTGAACTATGAGCGTCATTCCCGGAAAAGCTGGGCACAGAAGTCTCATGTTTGAGCCTTAGACAGGCTGCACTACTGGATGAAGCCAGACACTGTTTGCTCAGTTCAGGCATGGGAATTACAGCCCTGGCATCCCAGGCAGGGACTTGAAGTCTTGCTGTGTTCCATCCCTCACCCAATCCACTCCATTTTGTGCTCCTGGAGCCTTTACTTACAGCCCCAGCGTACAACTAGCATCTCCTCAAAGCAAGAACATCTATTTACTGAGGCAGCAAGCAAAGTTTCTGTCCAATGTGTGCATTTCCCCAGCCGCTGCTAATTCTGGGAACTAACAAACCCCAGCCGCTCGTCCGCCGCAGGCCACACATCCTCACCACAGCGTTTGCAAACCCTTTCAAAAAAAGAAAAAAACCACCACTCCCAAATGATGTTTAGGGGCAGGGACAAAGTCTTCCAGACATGGAACTGAGTTTAATGACTGGCCCTTGCATCTGATCAAACACACTGAAAAGCTTCTATGATGAGTTCCAGCCAGCAAGCAGGAAAGGGAGTCAGACCTGCAGAGGGTCTCAGGCACCCAAACTGCAGAGAGCTCTTTATCAAGTTTATAACTTTGGCACGGAGGTTCAGCGCTGGCACCTGCGTCTCCCGCCCCAGCACTGTGTACACAAGCCTAGCAGTAAACAGGAGCAAGGTGAAAGTCAACCTTTCCCAGACAAAAGCACATGGAGACTGGCCAGCCTAGGAGGTGGCAGAGGTGCAGGCCTGTTAACTCTTTGTAGCCTGCAGGGATAGAGAAATGCAAGTGGCTCCTAAGGCTGTTCTCAGGGGCTCTGTACTAGGGGACAGTTGCAAGAATCACCTGGTGAGCTGTGGTACACAAAACACCTTTCCCAGACTTGTGCTGTCATGAGCAGATGTCACTTTATACCCCCACAATGTACATCCAGATCAACTTAAGCAGAAAGGGCTCCTGGATGACACCAGCAGCTGCCTGCATGTCCCAGCCACACAACCTGGTTTATTAACAGATCATCCTTGCAAAGCCACTCACCTGGCCCTCATATTGTGCTGCCTCATGGAACAAAGAATGCTGAATCTAACTGGGCCTTTCCAGTGCAAGGATGCAAAGCCCTGTAAACCACCAAGCCTGAGAGAGGGGATTTCCACACAGTTCACTTCCACCCCACTCTTGCAAGAATGCACAAACTAGGAAGGTTTTAAAGTTCATGCAGAACATGCAAAGTAGCTGGGACTGAGAGCACAGCTCGCCCCCTCAAAGCCCCCAGAAACCAGGAAAGCAGAGGAGCCGCAGTGCTGGAATCAGGGCAGCTCAGATGGGTGGGAGTCAGACAGATAGAGCCGGCCTGCAGGGTAAGGAGGCACACAACGAGGGAACACACAAAGACAGCTCCATCTTCCCATCCTAACAGGCACCAAAAGAAAGTTATTAGAAGTGACGTGAGCTTCAGGCAGAGGCAGCTCCTGTCAGACCAGTATGGGAAGGGTCTGTATTTCCCAAAAAAACCTTTAATCTCTCCCCTCCCTCCATGCTCAAGTTCTATGTAAAGTCACTTTTGTCCTGAGAGCAAAGCCAATATCTATTTCAATCTAGGTCGCACCTAACTCCTTCAACACATCAGACACAGAAAAAAAAAAAAAAAAATCAAACATTTGTGCCAAGTGCTTGTGTCCATGCTTGGAGGGTACCATTTCACTTCTCATTCCTGGTCAGTCTGTCCCACATAATTCACAGTGCACACAGCCCACACTGGCCTCTGTGCCAAGGGACAGAAGTTAAACAGCTCCCATGCAGGCACACGCGTGTCTTCAGTTGCACAGCAGGCTTACTCTGAGGCTTCCAAACATGGTTAAATATTACTGTGCCTTTGCTCAATGCTTTCCAAGTAATCCTAGAACAGGCCCACAGGTACTGTGACCTTAGGCAATGCCAGACATGCCCACCTCCTCTCTGGTAGCCACTGTACAAGTGCACTCCCATCACAGGGAGCTATAAAGGCAAATCCACAATGCCTCTGAGAACTGAGGGGGAAATCAGAGACATAAGTACTGACCAGGGCTTGCGGGCAGCTCCCAGCTGGAGCAGGGGATAGCACTACATCTCCAGTACCCTAGGCCAGCTACTGCAACCCATCTCTGTGCCTCTTACCAAAGAGGGAAAAGACAGGTTTATTTTTTGCTCAGTAATACAGACAAGCAGCAGGGTCTCGCTCAGAAAGACAGAGCAAGAGCAACATGCAGGCAGACGAACTGCTCAGCTGGTAGAAGCATCACTCGTTCAAGGTGACTTAAGAAAAGCATCCCCAGTCCCTGTCCAACCAGGTATCCATCTCCCTGCAGCCACATAACCAGTCCTGTGTGCTCAGACGCAGCAGCCCACGCATTACATGGGGAAAGTGCACTAATGCACGTCCAGCACTACACGGCCTCAGCCAGGGTCACTGCCCCACTTGCCCCTGCTCCTTGGGTGATTCTTTAAGCTGCATCACCACAAGCAGCTCTCCTGGGGCTCATGCAGCAGTGGCAGCATAATCCCCACGACAATTACACCGTAATCCTGGGCTCTGGAGGGCGACTCGCTGTCATGGGTGCCTCCTCTGCAGCAGAGATGAATCCTCTCGGGCTCTGCTTGCTGAAAATGGGCTTCCCTGCACTTACAAAGCCAAACTTCAGCTACCTTTTAACTCGTGCACATTTGCTTACACACAGCCTGGCAACTTCAGACCACTCCATACGTGCGTGCCTTTCAGGCCATGCAGTAGAAGTGAGCAGGAAGAGGACAGAGGGAGATTACAAAGGAATGAATTCTTGTTTAACTGCTCTTGCCCGATTATCTTCCAAGAGCAAAGTCATAAAGATTGAGTCCTCTGCCAGGCAGGCACACACTGGGATCTGTTTACTGCAACGGTGACAAAAGAGCTGCTCAGTGCCCAGCTCCAGAGACTGAGTGGGAAGGGGATGGCTGCATCCCCCCTCCAACAGGACAGATAAAGCTCGGCAGTCTGTATGCCAATTACTTGCCCTAAAGCAAATAAAGATGAGGTTCTGGGGAAAACTGCAGGAGGGGAAAGCAGGAGCTCTCATGTAACCTAGGAGGAAAACAACTACAGCAGAGCCATTTTGCACCCCTGAAAGTTTCTCCTGATCATAGGCAGCAATAAGCACCTGGTTCATAAAGAGATGGCATTTTTATGGTCATAACAAACCTGGTCACAGGTATTTCACACAATTCACTACTCAGGGTTCAGGTCTGAAGCTGGAGAAATCTATTTAAGGTTAAAAAAAACCGATTCAGTTTATCTGGCTCACAACTCACTCCGAGTTGCTGTAACAGTAGGCTCCTATTGCATCCCCGCCTGTGGAAGAAAAAAAATTATATAAAGGCCACTGCAAGGCGGCTTTTCCATCAAGGATGATTTCTCATGCTGACACTTCATGCTTGGGATATTTCACATATTATATGTCCCTCTCACGCCAGGGAGAGGCCTGCCCTCACTGCTCTTTCCTAGAGTACAGCTACACCTCGATATTTCCCTGGCCACACACACAAGTGGAATTTCCACTTGGTAAGAAACACATGACATACATTTTTGGGATCTTTATGGTACCTCATGCCAGGGTGTTGGCAAAATGAAGCCAGACACCCAACTTCAAAGCGAGCCTTTCCTAGCTGGCTCACCATACAACTAATCTCAGCTTGTTTGTACAGTCAAGATTTCCAGTGCAGCAGCCTAGAAGTGTTTCCCCTCCCACAATCCATTTTAATCTAATCAGAAGTAGTAGCCCAAAGATGCAGGCTTAGCCCGGGCAGTTGACCTCTGCCAGCATAGTTATGCTATTTAAAGTTTTGCTCTGCTGGCAAATGTACCAGTAAAAACTTGTAACAAAGGAAGTTATCAGCCTGAAAGTACTCGAGAGAGCATAGCCGTACCACTCTGCTATCAGAATATACCCCTGTAAGCATTTATACAAACAAACATTTCAACAGCAGGGATCTTCCTAGTTAGCTAGCAGCAACTGTTGGGTTTTCAGTGTGTGGAGTGGTTTTGTTGTGTTTTCTTTTTAGTAGAGACATTCCTGACTTGTTCAGAAGTTGCTCTGGCTTGGGCCCAGAAAGCAAGAGACACAGCACATGCTATTGGGGGCAACACAGCTGTACTTGGGGAAACCTGTCACTCCCAGGACCATTTTCTTCTCCTAGAGCTCTGGACTCCCAGCCAGGCTTCCTCCCCTCTCCAAGCAACGGGGAGCAATTTGCAGCAGTATTCCAGCCCTCCTTGACTGCACCTCTGTACCCTCAGCGTCACAGTCAGGAGCAGAGGGAGTCGGCTCTTGTTTTGGTCACTGCTTCCCAGGCTTTGTAAAGCCTGCACTTGGCTGGACCAGCAAGTTGTTTAGTAACCAACACACAGGACTAGCTCATCATACTCAGCCTCAGGAAATTCAGAATTAGCGCCAAGAACAGCCCGCATATAAACAGTCTCCTGCAAGATCCTGGCTCCAGAGTCTGCTCCACTGCACACTGTGGATTTGCAATAAATATTTATCTTGCTGGAGAACAGATTTTTCCAAGCAAAAGCTCCTGACATCAGTAAGGACTATATTTCCATTTTGGGGAGAGACTGATAGAAGCTTCTTTTTTAGAGGGATACCTTGGCCCACAAAAGGAGTTTCTGCCCCTCTCCTAGCACCACACTGACCAGGATTCATCCCTCCACTGCAGAGTCCCACAGCTTTCTGGGCCAATGCAGCAGAATTCCATCATGCCAAGCACCCTCCTCCCAGCCACATTCCTCTCAGTCACCCTGTGCACAGTGATTTCTGCCCACTGTGCCACGCAGGCCATTCGCTGCACGTCCAAGGTAGATACTTTCACAGACATTACTGCACATGAACATTCGTTTTTATTGCTATAGTTTGCCAGCAATGGCAGCTAAAGGGTAGAGGCAGGGGTAGCCTGCAGCAAGGCCACATCATGTTGTATTCAAGTTTTACAGCAGACAGCAGCACAGTTCAACTAGAACTGTGGTGGAGACACCTTTTCCCCTTCAGCAGCGAAGGCAGAGTAACATCAGAAGAGAGGAACCCTTCCCAGGGAAGGCTTTGCCTTCCTTGACAGAACGCAATTTGTTTAAGCAAGCAGTAGCCTTGTTTTCACTTGACTGACACTGGCTGCTTGTGTAACAGTGCTACGGGTCTCTCGGTCTCCTTCCTGCCCCAAGGAGTGTCTCTCCGAGATTTTAATTAACTGCTTTGATTTTTAAGTTATCCCAATAATCTGTCTAACAAGAGCCACTTGGCATTTTATAAGCAGTCTCAGCCTCAAAGGATTTAAGGATAAAACTAACTAGAGTGTGTATTTGCAACAAAACCCAGACTTTTACAAACAGTAGATTTTTGAAGTCAGTCAGCCTTCAGAAATTCGGAGGGACTCAGCTATATCGTGTGTGTTTTCCCCCTCCTACGCTGACATTTTCTCTAGATTCAGGACCAACTATTTAACCCCCTCATTTGAGACTTTCCACTCCTTTATCTCACTTTGAACACTTTCAGTCATTTCAGATAATATTGCTGCTTTCCTCTCACCGCAACGCAATTCCCGTTTCCAACCATAGCTGTCTAAAAACACAACAAAAATGGAGCCAGAGCAAGTTAGTGGCCATTTTCTGATCTGCTTTTGCCAACCCCAACTCAGCTGCTGGCAGTGCTCATATGTCAGAGCCCAACAGCTTTTTTTGCCCACTATAGCCACAGCCCAAGGCAGATCTGAGAAGAGGCAGCAGGGAAGGCACTCAGTGCTGAGGGTGGCACAGACCATCTGCCCAACAGCCCAAGTTCTGCTTGTCACCCTTTTTCTAACCCTATAAAAAAAGACACCCCCACCATGCTGCAGGGCCTCGGAAGGCTGAGTCAGTGCTGTGGGTAAGGGGCCAGGGCCGTTACTCAGAGGGTGACAGCAGAGTCTCCGGGAGCTGCAAGGAAAGGCAAATGCCAGAAATCCTGAGTCAGAGCTGGACTGCTGCAAGCCAGGGCTGATGGTGACAGCCTACACTCAACAACCATTCCAGCAAATGCTTTAAGACAAAAAAGAACTCTGAACTAACCTAGAAGAGCAGCCCTAACAGCTCATTAACATAGACTCTTTCTCAGCCCCTTGTGCAGCAGCTGATTACAAGTTAAACTCTTTAATGGGGCTGCCCTGTCCATTCAGAGCCACCAGCCCAATCTTATCACAAGTCTCATTCCAGTGCAAATCGTTAGAATCCTTAATCTAAAGTATTTGCATTCCATTGAGTCTCAAACAAACAGCCACATATGCTCAGCAACAGCAGACAGAGGTCAGGCAGGAGCAGGGTTTGTCCACACAGGTTTTTTAGTGCTTCAACTGCATCAGTTTCCAGTTTCAAGCTGCAAAAGCACCACAACCCTGCTGTTGTTACAGGCATAAAGGAACAAGCAGTACTGAGTGGAGCAGGAGAATGCAGCTGCAAGTGTCTAAGAGCAGGATGAAGAGGATATATGTTAACTCAAGAGCAAGGAAGTGTTTCGAAGGATGGATGCTCCATTTTGTCTAGCCAAAGTGATAGCAGGGGAGTTTGCAGAATAGTGAGCCACAATAACCTAATCAAGTCATCTTAAGCCTATCTAGGTTATTTACATTGCAGACCACAGAAGCACAGTGATCACCCCTCCCTTGTTGGCACAGTTACTATCAGTGAATTTAAAAAAAAAAGAAAAAAATGTTGGGGTTAAAGACAAAGTCAATCAATTCATAATCAGAGGGAGAACAACTTGACACAGTCAAAANGGTTATTTACATTGCAGACCACAGAAGCACAGTGATCACCCATCCCTTGTTGGCACAGTTACTATCAGTGAATTTAAAAAAAAAAAGAAAAAAATGTTGGGTTTAAAGACAAAGTCAATCAATTCATCATCAGAGGGAGAACAACTTGACACACTCAAAACACAATACAGCCCAGTGGACTCAAGCAGCCAAGAGCATTTACTAGTACCAAGAGTCAGAGGGGATGGGAAAGTAGCTTCTGGAGTTGTGCTTAAGTCTGGATGCCAAGTAGCCAGCCAGAGTCCCTCTTCTCTGTCGTCACTCTGATGGTCAATTTAGCAGCTTCCAGCTTGCATGAAAGTGGGACACCCCAGGAAAACCATGGCACAGTCCCATTAGGCTCCACTTAAGACATCTGAGCAGCAAACTGCCTCCCCACCCCAACCACTCAACAGCTCAAGGCAATAGTAAAGACATTAACAGAGGCTTGGAGGGGAGTGGGAAAGACACATAGGGAAAAAATATTTTCACTGTTGTTGGCCTGGATACAGGCCTTTGTAGGACCTCGAAGTGCCAAGGCCTTGGGAAACAACAACAGGAGGGGCAGGAAAGAGAGCAATCATGTTGGCTAACAGCCTTCACTTCCTAGAGTAAATGAGTCTCTGCTATCTTGAGTCCGAAAAGTACCAAGTTCAGCCCCGATGTGCCTCTTGCATAAGCTGTTTGGAAAAATCTGGAACCACAAGAAAGCGCTGTCCGGCATGGGAGCTGGCAGGCACTTAGGGCAGATGAGAAGTGGGCAGCAGCACTGTTTCCCCGACTGTGCTGCACACACTGTGGGGGTGACTGCTCCCACCCACAGGGGTATTTCCATGACTGCTATGGACGATGTGCTGGGCTGCAGAGGGACAGTGCAGCCCTCCACTCCCACCTCATGAGCTGTACCTCCTCAAACTGCATGCATAAGGTGCTAGAGAGGCTTTTTCTTCTTACACATGCATTTTATGCCAACATCCCTAGGTTTGGCTACCAGAATTCACAGGCTCCTTCCCTTCAGGAATGAGGGACATTGCCTTAGACACTGTAACCTTGCTTCTCTGTGTTTTAGGGAGGCTTAAGCAAAGCAAGGATTTGCTCTACACATTCAGCTGCCCCATCAGTTTGCCCAGCCAGAAGGTAAAATAAAGTAAAACATGCAGATAGCAATGTCTTGATTTGATTGGGAGGGACAGATGAGAAACTGGGCAAAGAGCAGAAAGAACAGGCCTCGGGGATCAATGGCAGCAGGACAAGCCAAACCGGTTTTAACATTAATAATGCTGCACTACTTTCCAAACACAGCTATCATCAACAAGACACCAGCTTTGCCAATCGGGAGGCCTCCAAGCATGTTTGCTTTAAACCAGCAAACAGAGCCCACAAACAGCATGAAGCCTCCCCCCTCTCTCTGAGCAATCCTCTGCCAGCAGCTTCTGGGTTGGATTTCTACTTGTCTACACCGTGGGGATGCACAGGCACAGCGCTGCATGGAGCCGTTTTCTGAATACTTCAAGGCAGAGAAGTAGGACAGCTGCAAGGAGCTTGCAGCCCATTAGCAAGGCTGAACACAGGGCACTCGGAGCCCTCTTGCAGCACAAACACAGAAGCAGCCCAAGCCTGCAGCAGGCAGACAGCTCTGCTGCTTCCCTCCTGTGCTGCCAGGGACACTTAAGGATGCTAAAAGTGCAGGGAGAGTTCGAGGATGCTCCTGGCCCATGCACAGCAGACGCTTCGCCCTTCGCTCCACTGATGTCTTGGCTGCACTGGTGGCTTTCTGCCCATCCCCAGATGCAGGCCCCTAAAGTATCTTCTGTGGGACCCCCATACTCACACAGTACAAGCAGAGGGGAGCACTCTGCCTGCACAGCCTTTAGTTTCTAAAGCACTCGACTGGAGGCGGCTGGGGACCAGAGGGAGACATCAGGCTTCAGCCCCAGCCTTCCCCACCCCACGGGAACAAGCCCATGTTCTCATAGGAGGGTGCTGGGCTGTCGTAACGCAACCCACCCACAGCCTAAGAACCAACGTCACACTTCAGCACTTCAGTAATATTCCCCACCCTCTTACACATCCAAGATTGCTTCACACAGAGAAATCCCATCTACACCAGAAAGCTACACAAGGGGGAAAGCAGCCAAGGCATTTCTGTTTGTACAGGCTTGGGGAAACATTCAAGTACCGAATCACTCTCAACAGCCATGCTCTTGCATAAGCACAAGAAATACAATCCCTGTCTTGTTAAGAAACAGCTACCTGTCTTCATTCTGCCCGCACAGAAAAACCCAGAGCCACATGCTGTGCAGTCCTGCACGTTTCAGCAGTCCTATTAACAAAAATATATATATATGGGAGGAGCACAGCAGAACCCTCCCAGACTGTGTCATCCTCCTTCCCAGCAGCCTGTAACCCAAACAATTTGTTTGGATAAGGTTTATAGTAGGGTAGTGTTACTTCCCAAGCATACACTCCCATCTTAGGTAGCTTAAAAGATACAGACAAATACTCCATACAAGTTTTATGTAAGGTTTTACAGAAGACATCTGTGCAAAATTTGTTGTCTTTGCAGAAATCCAATGCTTGCAGACCACTCAGTTCCCCTGGGACACCAAGTTGCATTTCATACCAAACATGGTCAATGCAACTTCCAGATGCTGCCTGCCCCAAAGGTTTGCCCTACTAGTTTGGACCAGTTCTCAAACAAGCGATTCACGTGCTTAATAGCAGGGATAAACACACCAGATTAGAGTAAAGTGGATTTGGGCCAGTTGGTCTTAGCACAGAGTAGCTGACAATTACTACAGATGCTCTCTGTGGGAGATTCCTGCTCTACAAGCAGCAAACCCCAACGCCGCGTCCCTCGAGCCTTATCAGCTCTGATCTGCCCACCCAGCCTTCAGTCCAGAACAAAGCCACACGGACGATTAAACCCATTTGGAGGACCCCTGGTCTCCTGCAGTTACCTTCACCTCAGCGGCTTTCAGATTAGCAGAGGAATCTGCCCTGACTGCACTTTCAGCAAGAGGGACACACACAGACGCAGAAACCAAACAAACAGAAGAGAAG
Source organism: Piaya cayana (assembly GCA_013389865.1). Lineage (NCBI taxonomy): Eukaryota > Metazoa > Chordata > Aves > Cuculiformes > Coccyzidae > Piaya > Piaya cayana. Next base: position 86,878 of record WAAB01021038.1, on the reverse strand, counting down.
GCAGAATCCTGGAATCTCTGCTTCAGAGTGAAGATCCCACACGTGCCTGGCTCGAAGCATCCAAGAGACTCTTAAAACTCCCCGGCAATGTTTTTCACTGCCACATAGAAGTGAGGAGGTTTTGATGTACCACACCACCAGGCACCAGCATAACCAAACTCAGGTATGACTGGAAAGCCCACCCAGGTGTGTAACGCATCGCACGTATCCAACCCATCATACAAATCACAAGAGGGATTTGTGGACCAGCATGGTTTAGTATTTGATAGGAACAGTTGGACTCGATGATCCCGTGGTGATTCTAAGATTCCCGGCAGCGGGAGCCCAAAGGTGTCACGGGGTTGATCTCTATCGCATCCCCTTGTATTGCCCCGGTTACCCCAAGGCTCAGAGGACGAGACTCCCCAGCGGGCAGGGAAGGAAAGGGCCCGGTGAGGAGCGGCAAGCGCCGAGGCAGCCGGTGACAGCGCAGGAGGGGCTCGGGGAGCCGGGGGAAGACACGGAACCGCCCCGACCCTTGTCTGCCGCCGCTCCCCGGAAAAAAGCGAGCGGCCGGGGCAGATGCCAGGGGGCTCAGGGTAGCCCATCCCGGGGACCCCCCCGTCCCGACGGGACTCACCGACTCGGCGGCGGCGCGCAGGATGAGCCCGAGGAGGAGAGCGGCGCGGAGCAGCGGGACGCGGGGCAGCGACATGGTCAGGCTGCGGCGGGACGGGCGAGGAGAACAGACCGGAGCAGAGCGGAGCGGCTCTGAGTGGCCCCCGCCGCCGCCACCGCCCTTATAGCGCCGGGCAGAGCCGCGGGGCGGAGCCGCTGCGCCCGCCCACCCGCACCCGGGAGCCCCCGGGACACCGGGACCGGGAGAAGGGGGAAAAGGGAGAGGGGGAATGAGGGGGACAGGGGGATAAGGAGGAGAGGGGAATAAGGGGGAGAGGGGGATAAGGGAGACAGGGGGAACAAAAGGAGATAAGGGGGAGAGGGGGAATGAGAGGGAGAGGGGGAATGAGAGGGAGAATAGGGGGAGAGGGGAATAAGTGGGAGAGGGGGAATAAGGGGGAATAAGGGGGAGTGGGGATAAGAGGAGATAAGGGGGAGAGGAGGATGAAGGGGGATAAGGTGGGATGAAGGGGGAAGGCAGAGAGGAATAAGGGGAGAAAGGCATAAAGGGGGAAGAGAGGAGAGGGAAATAAATGGGAGGGGGGATAAGGGTGATAAGGGGGTAAGGTAGAAAGGAATAAGGAGGTAAGGGGGAAGAGGAGAGTGATAAGGGAGAAGGCATAAGGGGAGAGGGGGAAGGAGGGCAGGGATAAAGGGAAAGGGGAGGGATAAGGGGGTCAGAGTGGTAAGTGGGAGGTGGAAATAGGAAAGGAGAGTGGAAGCGGGAAGTGGTGGGAAGGAGGGAGTGCAAGTGGGAAAGGGAGTGGAGAGTGGGGAGGAGGAGATGGAAGTAGGAAAGGGTGATGAAAATGGGGGAGTGTAGAACTGGGGAGGGGGGGTGCAAGTGGAGAGGGGGAGAAGCAAGCACTCAGCATCCACTTTTGCAGCATTCCACAAGTGACAGTCTCACATTTACAGAAAACCGAGACCGACTGGCAGCCTGTCATCGCTGCGGTTATCAAGTGGAGTGTTACATCACTGAGTTCGTGTTGGAGATGGAAAATGAAACCACTCTGTCTGCTCTCTCTAAGTGGCAAATGCAAAAAACCCACACACACAGATAAAGGGAAAAACCCAACAACACAGTTCAACTACTTCAGTTTTTCTTCTTTCATTAATAATTTTGCCCCATCATGGGAATTTGCTCGAAAGCACCCATTTCAGCCCCTTAGCAACGCAAGCTGCACCTAAACTACCCCACTGGCATGCACTCTGCATTGGCCCGTTCACACTGCAGTCACCTCAGTTGCCTTACTTGGATTTCAGTTTGTAGAGGCTGAAGTATTTTCTTAACAGGGAAGCAACACGCGGACAACAAAGCATGTCTGTCATGATCTCATATCCACTAGACTGTGTTCTCAGCCCACTCCAGCACTAAAGGGCTGTATCAAGAAACCTTGTAGCCTTCCCCTGTCCCACCTTAGCATGCTAATCGTCAAACACAAAAAGATCTCTCTGGTGAAGCAGCCTTCCCAAGTGCCTGTTCCTTTGGGAAGAAATAGGTATAGAGGGTGCCAGCTGAGGTCAAGGAGGTCTCCTCTGTGTTTGTTAGGGTTGCGCCTGCATGCGTGACTGCTGGCAGCAGAATCTCCTGGCAGCACAGTGCTGGACCGGCATAATAGGAAATGACAAGGAGTGCTGCTCAGAGCTTAAAAAAGTAAAATGAGATCTGAACACAGTGTACATCCAGGTAAGGGCAGGAACCATCCTGGAGGAGGCTGTGGTTAAGTTTCCTGCAGCACATGACCATCTGCGCTCAGGACGGCGAGGCACTGCTCAATGTCTAGTCCACCACAGCATTCAAGGCCACCGAAGCCTGTGGGCTTGCATACCACCCCTCTTTATTATCCTCACTTCATCACACAGAAGAGCTGATGGAAGTCATGCCTGGTGCAGGTAGGGAACCCAGCTCCAGTGAGTCTCCAGTTCTGGACAGCCAGCAGAGGTGGGCAGCAGAAGATGGGGGGGATTAGGAATCCATGAGCTGGGCTGAACCTGCAAAGCCTGGTCCACACCATGGCAACATCTGCCGGAGAGAATATAGCCCCACCAGCACAAGGTGGCCAGGACCACTCTGCTCTTCCCTAACCTTCCAAATGGCACCTGTATCTGGGTATGTTTGGCCATGACCTCTCTACACCTCTTTCCAGGTAAAGCAACCACCACAAAGAGGCTTTCAAAACCAGCTGCCTGTATTGTGGCTACAAGTGCTGCTAACTTGCCTGTTAACTTCCTCTTCAAACACGAGCAATATACCCTACTCCTCCCCGCTGTCACATCCCTTAGCACACCCTTTCCACCAAAAAGTACCCCCTGCATGACACAGGACACCATTTCCCCCCCAAGGGTTCTGCTCTGACAGAACAGAGAGGAGACCCAGGGACCACACATGCTGTCACAGAATCACAGAATGGTTTTGCTTGGAAAAGACCTTTTTGATCATTGATCCAGCCATTGATCTAGTCCTGCCAAGTCCCCCACCAGACCACGTCCCTAGGTACAACATCTACTTGTCTTTTAAACACCTCCAGGGACAGAGACTCAAACACCTCCCTAGGCAGCCTCTTCCAATGCTTGACAACCCTCTCAGTAAAGAAATTCCTCCTAATATCCAAGCTAAATCTCCCCTGGGCATCTTGAGGCCATTTCCCCTTGTCCTGTCACTGACTACTGGGGAGAACAGACCAACCAAAGTCAGACTTGCACGCACAATCCTTCATGTAAACTGAGAGAAATCTTGGGCTTCTGAAACAGAAATTAAACTCGACTCTAATGTATTTTCCAACCCTGAGAACAGGTTTACGTAACTTTAACAACGATATTTTCAAAGTGCCCTGTGAAGAACCATCTCCTCACACACAAATTTTCTGCAACTATATCTCAATAAAAATCATATGAAAGGAAATGTAGCCACAAAAATTATTACGTGGTTCTGTAAGCCCATGACATACATTAAGCCTGCTTAATTTTACCCTTCAGGTGTCCTCTTTCAAAATGTTGACATTCTCCTCTCTCTGGAATAATGCAGAGAAGTCGTGGGTGTATGACACTCAGCGGGAGTGACAGGGCTAAAGGGCCCAGAGAGGAAAGATGCACAACAAAAATGTACTTTCCTGAAACCTCACCACAAGTGAGAGAAGCAAATAAAAATGAAACACGCGTTGAGACACACATTTGTTCTGGGTGAGGAATTCTCACATTGAAGGTGTGTCAGCTCCCTTCCCTGTTTAAAAATTACAGCTGGCAGAGACGTAAGACAGGCTGGCCACCATTGTTCTGGTGTTCAACAGTGAACAGTTATCCGGCTCTTGTGTTGAAAATGAATATTAGCACCTGCCAGTTCCCAATACATGGCACAAGCACACTGGGAATGGAATGGAGCGTCCAAACACAATGCACTTGGAGGACGAGGAAAGTCTCATTTTTACATAACACAACGAAAAATCTGGACGCTCTTGAGAGTCACAGGAAAAGCCCTTTTCAGCAGTTTGAGGCAATAAATGCTACTGCACTGGTAAGGAAGAGGTTCTTCAGCTAAGCTCAGCACAGTTCCTACAGGCACATTTTAAAATGAGCTTAGAGGAAGATTCTCAATCTCTAAAAAACCTTAAGTAGAGCTGTATGAAAGTCTTGACTCCCAAAGTCTGTTCAGTATGCTGAGCTCTTTGGAAAAACACACCTGCACACTGCATGGGTAGAGAAAGAGAAGCAATCCAAAACTTTCATCCCACATTTTTAACTAGTCAAGATCCAATTATTCTGGAAATGTATCATCTCAGCCTTACTGTCCCTTTAGGAAAGGTCACCTTAGCACAAACTCTACCTGCCTAGCAAGAGGGAAACAAATCCCAGGAAAGGCCAGTTCAGATAGCACTGCCCTTTGTACATCAGCTGGTAAAATACAGATCACTTAAATAAACAGCTTCCTGGTTTAGGCAATGATTCCTGAGAAGGAAAAACAATATCATCCTATACAGCCATTTCTTGTGGAAGGAATCCATGGCTAAACACAGTTTTGTCCTGATAAAGAAGTGACAATAGTCACATATGATCTGGATACATTTTCAGGGTACTTGCTATGTTGTGGGTCTATCACCACTTCTTCCTCCTGTTGCTCCTTACGAGATGCAGGTGTCAGGTACAAAACAGTCACATTCTAACCAGAAGCCAGGCAGGCAGCAGTTCACATGGCATCCTAGAGGGCTTGACCTCCATGTTTTAACATCCTTTTTCCCTTTAACACATCTTCCCTCCACAGCCACCTCCCCATTTCATTAGAACTAAAGAGGAAGAAAAGGGAAAACGAAAATGCCACTTATTTCCCAAAAACCATTTGTTTTCCTGGTTCATTTTAAACCCTTCCCCCAGAGCAGGGATGTGGGGTGAGGGTCCCCATGGGGAGAACACCTTCTCTCCCCGTAGAAGGATATGGTCTCCTCAGCTGGAAGAGACTGGAAAGGAGGGAGAGCCAAATTCCAGAGATGACACCACGCAACATGTCATCACAAAGTCAGCCAGGAGATGAATTCATGAACTAGGCTGTAGCTGAGTCGTAGCACAAATATCTGTGCCACAGTGCTTCACTGTGTCCAGTCTGGTACAGGTGGGAGGGATCCTTGGCTCCCAGCCCTGATATCACTGCTGCTGTGCGATGCTTTCAATTATTGGGCATCAACAAGCAGGGAGGAGTCTTGAATTTGGAAGGAATTCAAGTCAGCACCTCTCAAAATATCAGGTCTTATTTTGTGATCCCAGGGACTAGTGGATAAATCAGACATATTGTTGCTGATGACTTTGTGGAAAGACATCCAGCAATAACACCAACAATCCTACCTTACTCTAGCTTGAAGTTGTGACTATACAACCCAAACTTTTGCTGGCAAAGTAAACTCAGCCCTACGAAGACTGAAAAGGAAAGAGGAACGTGAAAATTAACATTTAAGTGGTGGTTTGCAAGTCTCAGAGAGCCAAGCACAGCAGATTTTAGGAAACGAAACCAATTTCCGCCAAGCGTTAACAGAAACAGTGTTGAGTCTTGCAGTTTATGCTCAGCAATGTGCTGGCAGCAGGTAGCCCTGATAGGGCCAGGATTTTCATGTGTTCATTTTGCACTGGCTAAGGCTGGTAAGCTTCTGCAGAGATTTTCAGATTCTCTGAAAACCCAAGCCAAAACTGAGCAGCTGTGGCCCATCACGCGCCGCCTCTGCCTTGCACAACCCTTTCTAGGAGTGGCGGGTCCTGGAACAGGGAGGAAAACGTATCAAACCTGCCTCAGCACAGTGACATCCACAGGATGACAAAGAGAAAACAAGCAGCAGAGCTGCCTGGGGAACTTCCCATATGGGGACATGGAAAAAACATCATAAGAGAGTGTCAGAGATCATAATCTGAGTGCCTATAGCTAGAAATATTCCACACCCATGACTGATGTGAGTCTACCACCTCGCATAAAAGCTGGATTCCCATTTTGTCCTCCTCTTCCTCCCTTTTCCAGGTGACAAGAGCTCTGTGCTAACTCCCCTATCCACTGGAACAATCCAGGATTGCCTCCTCTCCTTTCTTCCAGTGAAGGACTTATCTTCAGAACACTTCATTGCCCCATGCAGACTTAGGGATTTTAGTATTCAGAGGGCAATGATTCACATATCTAAAGGCAAGCAAGCGGGACAGCTTATTGAGGCCACAAAAAATGAGCTCCAGTAGCCAAAAGCAGAAGACAGAGCAGATAGCAGCTGAACACGAGGGACTTTGGCACCTTGCCATTTCATGAGGCATAAAAAGAAGAAACAAACACGTGTCAGAACTAACACATACCTACCAAAAGAAGCCAAGTCCTACACGCGACTAGCCCTGTGGTGGAAAGGTGCTGCACAACAGGACTCATAACAACATCACAGTGCCCTGTGGCCTAAAGCTAAAACGAATCCAGCTGGGCAGCAGCTACCTACAGCCTCAGTGCCTGCAGGAACTGGCTTAGAGATGAAAGAAATATCCCAAGACAATCATTTCTGTTTGGTATCTGTGTCTTTTTAGCACGGGCTGCTCAGCCAAATTATTGAATCCGCTGAAACAAACTCAGATCGGTGCCATGCACATAAGGGAAGCCAGGCAGACAGTGCACAGCTAAAACCTGCTGCTGACTAACTTACAGAACCATAGAATTGAATGGTTTAGATTGGAAAAGACCCATAGGATCATTGAGTCTAACAGTTAACCTAATGCTGCCAAGTTCACCACTAACCCATGTCCATAAGCATCAAGTCTACCAGTCTTTTCAATCTCTCCAGAGACAGTGACTCCACCACTTCCCTGGGCAGCCTGTTCCTGTGCTTAACAATCCTTTTGGTTATGGAATTTTTCCTAATATCCAACCTAAATCACCCCTGGCAAAACTTGAGGCCATTCCTCTTGTGNAACTGAACCCGGGATTCGAGGTGCGGGATCACTCTTCCTGTGCCACAAACCAGACCCGCGCTGCTCCTGGAGAAGGACCGTTCTCTAAGGAGAAAGACCATTCCCTCAGGGACGAAGACCGTTCCCCAGAGGGAGAAGGACTGTTGCCCCCAGAGTGACGCCTCAGCCCTCGTCTCTGACCCCTCCATGGCTCCCGGGGCTCTTACCTGGCCGGCGGCGGAGCCGGGAGGCGGCGCCCCACCCCCTTCCCATCTCCGGTGGCCCCGGCCGCCATGGGGCCCACCGGACAGCGCCTCCTCCTCCGCCGCGCGAGGGGGCGCTGCTGCAGGGCGGGAGGGGGCGAGAGGCACTTCCGGAGTGCGGTACTTCCGGCGCGCGAGCGATGGCGGCGCAGTTCCGCAGCTACGTGTGGGACCCGGCGCTGATCGTGGCGCAGATGGTGCTGCTGCAGGCCAGCTACTACAGCTCGCTTGGGCTCTGGCTCGCCCTCCTCGGCGCGCTGGGCAGCACCGGGCCCTCCCTCCATCAGGTCTTCAGCGACGAGGTGAGGGCGCAGGGCCCTTGCTGGGGGGGGTCCCTGCCCCCGTACGCGTTCTCCACCGTTAGAGACAGCCCCCAGCGTTTGTAGCACCTCGGTGTGGAGAAGGGCCTGCCCTACCCTGTGTGGTTGTCCCCCATATACAGAGACCTGTGTCTGTGCCCCAGTACGAGGGCAGAGCCCTCCCTTTAGATTGCTGGGACACTCCAGTATAGAGACAGCACCTCCTTGTATGGCTGGGACCCTCCCAGTATAGAGACAGCACCTCCCTGTATAGAGACGGCACCTTCCTTCCTATGTAGCAGATACCCCCCCAGTATAAAGACAGCACCTCCCTGTATAGCTGGGACCCTCCCAGTATAGAGATAGCGCCTTCCTATATAGCAGATACCCCCCCAGTATAAAGACAGTGCCTCCCTGTATAGCAGGTACCCCCCCAGCACAGAGACAGCACCTCCCTGTATACCTGGGACTCCCAGTATAAACACAACAGCCTCCCACCTCTGAGGTATCCCCACTATGGAGACAGACGCTCCACACCGTCTTTAGGTGATGATCCTCCGTACAGAAACAGACCTCTCCCTTTTCTGTAGGTACCCCCAGGCCTAGAGGCTTCTATAACTGCTCAGGCCCCTCTTATGGATCATTACCAGCACAGGGCCATGCCAGTAGAGCTGGGCCTAAAGAGGAGAGTGTATGCTGTGGGCTGTGATTTGTGCCATGGTTTCCTACTAATAGTCCCATGTAGATTTTAGGCTTCTCAACGCCACCAGGGAGGGTCTCCATGATGGCTTTCATCCTCAATGCGCTCACATGGTAAGTCATCAACTAGCTGAAGCACCCATGTCATTGTCTTCTTCCTTAACATTAAATTTTAAGAGAATTCAGCATGACTCTGCTCTCAAAACACCTCCCAAAAGCCCACTGCTTGGCTGGGCACATCTGCTGAGGGGACCGGGGAACTGCTGACTCTTGACTTTTGGGTCCTGTATAAGTAATTTCACTGCTTCAGTTTCCCAGCTGGGAATGAGCTTTGCTTCTGTTAGAGATTCTGCGGAAAGTTAGAACTAGTGGATCTCAGTAAACACCAACCAATAAACGAGAATGTATTTTGCCACTGGGCAAAGATTACTGGGGGAGACTGTGCAGAGCACCAACCAGGCAGGAATTTTTAAACTAAAAGCTTGTTTTCACACTGTTGTCTAATTAAAAAGCTGTAAGCGTTTAAATCTTGCTGCAGTAGATGGGAGCAAAGAAACAAAGTACCCTTAAAACATTTAAGTTCTAAAGCAGCTAAATAATGATCACCAACAGTCTCTAATAGTTCTTGCTGCATCCCCTTTTCAATAGACATGGTGTGGTTTGTTTATTAATCTGCCTTATTTTACAGTGCTCTGGGTTTGCTGTACTTCATCCGCCGAGGAAAGCAGTGCCTGGATTTTACAGTCACGGTTCACTTCTTCCACCTTCTGGGCTGCTGGATTTACAACTCTCACTTTCCCTCAACCCTGACGTGGTGGCTGGTGCACATCGTCTGCACCGCACTGATGGCTGCAATCGGAGAGTATCTCTGCATGAGGATAGAACTCAGAGAAATCCCTCTCAATTCTGCCCCCAAATCCAACGTATAGACTCGCTCTGGCTGCAACACGCTGCGTTATGTCATTGTTTCCAGCACAAGTGCATCTGCTGCCTGAAAGTCATCACTGAAGAAGCACAGCAGGTCTGTTTAGACTCTTTCTCTTTTTTTTTTGGACTTCGGTGACTGCATGAGTGTGAGCATCTCCTCTGGCATCAGCCAGCAACGGGAGAGGAGCAGATGTTTATTTTGTTAAAACAGAGCATTTAATACAACTGTACAGCAAGCATGCTCTTAAACTCTTCGCTCATGAGACTGTTAAAATCCAGGTAGCAAAGCTTGATGCTTGAGGAGCATCTGGAATTTAACACCTGTGGGAGAGCCCTTTATGGGTAGTAAACTGATCAGCTCCTCTTGCGGGAGCTGGCACAGTGAGCAGTGGGGATGGGAGCTGCTGCTTCCAACGTGTAACTTCTTTGGGCTTTGATTGGAAAAAAAAGTCAAGGAAGCGAATGGATGGGGAGAAAGAAAATAGTTGTACTTACCTGAATCACCAGCTGGAACCCTAAAAAAATTCTAACGTTAGATGGGTTTGTTTGCTGTTTCCCTGTTTAATACATACAGATGTTGGACAGCAGTTTGCTGAAGAAATCTTTTGTAATAATAAAAATATTACGTTGCTGTGGTGTGTTACGAGTTCTCTTGGGAAACTGAGCACTTGATATACCAGGAACATCTGTATCATGGCAGCAGCAGGATGTGGCCAGAGAAGGACACATGGCTGCAAGATGCCCACTCTAGGGCACACAACGTTTCCTACAAGAAATACTTCATACCTCTACCCTGATATGAAGGCATCGGTGAGTGCTGTCTTGCGATGTTAACCAGCATAATCCTCGCTTCAGGAGGAGAGTGAGCAATGCAGGGTCTTCACATGTCCAGCCCAGGGCTGGCACAGTCTTGGGAAGGACTGCAGAGGTGTCCTGGAGCCTCACTGCTGTTCCTACTCTCCTGGATCTTCCCATCAGGCTTCCAAAGTCTAGCAACAGATCTGGTCTGACAGAGGTGATGCTCGGTTAAGCAGGAGACTGCTGCTTCTTTCTGAAGATAACAGGAGGTGCCTTTATTTAGAGGCACTTCAAGTAAACATCACTTGTGCACAGGCAGGGACAACCAGCTTATGGCTAAGGGGCCAAAGCCACATGGTCCCTCCAGATCCCACAGGCCAAGCCAACAGACCTGCATCCTCCCTGCTTTCCACTGAGGGGCAGCTAGTTCTAAAGACAGATTTTATCCCATGCAGTCTTGCTGCAGTTAACCTTCCCCTGTACATTAATATTTGTAAGTGTTCATTTGTGTATCTTATGTGCTAATTCAGCTTGTTGAAAAGCAGTGGGATGATTTGAGATACAGAGTTGGTAAACTCTTTGAAGCTGCTTTTTTGTCACTGAGGGAGCTGTATTTAAGTTCCTGCTCTCACATGGAGATACTATAAATTGAGGCAGGATAACACCCTGATGTTTTAAATACCTGGCAGCTCTGCTGCAGAGGAGGATTGCCCGTGACACTGGTTTAGATAGAACTTCTTATACCCTGAGATTTCACCAGGATCGCTTCCTGACCGAAAACCCTAGGCAGAGTTTCAGGAGAGCAGCATTCCTTTAGAGCTAAGAGTTCACAAGAGTTTTTTTCTGGACAGGAGCCAATGATTGCTGGAGGGCAGTTCAGAGGCCACTTCCCAGGGCTTTCTCTGCTGTTCTATCAGCAAGACAGTTCATACCTTATCAAAACCTGCTTGTTCCTCATTAAAGAGGGATACTTACCTTTCCTTCAGTCACCTTCAGCCTAGAGATAAGCTGGGCTTCCAGTAGGTGCCAGTATCTCCCTCCGAGAAGAGCTGTGAGCGTGCGTGCGATCGGGATCAGGGCTCACAGCAGAGGGCAAGCTCTGCCTCGGGGCTGACAAACATTGCCTCTGTATCTGCTGCATTTTAAGACTCAGGGTCGTTTTGTCCTCTCCTGATTTTTGTTTCTCTTATAGCAGTCCTGCAGAGGGAAAGTTTGCAGGTTTCATTTATGGCTTAACACCACTCCAAAGTGCAGCGTGGACTCCTGTGTCCTCAGGGATGTTCTTATGGCAAGTGCGAGCTAGAAGAGTAATTACAGCAAATATGAGAGAGCAGGGGGACAGCCACATTCATCCCACTTCTTAAAGGAGGACGGACAGACAGCCTGTCCCAGAGTTGCTGTGAGACCCTATCACAGAGGGGCTATCCTTGATCCTCTGAAAGAACAAGGATGAAACTTTAGACTGAAGAAGACCTACCTCGTTACTTTCTAAATGCATGAGGTGTGCTGTGACTATTTCAGCAGCCTCACATGCAGGGAGATGACGTTTGAGTGCAGCTTTGTAGCTGGAGGCACTCAAGCAAGGCCATGAGAAGAATCCTTGACAAATGTGGATTTAGCACAGGTTGTGGGGCACCCAACAAGCTGCACTGCATCAGCGTGAAGCATGCTGTAGGAGTAGAAATTCTTTCTGAAAGTCTGCTGACTTTTTGTCCTTGAGGACTGAATCAGTGTATTACTTTATTTTTTTTTTTAACAAAAGAAAATCTGTAATTGTCCTTAACATAGCGGAAGTGCTGCTAAAAGTGAAATACTGATTGAGGAGGGAACCTTTGAAACTCATCACCCCCATACTGTGAGACCTAATTTTCACTCACATGCTTTCAGACAGATTTAGGAGCGCATCTGGCTTTAAAAAAAAAAAAATCTGCTTCTCCATACCTGAATGGTAGCAGATGGTCTTTGTTTCTTAATGAATCTCCAATTTTTGTGTGCAGTAGAGTTGAGGGATTTGCTTCCAGGGAAGATATGCCCCAACACCTTCTCCTCTTAGAGACAGCAGCAGTGTCAGCTAGCTGTTTGCATCCATCATTTTACAAAAAGAAGGCTTTTTGGAGATCTCTGCTCAGACTTTTGCATTCCCCTTCCCCAAAGCTGAAGTAGAAAATTTTAATAGAGGAAGTTGCCAAATCCAACAAGAAGCTGAAGGTTGGGGGGGGCTTGGAGTGCTGTGCTTATTTGTTTTCCTAAAGGCATTAAACACCTATTCTAAACAAAAAGCAGGGACAAGTTTGGGATCCCAAGGACTCCAGCCTCGGTTGTACACAATACCTACCTGCTTCAGCTTTCCCCAGCTACAAAGCACAGGCAGGAGAAGAGAGAACAGAGGGAGGGGGAAACGGGATACAACAGTGTATGCTGCTGTTAGAGCAGAATAAGAAATAAATCCAAAGCGGATGAGTGCTTCTCTCTCCATTCTGCAGTGCTTGGGTTTACCCTTTCTGCACTACTTCTCTTAAGGCTTTGTGCCTGAGATGCTGAGTACATGAGTAACGACTCTGTTGTCTGCAGAAAGCCTAGCTGCCTCACGCTGATGTGCTGTCTGAACACCAGCTGCTCCTCCCTGACTTATTTCTTGGATTTTGCCTCAATTTATTCACTCCCTCCTGCTGCCGCAGGAGCAGTGTGTTAAGCGATAGGGAAGGTAAGAGGAAGAACACGTGAATGCCAGCAAAGAACAGCATGACCCAGCATGAAAAAGCCCGACACCAGTGTTGGTAAAAAAGATCTTTTGCGGTAGAAGCTTGCCCACACACCTGTGATGCATCCAGGAGGATCTCTGGGGCTAGCAGGGCCCCACATTCCCTGCTGACACTGTAAAGCACGTTTTCAGATTTGGGGACACAGCTTCAGCACGTCCTGATTCATTTACTGCTGGGAGGTATCCGCCCACTCCTGGGGCAGACAGCACTTAAACCACTAGGGCAAAGTCCTCATCCGACATCTCTCAGGATCATGGGGAGCCACGAAGCTTACCCAGAACTGTTCTCCACTGTCAGAAGCTGCCTGCCCTTCCTGAAGACAGGGCAAGTGTCCTGGTAAGGGGCCAAACAGTCTGAAAAAAAAATGAGGTGTGACACATCTAGGGAGTCAGGCTGAAATACCCTGCTAGTTAAACATGGAAATTTCAGATCTGATTAAAGAGAGCTGAGTCACAAAACTGGAGCATGGAGCTCACCACTACATCCAGCTCTTCAGCCCTGACTTTGAATATGATGGAAGCAGCTCCTTCTCCGTTCTGAAGTGGCAGCACCACATGGGGAATGCATTGGAAGTGCTAGAAAATCCTATCAGGACTCATTGTGCTCCCTTTTAATGGGAGAACACCCCGAGAACCTCACGGGAACAGGTTACAGACCCACACCAGATCCTACAGACCTGCACAGCCAGGCAGGGCACAGGACTTGTTTGGTGTCCTTAATACACAGATATACATGATACTACCTAAAAATACTGCTGAGTTTTTCTAACATAGCCAGAAATAGCTTTCCGGCACCTTTGCACTACAAATACTTCAGTTTTTCTACTGAAGCTGCAAAATTAACAATGCTCTGAGCCACAAAGGAATCAAGGAGAGACCGTGCTATCAAACAGGAGATAAGACAAAACTTGTACCATGTTGTAGGCTCTACAACAAACTTTAATACTCTGGAATTAGACACTGCCACCCACACAGCTGCTTACAGGTACCTTTGGGGAAAGCTTTAATACAAACGAGTGGCTAATAAATCCTTTTTATCGTGCTAGCTTGACACTCCTTCCCCCAAATATTTTTGCCCTCTATTTTCTTAGAAAAAGGATTTACACATAACACTGGAGTCACTCAGGAATCCAGATGGGTGCAAGAGAAGAGGTCATGCACCTGTGGTTACTCTTCAGCAGGGGTTTCACCATGTCCTCAAAGAAAAAAGGCCAGTACAGAGCAGTAAGAGCTCCTTTCTGCCTTTGACAGCAAAGACACCATCCCCTGCACCTCACCAGGCAGCAGTAAAAGTGCTCATATTGTTTTCAGTGCCCAAAGCAAAAAACCTGGAGATTTCATCTGGTGAAAGAGTCAGCAAAGTAAACATGTTCCCTTCCAGTAGCCATAGAAAAGCACAAAATAATCCAGTGTTCGCAAGGAATTTATCATTTTTCCATAAAACCTCTGCCCTGTATCTACAAGCTCCCAAATTCTGCAGTCAGCCGGATCCGCACTGGTGCCTCGAGGCAGGAGGAGACAGGCGTTATTCCAAATCACAGAGAAATAGCAAAACCCAGGTGATGCTGCTGAGCTTTTCCATGTCTCATGGGTGCAGGAAGGAGCCAAGTGTTCGCTGAGCACCGCACAGTACTCCTCAAGGATCTGGAAAAATGATTGGAAAGATGCCACAGCAGACACTGACACCACCACTGTTGTGATACTTACAGAGCTGCAGTTTATAAGTTCAGCCAAGTAACAATGAGGGGGATGCCGAGGATGGAAATGTTGGGAACGTGGGTCCAGGCAAAGCTTTGGGCTGTGCTGGTGCTGCAGAGGTCAAACAAGCTGCCTTGAAATTTGATTTTTCGAGACTCTCTTCTCAGCATTTCCCAGATGGCTGCTGCTTCCTTCTGGCACTCCCAGAGTGCAGCCAGGGCACACGTGTGAAATTCATCCCAGTACCTGCAGCCAGGGGAGACACACACCATTAGTCCTTTGTGGTAGCACGACACCAAGGAGCTGGGCAGAGCCCTGCTGCCCCGAGCCTGCACTTCGAGCAGGAACAACCTTGGAATTCTGGCACTCCTTCCATCATCTCCCAGAGCATCTTGGTTAAAACTCCAAACACCAAAACACGCTGAAACTATTTCATCTTTTTTTTGTTTTCTTACTCTGAAAGTCAATAAAGTCCATTATTTTCCATTAACAAATGTTTCCCTTTGGCACCAAGCACTCTGAGTATCTAAAAACTGGCTACAAACAAAAGACCCAGCAGGTTTCATTCATAGCTTTCTCCAAGCTGAGTCAAGGGCAAAACAGGAGCACAAAGCAAGGACAACGGCTCCCACAGACTGTCACAGCTTTACAACAAAGGTAAGGGGGGCAGGAGCAGTTATTCACTGCGTTCTCATTAGACAAATCTCCATTTATCTGCTGGGAATTAAACTATTCAAGTAGAAGCCTTTCAATGGAAAAAGGCTCTTGGAGAGCACTAGAGAAAAAAAACAAGACAGGCAAAGATAACTCTCAATCCTGTGGTAACAAACTAGGAACTGCTCTCTGAAGACCCCTTGGCTGCCTCCTGTGGGCACAGAGACTTGGATTTTTTTTTTCCTTTCCCAATCCAGAGCTAGAACCATGCAGAGAAAAAAAACCCAGCAGAAACAGAGCTGAAAAACACAGCTCCCAAGAAGGTTTTCCAAAGAAGGGTGCACACTGAGGCCCAGACCACACAGGATGACCCCACATTTTGTTTGTTCAGAACAGTATCCAGCCTGCCAAGGGTTTATTCCTTCCCTGAGCTCTTTCCTTACTTCTGGTGAAGAAATGCAGTGGCTCTGAAGAAGAAGAGTTACAGCCATTACCAACAAGCACCCTACCCCAGGTGTCAAACTCAGCAAGCAGGGACAGGCTCCAGCTGTTTGGGGACCAGGACAGCAGGAACCAGGCTGGGCTGTGTCCCCCACACAGCAAGAGAGGGAGGACAATAATGAGCATCCCTGCCTGATTCCTTTCAGCTGCACTCTGAGGACAGTGCGGCATTTGGCACCTTATCAAACTCCCAAAGGCTTCTCAGGTTCTTGTGACAGGGAGGACACTCACAGTCCAGTGGTTAGAATCATAGAATCACCAGGTTGGAAAAGACCCACTGGATCACTGAGTCCAACCGTCCCCATCAACCATAAAACCATGTCCCTGAGCACCTCATTCACTCGTCCCTTAAACACCTCCAGGGAAGGTGAATCAACCCCCTTCCTGGGCAGCCTCTGCCACTGCCCAATGACCCTTTCTGTGAAATATTTTTTCCTGATGTCCAGCCTGAACCTTCCCTAGCAGAGCTTGAGGCCACTGCCCCTCATCCTGTCCCCTGTTACTTGGCAGAAGAGCCCAGCTCCCTCCTCTCCACAACCTCCCTTCAGGTAGTTGTAGAGACCAATGAGGTCTCCCCTCAGCCTCCTCTTCTCCAGGCTAAACAACCCCAGCTCTCTTTGGTCCAAGTTCTTTGCGCTGGAGACAACTCTTGCTCAGGGAGGTGGACCCGAGCACTCACTCGACTTGCTTCTCCTACCAGGGCTTGCGTCAGAACACCAGCTGTGAGGGAGTTCATTAAACCGAGTCACTGTGGCAGAATAAATGTCTCCAGATAATGAGAAAAGCTGGGGACCACCCAAGTAACCTCCCTCACTCACTCACTCTTGAGCTGCAGCGGAAGGCAGCTTTGCCAGCCAAGGGTTAAACCTGGCTGATGTCTTCGGGCAAAGGTTGGCCAGGGAAGGCAGAGGGGGATGAGCTCCTGCCTGGTTCTGCTTTCAGCTGGGAAGGCAATTCCCAGTGTTCCACCCTTCACAGTCTCCATCTGCTCAGCCAGGCAGGTGCTCTCAGCAGTTTGCTCATGCCAGCTCCAGGGCAGCACCGTGAGCCAAGACGCCAGGTCCCAGCTCCACATTCATCCCTCACCCATGCTCCCAGAGAGGGGACCATGGCAGAAGGATAGCAGACAGCAGTGGAGAACGCTGAGGGTTAAAGGCAAATAATTCCTTGCCCTGCAGCCTTCCACGGCCTCACAAGATGGGGATTTTCCCTTAATTGCTGTCTGTATTTCCCTACAAATCCTTTTCATGCCCCACAACTCACTGCTGGGGACATAGAGCTGCTTCTATCTATCTCTAAATGTTTTATTTCCACCCTTCTCTTGCCACCCACACATCAGTACTTCTGCTCACTTGCTTTTTAAGCAGACGTTTCCCCAAACCTGCTCTGATCACCCGACTCTTATTACTCTATCCATTTTGCTGAAGTTAAAACCCTCCCAACACCATCGCAACAACCTAACAAAAAATAGGGCTGGGGCATGTTCAAGCCAGAAGGATGAAGGATCTTAGCAGGTAGAGAAGGAGGGAGGAGACTTGGTTTGGGCAGCAGGATCCAGCTTTCAGCAGGTTGCAGGCTGCTCCCTGGGACAGTCCAGCCACACGTGAGTCCCTGGATAAATCCCTGGTGTCCAGGGAAGACTTTCCTGCAGGGCAGAAGGGTCTGAGTCCCACCAGCCCTGCTCCTCCCTGCTGCAGGCGTGCAGGAGCTGGTGGGATGAGTTCTGGCTGTTGGAGCTATTGCTAAGGGCTGGGGATGCAAACTCCAGCTGGCAAAGCTCTGCGGGGATGTGATGGTGCGAAGCCCAAGGGTGCAGGATCCTGGCTCGAGTGGTGCAGCAGACACACAGATGGATGGAGGAATGGCAGGAGGGGGCTCAATGGGGCTGTGGGAAATCCAAGCAAGGTGGGGAGTACGTGTGTGTGCACGTCCCAGCAGAATCCAGGAGTGCAGAAGCGTTCAGACAGCAGCACCCAGCACAGGGCAGTGCCAAAAAGCCCCCTGGGCAGCCCCCAACACACCCTCCTCTAGGGACCAGGCCAACAGAGGAACATGCAGGGGTCCCGTACTCACCCACAGACTCGGGGCAACTCCTGCAGCTCGATGCCATCCACCTCCTGGTACGTGGCCATGTTCTCGCCCAGCTTGAGGACGCAGTCCGAGAACCCTTGGTAAATGTTGGCACAGGTGCTGCCCGACGCCTGCAGCCCAGCCAGGTGCCCTGCCAGCCACCGAGGGGTCAGAGAGAGCACCCAGACCCTTGGGGACAGAGCCCACCTCCCTCAAGGGGGCAGACAGGCACCCCTAGGCTGTCACAGCACTGGTGCCACACAGGCACCATGAGATCCCCTTTCCACATAGGTGGCCCATGAGGTCCCTCTCCTGTCCCCAGCACCGCCTTCGTTTGCAGGGAGCCTGAAAGAGTCGCTCTGCCAGAGGAAGGAGAATCGGGGCACCCCACTGTCCCCATAACCCACGGAGGGCAGGATCAGGGGGAGGCACCAGCATCCAGGACCCACTCAGGAGAGACATGCAGCACTGAGCCAGGAGGACAGAGAGAGAGCGAGTGGGGCACCGCATCACCCATCCCCTGCCCAGGCATCCCGGAGCTCATCGGGGAGAAACGTGCAGCACCAAGACAGGGGGAGAAAAAGGGGACAGAGAGGGGAGGGGGAGAAGGAGAAGAAGGGGACAGAGAGGGGAGGGGGAGGAGAAGAAGAAGGGGACAGAGGGGGGAGAAGGAGAAGAAGAAGGGGACAGAGGGGAAAGAAGAAGGGGACCCCGCATCACCCCCCTGCCCAGACACCCCAGAAGGAGAGAGGGGGACAGAGGGGGTTAGAGATGATGCTCACCCAGGGCCAGCAGCAGCACGGCCGTGCCCCGCTGCCCCATCGCTCCGCCCGGACGGGCTCCAGCCCCACCGCTGCCCTCTCCCCACGGCCCGCAGCTCTCCCGCCCGCACGGGGAGAGCGCCTGGCCCCGGCTGCTGCTAATGAGCGTCTCGTTAATGAGGGAGAGCGGCTAACGAGCAGCTGGAGGCGGCCCCGCGGCTCCCGGGATCCCGCACTCCCGGAGCTCCCGACATCGCAGTCCCCGCGGCTCCAACCCCGCTCCCCGGGACACCCCCTCCCCAGCCTGCCACACGCCGCCTGTCACAGAATCACTAGGCTGGAAAAGACCCACTGGATCATCTTGTCCAACCATTCCTATCAAACACTAAACCATGTCCCTCAGCGCCTCGTCCACCTGTCCCTTAAACCCCTCCAGGGAAGGTGACTCAACCACCTCCCTGGGCAGCCTCTGCCACTGCCCAATGACCCTTTTCATGAAAAAAATTGTTCCTAATGTCCAGCCTAAACCTCCCCTGGCGGAGCTTGAGGCCATTCCCTCTTGTCCTGTCCCCTGTCACTTGCGAGAAGAGCCCAGCTCCCTCCTCTCCACAACCTCCCTTCAGGTAGTTGGAGAAAGCAATGAGGTCTCCCCTCAGCCTCCTCTTCTCCAGG
>WAAB01021038.1:19403-67523 GCA_013389865.1 Piaya cayana | reverse complement strand
TCATGTTCAGTTGCTGTCAACCAACACCCCCAGGTCCTTCTCCAGGCAGTTTCCAGCCAGGCTTCTCCTAGTCTGGAGCTGCTCAGGGTTGTTGTGCCCCAAGTGCAGGACCCGGCATTTGGCCTTGTTAAACCTCATCCCATTGGCCTCAGCCCAGCGGTCCAGCCTGCTTGGATGCCTTTGGAGACTTCCTACCCTCCAGCATATCCACACTTCCACCCAGCTTAGTGTCATCCACAAACTTGCTAAGGGTGCACTCGATGCCTTCATTCAGGTCATTGATAGAGACATTGAACAGGGCTGGACCCAGCACTGAGCCCTGGCGAGACCACTTGTAACTGGCCTCCAGCTGGAGTTAACTCCATTTACCACCATCCTACCAGCAGCAGGAATCATGGCAGGGCGAGGTTTGTTTTGCTTTGGGGTGAGGCTCCTGTGCGAATTTGGGGTAAATCCATGCGGGATGCAAAGCAAATTCCTGGTCACATGTAGGTTCAAAGCCATAAATCTCAGCACCTGCAGTTGCAAAACCTTCTGTCCTGAGCCTGGCACCTGCCATTCCCAAGGCTGCGCTGTCCTCCAGGGCACCAGTCAGGATTTTGCATCTTTGCAGCCTGATCTTGGCTCTTGTTCCATGAGCTGCTTTCCTTTTCTTCCAGCAGGAAGGGGAGCAGGTTTCCTGGCTGCTGTGATGCCTTCACCACAGGTCTGATGTTCGCATCAGTGCTCACTCTCTGTTGGCGACAGCTTTGCTGCTGGGGACACCACTCTCCAACAGCCCACGAACCCCACTGGTTCCCAGTGCCAATGCCCGCCATAAGCAGCACCCGCTCTGTGCACAGGGACCTCATGCCCCGGCGTGGCAGTGCCAGCACCCGCAGCCACCTCCAGCCTGGGGAATGCAGAGCAAGTGGAAACCTTGGCTCTGCAAGCACCTCATATGTCTACAGCAAATGCAAGGTTAAGAGAGAGAGCTTGGGTCTGAACAAAAAATAGATTTTACTTATAGGAAAACAACTTAAAATAATATTCTTGCTGAACCCCAAAGCTGGTTTGTCTGCAGTTTGCAGAGAGTGGTAAATCCCTCCAGCCTGGCTCATGGCAGGGTGTTTCCTACCTCCTTGGGCTGCTGTAGTACAATGAGCACCTTGGGATGCGGCCACAGTGACTCACAGCGATGGCCTGTGGCTCTCGGGGCAGTGGGAAGAAAGGCCAGCAAGTGCACTGATGGCAGAGGTGGAGGCTGGGAGCCTGCTGGCTGCAGCCCTGGAGAACCAGCCCTGGGAGCCAACCACCCTGATCCAGGGTAGGGCACGGCCAAGGAGCCTGCCAGCTCCTGTCACTGAGCTGAACCCCAGCCAGACAGAATCTCAATGCATCCCAGCTCCCCCCACCTCACCCCGCTCCCCAGCCCTGCAGAGATGCTCGTTTCTCAGCAGCCCATATTCCTTCCAAGGTGTTTATGGCTTTTCTGTCTCCTTTCTGTCCCAGGCTAAAATCACCCCTTTTAAGGGAGCCACAGGACCACGGGTCGCTGGAGCCTTGCCTGCTGCTGGCTGCGAGCTGCTCCCTTGCAGTGTATCACCTCATTTACTGGGAAAGCAGCCTTGCCTTGTTTTGCTCTTCACTCCACGGTTCACTGATGGAGGCAAGCTGCAGCTCACTCCCAGCCCTGTCCATCCGCGCCTCCTAGAGAACAAGATCTCTTTTCACCAGTGATTCACCTGCCTGGCACTGGCTCACCTTTCCCTGAGCACCAACTCCTTCTCAGGTCCATCCGCAGTCCACAGCTCCAACTCACCTCCCAAACCCACCCGAGCAGGAATGGCTGGAAGTACGAGTCATGTTACATTTTCTCCTGATGACCAGTGCGCTTTGATGCTGCCTCCCCTCGGGACTTTTGGCTGGAGCTGAGCTCTGTGCCCTGGAAAGGAGAAGAAAAGTCATTCCTATCTGAGCTTGCGACCTGGATCTCCAGGGAACAACTCCCAAGGACTCGAGTATTTGCTGTTAGGGCGAGGGCTGTTGACACAATACGGTGCCGTCAGCCTTCACTGGAGGCACAAGGGCCACGGGGATGCTGCAGTATCCGATGATACCCTGCAGGTATCCAGTGAGGCTTATTCTTAGGGCTCCCTACCAGAAGTGAAGATTCTCCACTGACCTCAGCTTCCCCTCTGTCCCCTCTTGCCTTTTGGCCAGGGGTAAGAATGCTTAAGCACAAGGAAAAAAAATCATTCTGTGGAGCTGGCTCGCCTGCACTCATTTAATTGGAATAAAATGGGTGCCCTGCTGAGCAGCACAGCTTGTGCTGAAGAGCCAGGATGAGTCAGGCTCCGTGCCGATGATATCACTGCTATTCCAACCCCTTCCCAGTAAGGCAGGACAGAGGGGTCACAGCAGCAGAGGCCTTGTGTCTGTGTCACTGCCTGTGGGCAGCACCCACAAGCACCATCTCTGCTATGAGGACTCAGACTGGGGCAAGACCTAGGGAACTCGGGGTGCTCTGAGGGGACCTTGCACAGTCTCCACACCTCACAGCACTAGCTGGTGCCAGTCGACACAGACGTGTCACATACCAGAGACCTGAGCTAATTCCCCAGCTTTGCCTCCTCTCCTTCCCACTGGTCGGGCAGGGAGTCAGTAAGGATGGTGGCAAGTGGTTGATGCTGCCCAGAGGCCATGCCAGACCACCTAGAGCTGACATTTCATAGAATCATAGAATCACCAGGTTGGAAAAGACCCACTGGATCATCAAATCCAACCTCGAGCTCCCCTTCATGCTGCACAATCCTGGTCCCCCAGCCCTCCAGGGCCAAGCCACGGCACTGGCCTCCTACACTCAGGTGGAAACGGTCAGGCAGGACTCAGTGTGCTTTTCGGATAAGGATAAACATCCACGTGGGCAAAGCTCATCCCTCAGAACCACTGCTATGTGTGTGGGATGAAGCCAGCAGCCACGGGCAAGTGCACAGGGCATGGGCACTGGGTCTTCAGCAGAAGCTCCCAGGAGGCAAGGGGGGCACAGCTAAGCAACAGTAGCCAAAACAGAGCTGGGACACGAACAATACTCAAGTTATCTTTAGTCATCCAGACAGTGAGAAAAACACACTGGGAACGGGGCAGGCGGGACTCACCACAGAGACTGGAAACTCCCTCTCAGCCAGAGAAAAGGGCAGAGTGGACATTCCCCCATCCCGGCTGGCGCTGGGCACGGCGAGGCACTGACTCACCCTGCTGAGATACAGGAAGGAGGCGGGCGGCCAAGTGCACTTCTCTGCCAAGGATCGTCCCTGATGTGCCAGGCTAAACAGGGCAGAAAACACCCCCGAGTGGGATCCACTGGAGAATGAGGGTCTTGGGCCAGCGCTGAGCTGGGGAGGGGGCCCACAGTCCATCCACGTGGAGTGCCAAACTCTCTCCAGTGTGATTGTGTGAGACTTAGAAAAAAAAATAAAATTAAAAAAGACAGCATGAATAACTGTGCTCCCTGCCCCGCAGAGTCCCCTGGACACCTGGAGCCCGGTACAGGGGGCTCACAGCTCTGCCTGGGGCAGCGGGGGGTGGGGGGATGCTCTGCAGAAACCCTCCTTGGGAACAGGGACTCCGCATGGGGGGTTCTGTGGGTCCTGGGAATGCAGAGACCTTCCGTGGGGACTGGATACTGTGCCCATGGGGGACCCCGCACAGGGACCCTCTGCAAGGACCTCCCATGGGAACCAGGGATGCTGCATGAGGGCTACATATGGGTCGCTGGAAGGCAGAGACCCTCCATGAGGGCTGGGTAGTGTGTGTGGGACTGCTTACAGGGACCCTCCCCGGGGACTAGGAATACCACATGGGGACTCTATGGGTGCCAGGAGCGCAGAGACCCTCTGTAGGGACCACGTATCATGCAAAGGGACTCTGCTCTCCACCGGGGCCAGGGGCTCTCCCTGGGGACCAGGAACCCCCGATGGGGACTCTCTGCAGGTCCTTGGAAGGCAGAGACCCTCCATGAGGTCTGGGTACGGTGCGAGGGGACCCTGTTCTCCACGGGGTCAGAGACCCCGCGTGGGGAATCTTCGCATCCCCTCGCCTCGCCTCTCGCATCCCTCCCCGCATCCCACTTCGCATAGTGACTCCGTGGGTCCTGGGAAGGCAGAGACCCTCCGTGAGGACCGGGTACGGTGCACGGGGACCCTCTGCAGGGTCCCCCCGCCCCGCCGGTGCCGCCGGGAGCGGTGCCGGGCGGGCGCCGCCGCGATGCCGCGGGGATGGGCGCCCCGTCCCCGCCCCGCGCTGTCCCCGCCCCGCAGCGCGGAATGGAGCGGCGGGGGGGTGAGCTCCGCCGCCCCGGCCCCAGCCCGGCCCGGTGCCGCCCGCAGCCGCCGCATGTCGGGGCCCGGGGCGCAGAGCCGCAGCCGGCGGCTGCCCGGTAAGTACCGGCCGGGACGGGAGCGGGCACCGCACCGCGGGGACGGGGCTCGGGCTGCCCGCGGACCCTTGCAGCCCCCTTGCCTCCCCTCATATCCCCCTCTGCAGCTCCCCGCATCCCTCCTCGCATCCCCCTCTCTTCGCACCTCGCATCTCCCTCTCCTCGCATCCCACTCTCCTCCCTTCTCTCCTCTCCCTCCCCTCCCTTTTCGCTCCTCCTTCCCCTTCCATCCCTCTCCCNCTGGATACTGTGCCCATGGGGGACCCCGCACAGGGACCCTCTGCAAGGACCTCCCATGGGAACCAGGGATGCTGCATGAGGGCTACATATGGGTCGCTGGAAGGCAGAGACCCTCCATGAGGGCTGGGTAGTGTGTGTGGGACTGCTTACAGGGACCCTCCCCGGGGACTAGGAATACCACATGGGGACTCTATGGGTGCCAGGAGCGCAGAGACCCTCTGTAGGGACCACGTATCATGCAAAGGGACTCTGCTCTCCACCGGGGCCAGGGGCTCTCCCTGGGGACCAGGAACCCCCGATGGGGACTCTCTGCAGGTCCTTGGAAGGCAGAGACCCTCCATGAGGTCTGGGTACCGTGCGAGGGGACCCTGTTCTCCACGGGGTCAGGGACCCCGCGTGGGGAATCTTCGCATCCCCTCGCCTCGCCTCTCGCATCCCTCCCCGCATCCCACTTCGCATAGTGACTCCGTGGGTCCTGGGAAGGCAGAGACCCTCCGTGAGGACCGGGTACGGTGCACGGGGACCCTCTGCAGGGTCCCCCCGCCCCGCCGGTGCCGCCGGGAGCGGTGCCGGGCGGGCGCCGCCGCGATGCCGCGGGGATGGGCGCCCCGTCCCCGCCCCGCGCTGTCCCCGCCCCGCAGCGCGGAATGGAGCGGCGGGGGGGTGAGCTCCGCCGCCCCGGCCCCAGCCCGGCCCGGTGCCGCCCGCAGCCGCCGCATGTCGGGGCCCGGGGCGCAGAGCCGCAGCCGGCGGCTGCCCGGTAAGTACCGGCCGGGACGGGAGCGGGCACCGCACCGCGGGGACGGGGCTCGGGCTGCCCGCGGACCCTTGCAGCCCCCTTGCCTCCCCTCATATCCCCCTCTGCAGCTCCCCGCATCCCTCCTCGCATCCCCCTCTCTTCGCACCTCGCATCTCCCTCTCCTCGCATCCCACTCTCCTCCCTTCTCGCATCTCCCTCTCCTCCCTTTTCGCATCTCCGTCTCCTCGCATCCCTCTCTCCTCCCTCCTCGCATCTCCCTCTCCCCGCATCTCCCTCCTCGCTTCCCCCTCTCCTCGCATCTCCCTCTCCTCGCATCCCCCTCGCCTTCCTTCTCGCATCCCGCCTGCATCCCCCTCGCCTCCCTCCTCGCCTACCCCTCACCTCCCTCCTCACATCCATCCCCCTGCACCCCCCACAGCCCCTCATATCCCTCCTCGCATCCCATCGCATACCCCGCATCTCTCCCCACCGCGTCCCCTCGCATCCCTCCCCACACCCCCATCCCCTCGCATCCCTCCTCGCATCCCATCTCAGCCCCCCACATACCCCGCAACCCCATCCTCTCGCATCCCTCCTCTCTCTCCTCACCTCCCCATCCCCTCTCATCCCCCCTGCATGCCCTCGCCTCCCTCCCCTCAACACTCACCCCAAGTCCTCCTTTACCCCCCCCCGCAACCCTTGCTGCCCTGGCCCCACTCCCCTGTTACTGTGCCCGAGGCTCCGTGCTGGGATGGGGATGCTGGCGGGGGCAGCACCTCCCTGGGAAGTGGTTTTGCTCGGGAACCTGTTGGGCCACAGGCTTGTTGCAGAGTGGCATCGGTGTCCCTCAGAGCCCCAAAGGCTCCAGGAGGAGTGGATCCCCCTGCACCCGTGGGGTTTAGGGGAAGAGGAAGCTGAGCAGAGCAAGCATATCAGTGAGCGGTGGCCGGGGTGGCAGGGGGGCCAGCCTGCCAGGGATCGATGCCTGGGGATGTTGTTCTGTGCCTCGCTGTTCCCCGGGCACCACGCTGCCCTCCTGGCTTTCTTGTCCTCATGCTGCTTTCTGCACGAATCGAAGCAGAGCCCCGTAAATAGCAGGGTCTTATGACACAGCCTCTGCTGGGGAAGGAGCGCTGGGCGGCAGGGATATTTTTAGTTCTGAGACGCAGGGGATTTGGAGATGGCTCGGAGGAGTGCAGGCAATGAAACAGCAGCACAGACCGGGGTTACGAGGTGCCATGTCCTCCCTCTCCAGTTCCTCCCTACCCTGCTCTTCTCAGCAAGCGGCTCTTCCAGAACCTCCTTAGTGCTCGCCTGGTGCTTTTCCTCTTACCAGGGCTACGGTTATTTTTGCTGTGCTGCAACACGAGGTCAGATGTGCTGATCGAGAAAAGACCATGCAGGGAATTAACGCTCAGGCAGCCGGCGCGTGAAGGCATCCCATCTCCATACAGCCTCATGCTGCACAATTCTGTGGGGCTTTCCCAGCTCTCCATGGCTGCTGTTTCTCCCGAGGCTAACAGAGCTGAAAGCCCTTGGGATTTACCCTTGTCCCACAGCAGTTTTTCTGGGGCAGGGTGATAAGGAGAGGGTTGTGGTTTCTGCAGGGTCTCCTGGAAGCTGTTGTGGCAGCTGAGGAGCTGTGTTTCCCTCCACCCAATCTCACAGCAGTGCACGCAGGGATCAGGAGGGCAAGGCTCAGTCTGGCAAGCCGGGCAGCAGTGAGGTGCCCCAAGCCTCTCTTGGTGATCAGAGTCAGGGGTTCAGGCTCTGGGAAAGTACAGGGAAAAGAGCAAAATGTGGCTGGGTCAGCCAGCCCCAGCTCTTTGATTCAGCACGGAACCTGTGCTTGGAGTCTCCCCTCTCTTGCTCCTCTCCCCATCACTCTCTGTTCCCTTTCCACAGCTCAGGTTATTTTTCAGGATCTTCTTTAAATCCCTTGAAATCTCTGTAAGGTACTGCAGAGCTGTGGCTTCAAGAAAAGGCCATACCCATCCTTTCTTGGCCTTGTGCCTCTACTAACAAGCCTTTTCCCATCCCTAGATACACCCCTCCTGTTCACCAGCACAGAGGCAGGGGTGTGTTGGGATCCCACGGGGCGAGGAGGAATGAAAAATGCCTCCCCTCCCAGCAGAAACACAGCCAGATCACTGAACTGTGCTCCACTCCTGGCACAGGCTCTGGGTCCGAGAGCACTCTTAGGTGGTGGTCCCAGCACCCTCAAGCCCTGTCTGGCTTTCACCCTATGCTAACTGCAGCCCAGGAATTGCTCCTCTCCCAACCAGGGTGCGGATGGAAGAGCTCGCAGCGGTTTGGTTTGCAGCCAGCCCTCCCGCGCCTTTCCCCACCACAGCAGTGGCCACAAGCCCACACCATGCGAGGGCTGGCTCCTCAGCGTGCCCCGGCAGGGACCAGGGATCAGCAGGGCTGGCATCCTTGCCCACAACCCAGCCTGTGGGCAGCTGTGTGGGAGCAGGCAAGAAGGAAACCTGCCCTGCCCACTCTGCCTCTGCACCAGGGTTTGGCCCCGGTTTCTCTCCAAACCGCACTGGCTAAATAAGCCGTGAGAGCCGGAAGGATCTGAAGGCAGCAGGGTGCTCAGTGCCATCGTAGCCACGCTGGGTGGTTCAGCCAGTGGGGAAGAACTGGCTCTGCATGCTGATAAGCCTCCAGCCCCTTGGCTGAGCGGTCTTTAGTAATAACCATGACAATAGTAATAAAAGCCAGGCCACCAGCAGGTACCGACAGATCCCCCACGGTGCACAGGGGCCGCATTGTGTGTGTGAACGTGTCCCACAGTGGGAACATGCCAGCCGGATGAGACAATCCCAGCGACTGACAGTCAGGGAGTGTGACCGACCGTCACATGGGGAAGGGCCGCGGCAAGGAACGCAGCTCTCCTTTATTTCCCCATGAGGGTTGCTGAGAGGCAGCTACAGTAATAGGGTTGTTCGTTCCCCCCAGGCCCGGAAGAGCTGGGGAAGGGGGGAAGGCTCCATCTCCGACTCTCACCGCGGTCACGGGTCACGCAGGGCCGAGTACAGCCCAGCTGCTGTCACCCGCTGCCGGCGTTCCTTACATAATGGGATCTCAGTGCTCGTGCCCGACTCCACAGAGAGAGCTTAAAAACAAGTTCATAAACAGGTCCTGCTAATTCCTCCCTCAAGAGAAATCCCGGCGCCCACAGGAATGCCACCACCAGCACTCACCCTGACTCTCCTCAAGCACCCTTAGCCCGAGTATCGGTTGTTGCAAAACAAAAGCCGAGAGCCATCTGGTCGGTGAGCAAGTGCTAGTTTATTCAGCTTAGCCACTTTACTATATACCCCATTCTGTTACATCCCTCTGTCCCCACGAGGGTGATTACAGAGTATTACTGGTTAAAGGTAGCTGTCCATAAAGCTATTGCTAACATATTATTGGCTACACTACCGCGTGTGCTNATCGGTCACGTGCCGGCCAGAGATAGTCAGTAAGTGAATTCATGGCACAGATCAGCCACACTCACAGCTTTCAGGGCACTGCCCACTACTATTTTGGTTTATTTTGTATTTGCACTGCAGGAGGTTTTAGAGATTCTTCTTACCTCCATGCTGGGATCCCTTTGGCAAGATGCCGCACAGAGACCTGATCTGTCACCTTGAATCTGGGAGCCAGCACAGCCTCTGCCCTGACCCAGGCTCCCTACAGCTGAAGCCTGATGGGCTCTCCTCGTTGTGAACTATGGCAGTTTGTCATGGATTCAGCACAGCTGGGCTGAGGGGCAGAGCTCTGCCTAGAACAGAGAGGACAGGGCTGGCTCCAACTGCTGGAGGGAGCCAGCTCCATAATCACTGCCCCGGTCACCTCCTCCTCATTCCTGGCTCCATTCTCTTTCGCAACTAGTGCAAGAGGCAGGAGGTTTTTGCCTTAGGCCAGCAGAACAGGGCTGCAGCCACCAGTGAGCCTTGCGAGGAAAGCTTCACCAGCACGGTGTGTCCACTATCGCAGCTGTCAGGCTGAGCACTGCACAGCACAACAAGCCTTTGCACCAGAGCAGGCATAGGTCAGACATACCAAGGCAAAGCCCCTTCAGGCAGTGAGGATCACTGCCCCAGGCACCACAGGAAGACACTGAGCAGCTGGAAGAGGACCATAGTCTCTCTTTTAGAAAGTGTGTGGTGGCTGGCCCTGAGTCACACTGCATCCCCACGCTTTGCTGCAGGCAGAACTCAGCCTTCTTGGGCAGGGACCTGCAAATGATGGGGTTTAGCTGAAGGATGACCCAGAAACAGGGTGCAGAGTAGCCCTGGCAGGGCTCTTGGGAAGATAGGATATTGATCTTCAGGGCCCACAGCCTCTCTCCCATTTGGGCCCTATGCTGCTCTATATTGCTGCCAGACAGCGCCCCAGTATCGTCAGCCCTGCTCCTGACAGACAGGGTGGGGATGCTTCTTGTTCTGTTCCCTCCTTCCCAGCCTGGAGGAGTGGAGAGTTCGGGCTGGGCTCAGGCAAAGCAGAGGATGTTTGTTTGGTTTCCTTGGTTACTGCACTGCCTGCCCCAGTAATCAGATTTTCCTTGTGCCGGCTGGGCCAAGAGCAGCAGAGAGGAAATCTGGAATGGCTGAGGTCAAACACCAGCCTGGGAACAGCTGGAGCCACCAGCCACAGCCCCTCTGTGCCATCTGAGTACAAGGTACCCAACTTGAAGGGGAGGTACCAGGCCCAGGGATGCAGCAACAAGCTCCTTCAGCAACAGCCCAAGAGCTCCCATTGCTCCCTCCTGCATGAGCCAGGGATGCAGGCACCACGCTGGCATTGAACTGCAGGAGGAATTACAGGAATGATAATGTTTGTGCAGGCAGAAGCCAAGCTGGCTATGCATGCGGGGGATGTGAACAGGGAGCTTGTGAGCGTAGGTGCAGCTGTATTTATAGCGGCGGTGGCGGCAGGAGCGCACGTGTGCAGGGGTGACAGGGTTGAGATGCTTTTTGTTCTTTATGCATCCCTCAGCCCAAAAAGCCTAGAGCACTAACGCCAGTTCTTGTCCTTGGGAGTTTCCCCTGCTTATTAGCATTCATGCACAACCCCGTACTTTGTAGCGTGGAAACTGAAACTTGAACATGTGCAAACCATGGCTTATCTCATAAAAATGCCCTTTACCCCTTGATAACTCACTTCAGCAGCCACAAACACAGCATATGAGCTCCCAGCTCCTGGCTCCCTGCATCTCAGAAGAGAGATCTGAGGCTGCAGCACAGCAAGTGCTGGTGACGCTGCCATTCTGGTGTGTAACATCTATTCATAGTGACTAAATCAATGTGTACTAGAAAAGCATGGCTGAACCGCATGAGCTGGGACAGACAGAGGGGCCTGGAGAGCCCTGCTTAGTCCGAGCCTCCTCACCTTTCTCCCCAGCCGACATGGAACAGGCACAGCGGAGCTTGGATGCCGAGCAGATGCAGCAGCAGCAGCTAAAACTACGGGACCGGCAGAAGTTTTTTGAGGAGGTTTTCCAGCATGATGTGGATTTCTTCTTCCCTATGTCTCACCTGCAGATAGAGCATCGGAGACGTAAGTGCTGCAGGCACTGGTACAGAGCTGGGGGCGTTTCAGGGAATAATGACACTGGTGCTAGAGATCAGTGGGACATGCGCAGTTTAAAGGCAGCTGGGGACATGTGTCCTGTGCTGACAGGATCACACACACGCTGTGTGTGGGCGTGCTGTGGATTACTCACACTGCTTAACTGAAGTCATCGCACATGGGTACCCAGGCTGGCACCTTGTGTAGTCACTGGCTTCAGACAGGCTCCTCCAGGTAGCAGTTTACAGTATGAACCACGGCTGCAGTGAGGCAGCAGGGGCTTCCAAAGGAGCGTTTTAAGGAAGCATGATTCTCCTAGGGAACTCTTACCAGCAACTGGGATTCAGTTTCCCACAGCAAGGCCAGCCTCTCCTCAGGGTCCTGTCCGCACAGGGCTCACAGGGGCCTTTGCTGGTTCTTCATACTCACCTTTCCCCTGGCCTCTCTCTGCAGCCCCCTTAGGCAGCATTTCCTCCATGGAGGTGAATGTGGACATGCTGGAGCAGATGGACATGATGGACCTGTCAGACCAGGACACCGTGGATGTGTTTCTGGCCTGTGGGACAGAGGAGAGCAGCATTGCTGGGCCCCTGCCAGGTACGTGCAGCCTAAGCCTTTCCTGCCCCCAGCTCCCAGACTGCCTTTTCCCTGTCCACCTGTGCAGATCCACACACACCTGTACAAGGACAGGCACTCAGTGCTGGGCTCTGTGAGGCTGCAGGGACCATCCCAGTATTTGCCTCCATAGCCCAGAGGCACAGACCCCTGGGCACGGACCTTACACTGCAGAAGTCAAGGGAACTTGGGCACTTTCCAGAGTCTGTAAACAAATTCTCTTATCCTTAAGTCCCTCTTGAGCAAAATCAGTTCCCCACCACATTGCAGAGCTCAGTGTGTGGAGGAGAAAGGCTGCAGCACCCCTTCATCTCCCAGCCAGACCCCAGGGAGTTGGGCTTGGATCCTGCAGGGAAAGCCTGGGCTGCCAGCACCTTCCTCGCCACACACACGCTGTGCTGATTCACTGAGGCCAAGCCAAACATCTCCTTGCCTGCTGCAGTTGATGGCCTCATGCAGCATGGCTCCGAGCCGTGTTTCACACGAGACGGAAGAGGCTCCACTGCCAAAAACGGGGAAGGAATGTGCGGCACTGCCCAGAGCCAAGCTGGGGGTGTGAGGTGGGGAATGGCCAAGGCAGCCACATCAGGAGCAGCCGGGAGCAGCTGGGGAAGTGTAGCCTGCTGAAGAATAAGTTGGGGGGGGCTATCCATGAAGCCTGGGGAGGGAAAACCCCTAGAAGCCTTTTTCTTCCTTATTGCTCTCCTCCAGGAGCAGATGCCGACCAGTGCCCAGAGGAAATCACCCTGCAAGTGCCCAATGCAGCTGAAAGCAAGTCACGCATCTCCTCCACATCCTCCGTCTCGACAGATCCAAACAGCCTGGACACCAGCGAGGAGGGGGCTGAGACCCCCGTGGTGCAGTCAGATGAGGAGGACCTGCAGGAGGACAGTCCCAAAGAGCAGGAGGCAAGAAGCTAGCAGCCAGCTTTGCCCTGCTCCCAGCCTCCTCCACACGGACTTGCCAGCCTGGAGGAAGAGAAGCTGCTGGTACTTAGTAAACCCTATCCTGGACTGCTGCCCTGCAGGAGGGAAGAGAAGGTTTTCCCCTCCTCTCACTCTGCAGGTTCTCCTGGCAGCCAAGAGAGAAGGAAAGGGGTGTTGTAGGCTCCCAAAATTAACTCTTCAGGCTTTGCTGCTAACACTCCCTGCTTGACCCCCCAAAATGCTCAGCATCCCACAGCCCCACCATTCCCAGAAAGCCATCCCTTGGGATCCCAGCTCCCCCGTCCTGCTGACAAAGGTGCTGTCCAGACAAGCATTTAACAATGGCGTACAGAGAAATAACAAGGATCTAAACAAGCAATGGGCATGTGTGTTATTGGGAGAAAACGGCACTGGGGATGAGGGTTAGGTGGGGAATGCAGGAGGGAGAGTCCTGTGAAGCCAGTGGGCCAAGGGTGTGTTGCAGGAGCAAACAAAGCCCAGGGATGATTCCTGTGCCTGGGGTGAGAGCAGGCAGCACAGACCTCGGCAGAGACGAGCAGCTGTAAGCGGAGCAGGTCACCACACCAAGCAGCTCAGGTGATGCCTCCAGGAGGGAGAGAGACAGTGGCTGCAGCACAGACACAGCCACCCTGATCAGGGCTGTAACTGCCTGCCAGGAGTCCACGGGGGGATCCCCACACTCAGTGGAGAAGAGCAGCACACACAGGCAGCAGCCCTGGCTGGAGGATGATTCAGAGAAGTGAAGGAACAGCCATCAAAACAAAGCCATTTTGCAGCCCGCTATGCTTGCTCCACGCAGGAGAGGTCAAGAGGAGTCAGGCACAAAGCCAGCCAGAGGCCTGCTGCCTCTATCAGTGGCTGCAGGCCAGGAAAGCCCTATCCCTGTTTCAGCTGCATCAGCACAGCTGCTGTTACCCCCACCAGGAAAAGAGCCTGGGAGATAAGTGACAAGAGCCAGGGAACTCTCCGTGTCCCAGCTGCTTCCTGGTGGTGTTCAGACCTTACTGCACTCCTCCTGTATCAGTCAGCCCTTCACGAGACCAGCTGGCACACCCAGGTTATCCAGGAATCCCATGTCACCCAGCCCTTTGTGAGACCAGCTGGAGTGTCAAGGTTATTTGGGCATGACAGGCCAGAGTGGGAGGTGGTGTGAGCTCTGTCGGGCTGGCATTCCCAAACTGCAGCGGCATTTCCTTCTTTCTAGGACAGGCCTAGGCTGGTGGAAGCAGGGCACTTCTGGACAGCTCTGCCCTGGAGACAGGAGACAACAGTGGGAAGAGCTAAGAGGCAGACACTGCAGTCATAGAATCATAGAATTATTTAGTTGGAAAAGACCTTTGAGGTCACTGAATCAGACTATACCTGTCCAATACTAAACCATATCCCTGAGCACCTCATCTACCTGTGTATTAAATACCTCCAGGGGTGGAGACTCCATGACTTCCTGGGCAGCCAGTTCCAGTGCCTGATAACCCTTTCAGTAAGGTCTAATCTGAACCTCCCCTGATGTAACTTGAGGCCATTTCCTCTAGATGTAGCACTTGTTACTTGGGAAAAGAAACATCCATCTTGCCACAACCTCCTTTCAAGCAGTTGTACACAGCAATACGATTTCCCCTCAGCCTCCTTCTCTCCAAGGTAAACATTTCTCATAAGGCTAAGCCATCTCTCATAAGGCTTTACCCTCCAGCCCCTTCCCCAGCTCTGTTGCCCTAAGGAATCCCTGTGAATACTCCTGCTCAGCCTGGGCTCAGCGACCCACTCGCACTCGGACCCCACGGAGCCTCCCCTGGAGCCCGTTTTACAAGCCGGGAACCCTGCGGGAGCCCCACACAACGGATCCCCAAGGCCTGAGGCTGCTGAGGGCGCTCTCCTGAGGCAGGGGCAGAAGCAGGGAAGAGGGCGGGGGGCTCCCCACTCCCCAGGGCCGCCGCCGCCGCCTCCCTACGTGCAGCAGCGTCCCTATGGCGACCCCGGAAGCGACGCTCTTCTCCGCGGGGCCGGAAGTGGCCTCAGAGCCGGAAGCGGCGCTGGGCGATGGCGGCTCTGGTGCTGGCGGTGCTGCTGCTGCCGCTGCTGGCGGCGCCGGGGCGGGCGCGGCGGGACGCGCTGCAGGAGGAGCTGCTGCTCAGCCCGCTTCCCGCCGGCGATGTGGCCGCCACGTTCCAGTTCCGCACGCGCTGGGACGCCGACCTGCCGAGCGGCGCCGGTACGGGCGGGATGGGGGGCGTAGGGAGCGGCGTCAGAGGCGGGGGCGCTGCGGCGAGCAGGAGCGACGCGGGGAGGCTCTGCAGAGGGACCCGGGTCGATGGGCCGTGCCCAAATGTATGAGGTACAAGGGCAAGTGCCGGGTCCTGCGCTTGGATCACAACAACCCCGTGCAGCGCTCCGGCCTCGGGGAATAGCGACTGCGAAGCTGCCCGGTGGAAAAGGACTGGGAGGTGTTGGTTGACAGCGGCTGAACGTGAGCCAGCAGTGGCCCAGGTGACCAAGAAGGCCAACAGTATCCTGGCTTGGATCAGCCGTGGTGTGAACAGCAGGAGCAGAGAAGGGATTGTCCCTCTGCTCTCAGCACTGGTGGGGCCACACTTCCAATCCCAAGTTCAGTTTTGGGTCCCTCGCTATAAGAAAGACGTAAAGCTGCTGGAGTCCAGGGTAGGACAGTGGAGCTGGTGAAGGGTCTGGAGCCTGGGGGTTGTGGGGAGCAGCTGAAGGGCTTGGGGCTATTTAGTCTGAAGAAGAGGAGGCTGAGGGGAGACCTCATCACTCTCCACAGCTACCTGAAAGGAGGTTGTAGCTAAGCAGGTGCTGGACTCTCCTCCTAAGTTACAAGCAATAGGACAAAAAGAAATGGCCTCAAGTTGTGCCAGGGAAGGTGTGGATTGGATATTAGGGAAAATTTCTCTACTTAAAGAGTGGTGAAACATTTGAACTAGCTGCCCGGGGAAGAGGTGGAGTCACCATCTCTGTTCAAAAAGCCCATAGCAGTGGGTTTTCATTGCATGGTTTTGAGTGGTGTTGGGCTGGTGGTTGGACTGGATGATCTTAGAGCTCCCTTCCACTGTTAGTGATTCTGCAAGGCTGGAGGTGGAGACTGAGGTTTGCGGTGACATCAATGTGAGGGGGTTTGGCACGGTGATGCAAGCGAGCTGCATATAAACATGGGAAAGGATGACATCATGTGTGGCTTCACCCTGTGTAACATAAGGGACTGAAGGGCGGAGGTGGGATTGGCAACACAGAGGCTAACACTGTCCACAGTCTCTCACTACAGGCTCTTCCCAAAGGCACTGGGGCAGCTCGTGGCAGCGTTGGGTGTGCGGGAGCTCCACCTCGCCCTCACCCAGGGCTTCTGGCGCACTCGGACCTGGGGGCAGCCACCCCTCCAGGCTCCCGCTGGAGCTGAGCTTTGGGTCTGGTTCCAGCCCACCGTTACCAAGTAGGTACCTCAGCTGCAGGTCTGTCCCTCTGGGTCCCTTGTGCAGCCACCACTCCTGGGAGTCATTGCCCTTCTCACACAAGGCAGCTGTGGCATGTGTAGGGGTCTTCTGGGATGGAAAATGTCCACTGAACCAAAGAATCTGCAGTGCCAGGAAGAGTTCTAAGGAAAAGCAGAACATAGCCCCACTCAGTGCACAGGCAGGATGTGGTGTTGAGGGTAAACCTTTGTTCACTAAGGGAACAAGTAATTTATTTATGGCCTCTGTGATGACAAGCCTTCTGTGCTAATAAAACAGGGTTATATCTTCATCTCTCAGATCTGTGACTCACTTCCTTTGACTCCTGTCCAATACCTGTCACCATCTGCCCTAGCACAGCCCCTGTTGGAGCTGCAGCAGCTCTGTGTGAGCGCAAAGGTGACCCATTCTGGGTCTGATGGTCAGGTCAGCTTTCAGAGCTGTCGCAGCCCCTTGCCTGTACACTGCATGTCAGCTCTCACATGCTCTCTGCTCCCCCAGCTGCTTTTCTCACATCCCAGCTGCCCCCTGTGGTGCGTCCCTAGCTGTGCAGAGCTCTGCCAGCCATGGGGCTGCCCCTGCGGGGAGTTTCCTCTAGATTTCACATGTTAGAGTAAAATACCAAGAGACCTGGAGAGCACATGACCAGCAGCCTCTGCTTGCCCACTCCTTGCAGCTCTTGAAAGCCAGTGGGATCACCCCCATATATTTATTGAACGGTACTGACTTAATACTTGTATGAGGATTCAAGCTGCTGAGTAATCTCTGATATCTGTTCCCATAGTGTTGACAAAGCCTGGAAAGAACTTAGTAACATCCTCTCAGGAATATTCTGTGCTTCTCTCAACTTCATTGACTCGACCAACACAGTCACCCCAACAGCATCATTCAAACCCCTCGGCTTAGCCAACGGTGAGCCCAGCCCCGCTCTGTCCTCTCAATCTCACCTCCCGCTTTACTTCTGCCCCTGTGCCACCGTGGGGAGTCTGAGCGCAAATCCTGCAATGACTCTGGGTCTGGATATGTACAACAGGGTCCATTAACCTCCTGGAAGGATTTTCTCTCCCAACAAGACTTGGATTTGAGCAGAGGAAACGCACAAGCAGGACATGCAGGTGTTCCCAGACCCTTGTCTGTGTCTCAGAAATGTGTTTTATGAAACAGCAAGGACTAGAGGATATAAGGCACTCGTGAAAACAGTCTGCTAGAATATGCTCTATTCTGTTCTTTCCAAATCACTCTGAACAGAGTGGGATCTAGTCCCAGTGGAGCTCGTGGCATTTCAGGGATATTGAGAGGGTGGTTAGTCTGTGGGGTGTGCTGCAAGGTGGAACTGGTTGGCTTCTACTCTCATGCCCATAAAGGTGCCAGCCTGCTGACCCTCTACCTCCTTGCCCAGGGACAGATCACCATCTCCTGCGATACGCTGTCCTGCCCCGGGAGGTCGTCTGCACAGAGAACCTCACGCCTTGGAAGAAGCTCCTCCCATGTGGCTCAAAGGTAACAAAGTCCTGCTGCCTCACTGCTGCTCCCAATGGAACTGGGTTCCTGACAGCAATCTGGGAACACAGACTGGGAAGTCTCAGTGGGGCTTTTCTCTCAGTGGGAGCAGCAAGCAGAACTGGGGCTGAGTTTCTCCTCCTCTCCCTGCAGGCTGGGCTTGCTGTGCTGCTGAAGGCCGAGCGCCTGTTCCACAGCAGCTACCACTCGCAGGCAGTGCACATCCGCCCCATCTGCCGGGTAAGTGTGAGGCTCAGGGCTCCCTCCTTTTAACAATCTCAAGAGAAAATCTGAACCCTCCTTGAAACACTGCAGGGGGGCACACAAGTTTGCCCAGCTCCTCTGCGGTGGGTTCACTGTCTCTTAACAGCTGTCATGCTGCTTTTCTGGTCTTACCTTCTTCGTCCCCATGGGATTCTTGCAGTCCTGGTGGAGTGCAGCTCTCTCCTGGTATTCTAGCTGTCCAGAAGGTGTGATCAGAGCTGTCTTTCTTCCTCTTGTCCAGGATGCCTCCTGCCTGGCTGTGTCCTGGGAGCTCAGACAGACCCTCACCGTGGTCTTCGACGCGTTTTCCAGTGGCCAAGGAAAGAAAGGTAAGCTCAGCAGCAATGCACTATGTTCCTCAAGTGCCCACGACACTTCACCTGCCACTGACTTTGCCTCCTGCAGACTGGTCCCTCTTTAGGATGTTCTCTCGCACACTAACTGACGCCTGTCCTCTGGCATCGGAGAGCAAAGTCTACGTTGACATTTCCCCTAAGAACAAGGTAACACTTGTGAACAAAAGAACACCTCCCGCTTCCTCAGTTCAGCTACTTTATGTGGCCCTGGAGAATCTTCACCTCCCCACTGCATGGCTGGGCCCCCGAGGAGTTCCCCAGGGCTGGTGGAGGGAGGTGGTTTCCTTCCTCTGAGCAGGGCTGCAGCACTGAGCGCTGAGCTGGCCCTTGGGTGGGAGAGCTCAGAGCCAGCCAGGGAGAGCTTTGCGCAGCTCTGCCAGTTACTTGAAGAGGCACTTTTTCTTTTATGCTCCATTTGCTTTCTCAGGAAAAGGAGTTGCTCGAAGTGACTCCCCCTCCGACATCTGTACACGAAGCTATTGTCCAGGGAGACAAGAGAACCTATGCTGTCTATGACCTGCTAAGTCCCTCGCTCTTCAACACATCTCGCAGCCTCAACGTACAGTTGAAGTGGAAGCGGCCTGAAGACAGCTGTGAGTGACCAGAAGAACCTCATGCACTGCTGGTCAGGGCTCCAGGCCTAAAATTCCCCTGGCACAGCCCCCCATTCCTGTGTCCTGTTGTGTTTTGCAGCAGAACTGCCCGTTCCCGTGCTCCACGCTCACCGCTATGTGAGTGGATACGGGCTGCAGACTGGAGAGATCAGCACTCTCATCTACAACACTCACCCGTACCGGGCCTTCCCCGTGATCCTGCTGGAGACTGTGCCGTGGTATCTGCGACTCTATGTGCACACTCTGACTATCACCACGAAGGGGAAGGAAAACAAGCCAAGTGAGTAAACCCTCCCGAGAGCACCTTCCATGCAGTTCCCTTGGCACGAGGAGCTAATTCCAGAGACGGCTTAGTCCCTTCCTCAGGCCCCAGTTATCACTGGGAAACTGGACTGGGAAACAAAACATCTTAGAATGTTTTCTAAGCCTTCAGCTCAGCACTCACAGCAGAGGAGACTAAGTCTGTCTCTTAAGAGGCACTGGACAGTTTCATAATCCAACAAGGGATTAAACCAAACTGAATTGATTTTTGTAGTAAAGGAGTCTTGATTTAAAACTGATGACTGTACCTTCCCTTATGAACACATGACTTTCATTGGTCTTTAGAGCTCTAAAGACCAGCCAGATTCAGCTTTATCACATGCTTTCTTCTACTTCTGCATCTTCACTTGCCCAGAAAACCTTTCCCGGTACAGTAAAAGCATCCACGCTGTAGTAGATGTCCAGGCAGTGTGGGATTGGACAAAGTCCCCCCAGTGCCACTGACACATGTCCTTGGGGTTAGGTTACATCCATTACCAGCCAGCCCAGGACCGGAGACGACCTCACCTCTTGGAAATGCTGATCCAGCTGCCGGCCAATTCTGTCACTAAGATCACAATCCAGTTTGAGAGAGCCTTACTGAAGTGGACAGAGTACCCACCTGACCCCAATCATGGATTTTATGTCAGGTAACAACGTACCCCAACTCCCTTTTCCTCTTCTGGGCCTCATGTAGGACTTGCTGTTCAGGTCTCTGAGGAGAGGAAGAACTCTGGCTGTCTCTTTGCTGGCAGAACTGACACTAGCATGTCCTTTGTCTCCTTAGTTCATCTGTGCTTAGTGCCCTGGTGCCCAGCGTCTTTGCAATGAAGAATGTGGATGTGGAGCAGAGCCCTCTCTTCACCTCACTGTGAGTGTTCCTGTGCTGGGAATTGGGGCTGTACTGCAGTGTCTGTGGGCTGCTGGCCGCTATTGTCCCATCTGGTGAGCACAGAGCAGTGATGCTGTGCAGGCTGACGCTCCCTTCACTCTTCTGCTCTCCAGGTTTCCTTCCTCTGATGGCTCCAGCTATTTTGTACGCCTGTACACGGAGCCGCTGCTGGTGAATTTGCCAACGCCAGACTTCAGCATGCCCTATAATGTCATCTGCCTGACCTGCACTGTGGTGGCCGTGTGCTATGGCTCCTTCTACAACCTGCTGACCAGAACGTTTCACGTGGAAGAGCCGAGCCGGGGCGGGCTGGCTAAGCGGCTGGCCAACATCATCCGCAAACTCAGGGGTGTGCCTCTTCTCTGACAGACCCAGGACAGCTGGCACTGGCCTCTCTCCGTGGAGAGACCCAGGGAGCAGAGTGCTGCTGCCTGTTGCCTTTGCTGGCAGCAGCCTGCTCCATTTTGCTGCGTGAGTCTCTCTTTGGGATCTGACAAGCTGAGAGATTGCTTCCGTTGTTAAGATGGGAAATGGCTCTAAACCCATTGACTACTGCACTGCTCTGGGACTGGAAAAGGTCCAAGACTTCTGTTTGGGAGGTGGGTAACTTATATGTTGGGAATGATGCTGAAAGTAAACTTGAGCTGTTTTGTACATTTGGGCTGCTCCTGGTTGTTTTTTTTTTCTCAACCCCACGGTCTGACCCTGTAAAGGCGTGAGCTGCAACATCTCTACCACACTACTGAGTCACCTGGGATGAGACACAGACATGGGAAAGGGGTTCATCTGCTCTCCCAGCTCACCTTCCACTCTGCCACGTTGCACGGTAACCTCCTGCCACGCTTCACCACATTTGAGCCAGTTTGCAAATTAATTTGGGGGCGTAGCAAAGGTTTCTTTCTCAAGAAAAAGCTTTTCTTGCTCCCAGCTTCTGTTTGCAGCATTTTGAAACCCCACCACCCACTCACCTATCCACCTCTACCTGACAGCTTCTCTGCTCCCACAGCATCCCCAGAGCTTTGAGGACCTTAGGAGACCCTAAGTGCAGAGCTGCGGCCAAGCTGGACTCTGCTGGTGGGCAACAGCCTCAGCCCTCCCAGAGCCCAGAATGCAGGAACAGAGGCACCACTGCACTCTTCAATTATTTGTATACAATACCAGGTGTCACTTTGTGGCTCTCACAGAGCAGCAACAGGATGCTCTGCCTCCAGTAGTACTATTTTCAAGGGTACGTCCTTGTGTATCTTGGATGTGCCTTTTGTGGTGGGAACAGACAACTGGCTACAAGCAGCTAGCCAAAGCAAAAGGAAATCATTCCAAGAAATATTCCCCAGAGTCAAAGCAGAGCACAGCCAGAGGTCCTTTAAAAGCTTCTGAATGAAGAGAAAGGCCATAAAAGCCTGTCCTGCATAGAACAGTCTGTTCCTGCTGGCCTGGGATTACCTGGGACGCCCTTCTCTCTGCAGCTCCTTACAGATCAGCTCCACTGGATGGCTCCATGCCACCTGCAGAGCTGCCAAAGTACCTGAGTTTGGGACATCCCTCTGTCCTCGCTTGCTGAGGACACCATGTGGTTGGGATCTCAGCCACCGGCCTGCTGCTACAGCTCCAACAGCCAAGCCTGAAGTGCAAAACAGAATTTCTTTATAGAAAACTATAACTAAAAAAACCTGAGAGAGTGCACCGCTCCCTCAGCAGCACAGGGGCATGTAGACAGGAATCTCGGGTACCAGGGTCCATGTTGCCATTTGCAAAATACTTGATCGCAAGTTATTTCAGGTTGGGTTTGGGATAAATCCTGCAGAGCACAACTATTGGCACATGCCAGAGCTGCTCAGAGTGCCTGAGCTGCCATCTCAGCTCCTGGGGCAAAGCCTGCCTCCTGCAGGCATTAGGCATGATCCAGCAAAGACCCTACAGTCCTGAGGCCAGCACCCACAGATACATCTGGAACCTCAAGCCAAACCAGTCAAAACCAGCATGAGAAACATGACAGAGCTGTAAACACTAACTTCTGCAGGAAAATGATGCCATGAAGAAGCTAAACTCAATAATCAACGCCAATTTGATTATTGAGCGGGTATTCTTTTAATTACTGACACTGGGGTACACAGTGGGTAACCTACCTTATATGTCCCCCTTCTGAGACTGATTACATGACTTTTATACTGGTTAAATATACATACTCATATAGAAACATGGAAACATGCTATATGCCCACTGTTTTTCCAGGAACTTCTCATCGTAGTTTATCACCCACTCTTGTATGCACATCAGTTTCTTTATATATTCAGAAGCCTCTGATGGTTTTTATCTCCGTTGTCATTGCATCTTGGTGAGCTCAGGTCTGTCCTTTAGACAGAATCAATGAATGAGTTGGGTTGGAAGGGACCTTGAAAGATCATCCAGTTCTACCTCCCACTAGCTCAGGCTGCTCAAGGCCCATCCAACCTGGCCTTGAACACCTCCAGGGATGCGGTAGCCACAACTTCCCTGGGCGACCTCGGACAGACCCTCACCACTCTCATGGTGAAAAAATTCCTCCTCATGTCTATTCTAAACTTGCCCTTCTTCTGCTTATACCCACTGCCCCTAGTCCCATCGCTACCAGCTTTGTAAGCAGCCTTTGTATACACGATTTGTTCCTTGTTGCAGCTCGCAAACCAGCGAAGCTCCTCTTACAATCACATTCTTCCTAAAAACAAACAGACAACGACCGCATTCCGACCATTACTACCTCATTCCCGCCCCTCAAGCGGTGCCCACCCACTTCTGCGCATGAGCAGTTCCCCCCCCAGCAGCACCCTCTCACTCTGCGCATGCGCATTGCCTCGCCACGCACTGCCCGCTCATACTCCGCATGTTCAGTACCGCCCCTCGCCCTGCCCTTTCACTTTCCGCATGCGCAGTACCATCTCCCCGCGGTGCTCACTCACTCTGTGCATGCGCAGTTCCCCTCCCCGCTGCGCCCTCTCGCTCTGCGCATGCGCAGTTTCCCCCGCGCGGGGCTGCCCGTGGCGCTGCCTGACGGA
Organism: Piaya cayana; assembly: GCA_013389865.1. Lineage (NCBI taxonomy): Eukaryota > Metazoa > Chordata > Aves > Cuculiformes > Coccyzidae > Piaya > Piaya cayana. The sequence goes on along the minus strand of WAAB01021038.1, from coordinate 44,584 downwards.
GCGGGTTTCCCTGGGCCGGGCCTCTCCCTTTCCCTCCTCAGGGCGCGGCGGCGGCCCCGGCCCCGCGATGGCGGCGTGAGGCGGCGCCGTGAGTACGGACCGGGGGGGAAGCGGGGCGTGGGGAGGCGCTCGGGCCGCGGTCTTCGCTCGGGCCGGGTGCGGGAGCAGCAGCACCGCATTCCCCTCTCGCAGCTTCCCAAGGTAGAGCCCAGGGCCAGAGGCGGCTAACACGGGCTCCTGTCCAGCCGGGACACGGGCAGCCGGCCTCCCGGAGCCCCTGCGAGCGCTTGGAGGCGGCTGCAGAGCGAGCTGACAGGAGGAGCAGTTCTGCTCTCACTGGTGACCAGCGACAGGAGCCGAGGGGCGGCACAAGGTGTGCCAGAGAGGGTTAGGTTGGATAATAGGGGAGCTAGAAGAAAGCTGGAGAGGGACTGCTTACAAAGGCTTGGAGTGATAGGACGAGGTGTGAAGGGTATAAACTGGAGAAGGGCAGGTTTAGACTAGCCATCAGGAGGAATTTCATCACTCAGAGTGGTGAGGCACTGGAACAGGTTGCCCAGTGAAATTGTGGCTGCCCCATCCCTGGCGGTGTTCAAGGCCAGGTTGTATGGGGCTTCAGGCAGCCTGATCCAGTGGGAGGTGTCCCTGCCCATCACAGGTACTGGACAATCTTTAAGATCCCTTCCAACCCAAACTATTATATGATTAGGAAAAAATTCTCCCCTGAGGGTGGTGGAGCACTGGAACAGCTCCCCAGGGAAGCAGTCACTGCACCAAGGCTGGCAATATTCAAAAAGCATTTGGACAACACACTCAGAGATGGTATAAATTTTTGAGTTGTCCTATGCAGGGATAAGAGTTGGACTCAATGGTCCTTTGTGGGTCTCTTCCAACTCAGGTCATTCTGAGAGTTCTGTAGGATCCACTTTGCTCCTCACATCCTGAACACACAAGGCCAAGAGAAGACAAACCCCAGAGCTCTTAAACACCATCTCAACACACTGAGCTCTTACGCTTCCTTAACCCTGCATAAGACATTGCAACTGATCTCACACACACTGTCATAGGGGAGGGACTTTTGCCCATCCAGCCTGTGTGTCAGACTCCCCAGAACCCTTTGCCAGTGCTGCTGTTTTGCCTCTACCCAAGACATAGAAGCTAGCCTCCATCAGTCTGTATTCAGATTTCTGAAGGCATAAAAAGGTAGAGAAGAGATCCAAATTAAAGCTAAAATATTTGTGTTTCTCAGGGAGCTTGGAATGGGCACAGAATTCACAATCTTTGGCATTGGCAGGGAGGACCACTGAGAATTAATAAATCAGTATAGATGACAATAGCAATAATTCAGGTGACAAATATCAATGTTGACATCTTTTCCCACCACAGAACTGGCTGACTTAAGGATCTGCTCCTGCAGTTTATTGTGTCGAGAAACACAGATAGATAGTGCTGCTGCCTGCCTTCTCCCAGGTGGAGGAGGTTTGTTGGCGCTGGTACTGTGAACACTGTGCAGTCTAGATGGAGTGGGCACTCCACTACTGGAAAGAAGCTAAACAATCCACCAGTCAGCAGTGAACCTTGGAGAGCAGCTATGGGAGCTAGGAAAAGAGGAGCTTAACAGCCTCTGCTTTTTGTGAAATGAGCCACTTTGCCTTATCTGTAGCTTGAGAAATCACAACACTTCATAACCCCGAGGCTTGGTCAGTCAAGGACATGCTGCTCTTTTGGAGATTGTTTGTGATTATATTGCACCATTTCTGAGCCTACATCAAGTGCTCAAGGCATGAACTTATCAAGGGCTGGGGTAAGGCCTTTGCCAAAAATTGAATACTCACTTTTTCCAGCTGAGTCACACTGTCAGATGAAGCTTTAAAAAAATAGAGAAAAAATAGCAGCAAGGCCAAACCCCTTGAAACGAAATCCCTGTTACTGCAAATAGGTCTTAGAGTTTGAAGAAATATGGTTCTTGAAATTTTTTTAAGTGAGAGGGTTGGCATCTAGAAAGCTGATCTTCCATTGCTTTTCTTAGCTGAACTCCTCAAACTTGTCGCTTAATAGCAATTTTGCCTCTTTCCTCCCCCACCTCCCAGTGCTTTGGATATTGCATATTTCTAGCAACCATTTTGGGTGCTACCTGGTGTTTGAGAGGTGCTTTTTGAAGCTGGCAGCAAACAGCAGTGGTTGCATACATCAGTTCAAGTTTTGTGGCTGTGACTGGATTGTTAATTTTGTGGAACTGTAGTACAAGTGTGCTGCATAGGTAAGAAACTCATTGCCAGTCCCCAAGGCTTACTCTTAGTTGAAATACTTTGTGCGAGATTTTTATCTATGGCTTTTCATTCCCAAGCAGAAACTTTGGCTTCTGGTAAAGGGTAAGATTAGCACCATCACCCCCCCAGTAAAAATATTACTCAGTCCTTTATTGCAGAGCTTTCAGCTGCCAGCCTGGGTGGCTGTTTCTGTAGTATCTGCTGGGGAAGTTCCTTGCGAATGGTACTGGCTTAATAGCTGCCTTAGTAAGGTCTGAACAAGCTTGCCTTTTAAGTGCTTAGTGAAAGCCAGCTGTTTATTCTCCCCAACAGGGTAAATGGGCTGCTAAGGAATTAAGACATTGTTTAACAAGGCGCAGAGTTTTGATGCACTCATATATAAAACCTACAGCGTAGGAACACGTCTCTGCCTCTTAATTGCTGAATTGACTTGTAGAATATCAAGGAGCAGCTTGCCTCAGATAAATTTATTCTAAAATGTGACCAGTCCACTGCAAAGCACTACAAATGTGGGCTGTGCTGCTCACTTTTGTCATAATTAATGTTTTGTTTCTGGCTGGGAAAGGTGTGCTGCTGCCCTCGCAGTGGAATTTGAAAATCCTCCTCACGAGTACATGCTGGTAGGACCTGCTGGTTTTAAATGGTCTTGGGAGGGAAGATGACAGAAGGATGGGCCGCAAACACGGTGGAAGCCGATTAATAGGCATGTGGAAAAGCATTGGTGTTTGCTTACTAATGGGATGCACAGGGAACCTCCCCAGGCTGCTCCTCTGCCTGTTGAAACTGCCAAAGAGGCAGCTCCAGCAGCACGTGGGGATCAGAGGGAGCCGCTGAGTGCTGACTGTGGAGACAGCAGGGGGAACATTGCTGGCTCCCTGCTGCCAAAGGCTTTGAAGCAAGTTCAAGTGGCTGCAAGAGCTGTGGAGGAGCAAGAGGAGGCAGATGGTGTGATAAAAAGGAGCTATCCAGTAAACAGGAGTGGCCACCAAGTCAGATGACTTGACCAGGAACGTGAAAGCAGCGGTGAGAATAGCAGGACACCAGGAAAGAGATGAGTCAGGCAGGAGAGAACTAGAGCAACTGGTTGAGGAAAAGCAGGATGAGGTTGTGAAAGGGAGCTGGTAGAAATACTGTTGGCTGATGTGTTATTATTTGCTCTAGGACATGGTAATCTTTAGCTTGGATCATGAGGAGGGGACAAAAAACAAAGTAGGAATTTCTCATTTGCAAGTTTCACCTTGTTCGAGACTGTGGGCAAAACTGAGTATTGTTATGGCCTCAAGAAGGGAGTGCCAGTCCTCAGCAGCAAGAAGAGCGATGGTTCCCTGCCAGGTAGAGTTGATAGCAGGAGACGCCATTTCTCTTTGATCAGTAGAGTGGCAAGAGAACTCAGTCTCATTGCCAGCTATATAAAGGCATCTCCAGTGAAGAGCTAGGAAAACTACATATCTCACAACTGGAAAGTCCCTTGAGGAAGGCAGAGCTGTGGAAGTCTCAAGTATCTTATGTAGGATCCGCTGTGGGAGATGGTGGATGACAGGGTTTTGACCTTTAACTGGTAGAGAGCAAAGGGGCATGTGAAAATATGAGCAAACTGAGTGCAGCTGTCAGACTTAACTGTTCTAACACCTGTGTTCGTTAGAGTGTGTCACTTCGAAGCCACAGGAATGGGTGATGCGAAGACTGCCACGCACATCCAGCTGGAGTCAAGCTGCTGTGATTTCAGGGCTGGATCTAGCAAAAGTATGGCATGATGTTTACATGGGGATTATACTTGAGAGCATCTGGGAGAGAGACAGTAGGAAATAACAAGGAAGGAACATTTCAGGAGGATTAAGGTGGCTGCAGATCATTGATTAGGTACAACTTTGTTTTCCTCAATACAATCTGAACTAAAAAGTTGGGTGGCAGGGTTTATTTACCTTTCTGTTCAGGTATTTGTTGTTAACTTTTTTCTAAGGAGAAGAATGGGGAGAAAAGATCTATCTGATACTCCTGAAGTGCTTTTACTCCAGAAGCACGTAAGCAATTTCCTAAGGCTTGTGGACAGCATGCTTAGTTCTGAAATAAGTAGTCCTTATCTCCAGGATAAGGAGATGATGGAAGTGGGGTTGTAACTAGACTTGCTCCTAGAGAAATGAGTGAGTGACCTGCATGAGACAGGACTGATAGTGGGAATTTTATTCCTTTGACTTGGCTTTATCCACATTGCAACATATAACAACTCTTTCCTTATTCTTAGGCTGCCTAACTGCAGCTTTGTTTTACTAATTGAACCCCAGCTGCCCTCTCTGCTGGAGAACACTCTCTTCCAGGAGCACCAGCACAACATACTTTCCCCAGATACTCTTAATCCGTTTGCCCCGGTGGAGATCTTGGCCTGCATTCTCCCTCACTAACACTAAAATAGAATCCTGCTGCTAAGAACACAGTGGATGGCAGCACGCTACTTGCTTCTGACAACAAAGCTTGTTGGTGCCTACAAGCTTACAGAGCTGTAAGGCAAGTCTGACCTCGGCAGTTTTTTGGAAGAGAACCATGTGTGGTTTTCTCTTGGCTTTTCTGTGCAATCCCTCATTCTCCCTCCCTTTGCCAGGAAATCCCTTCTCCTGCCAACAGGAGCCAGCAGAATGTGATGTTTGTTTACCTTCTCACTCCTTCATCCCACTAACCTTCCCACCCCCCCAGTGGTAATCCTAACCGGCTCAGCAAAGCCCTTCCTCCTTCTGACCGAGTACTGCTCAGCTGGCTGTTTTCAGATGAGGGGATTGTTGCCAGGAGCTGGCTGAGCTCTGCAAGGTGGGGGCGAGGCCCTGGCTGCCTGTGAGGCTAGGGCTCTCCTCTTGCCTGCCTTGCTGTGTGCCCTGGCTGGCAGCTGCTTCGTTCAGCATTGCCATGTGTCATCATGATGTGCTACAGGATAGCAGGAAAGCACATGCTTCCCAAGCTTTTCCCTTTCCAACATTCCCCTGTGTGGTTTTGCCTTCTTGATGTAATAAGCTAGGTACGCCCACTCCTCATCATTTCCCTACTGAAGGAAATATTCCAGTTATTCCCTCGTGACAGTGCTGATATCTTCTAGCCTGACCTGCTGTTGCTATCCAAGACGCTAAACTCCTGTCCCTTTTCAACAGTTCTGGCCCTGTAAAAACACCCATAAGGCGTTTATTATTTTTAAAGCTATCTGAATGCAGTGGATGCAGATGATTGAGCTGCTTAGAAAGAAAAACACCCCACACACTCAGTGTAGTTTATGTGGTTGCTGAAGGTAGAAACATGTTTTCTGGGTTAGTAGTGTGTTGCGACCCCTGGCTAGAGAAGCTCTTAAAACTCACTGTTTCCACAGGGTTTTATAATAATCCAAGTGAGGAAATCACATGTTTACAGCACTTATGAAAATTGCTGGTTTGAGACTGTCTCCTCTTTGATCTATTCACATACTTTATCTTATACAACTTCAGCTGATTGGCAAGGATTATAAATCCCTTAAGCAGGGACTGTCATTCCCTTTGTTTTGCAGCCTGGACACCATTGGGGCTCTCCTGGGTAGCTACATATATAGCTTGAATTTTATGCTGTCCCACTGGAAGGCTTTATAATGGGTCTGTGCCTTGGGGAGGAAGCAGTTTGTGCGCTTAGCACTTCCAGATACTTCCTGCACTAACACTTCTTTGTAGCACCTCAGCTACATTTCTTTATACCACTTTATTGCACTCAGGTCTTTGGATGGTCTTGGATAAATGTGTGTGTAGGGAAGGCTTGTTTTCCTTTCTGTTCCCCCTTTCCCTTTCTGTTCCTGCACTCGGGTAGAGGAAAGGGTCTCACAGCTGTTAGGTTGGGTAAAAGGCTGAGAAACAGAGAGTGCGAGGGATACACTTGTACACTAGCAATAGGTGTCCCCAGCCAAGTGGTTCAGAAGGCAGGAATCTTTCCACCAGCTCCAAGACACATCAGAATTTAGTACTGGAAGTTCAAGCATCTGTCTATGATACTGGGGAGTAAATGAAGCTGGACGAGAAGAATGTCTGTTGATTTTTTTTGCTATGTTTCTCTGACAGTCTGTTTTACCCCTCCCTACAGAACACAGCCTGACCCCTTGCCTGCCAGAGGAGTTGCTGAGACTGTTCTGGAGCACATCCGATTGCTGCTGCCACTGGGCCCCAGCCAGCCAGCCACCATGTACTGCCTTCAGTGGCTGCTACCTGTCCTGCTCATACCCAAGCCCCTCAACCCAGCACTGTGGTTCAGTCACTCAATGTTCATGGGCTTCTACCTGCTCAGTTTCCTCTTGGAACGGAAACCTTGCACGATTTGTGCCTTGGTCTTCCTGGCAGCTCTATTCCTCATCTGCTACAGCTGCTGGGGGAACTGCTTCTTGTATCACTGCACAGGATCCCAGCTGCCAGAATCAGCTCACGATCCCAGCATAGTGGGCACCTAGAAAACAATCTTCCAGGCTGCTGAGGGCTCATTTTGCTTTTAAAAGGGGGTGGGGGCTAGGGAGGAGGGAGGGTGCATTAGGCATGTGCCTGGAGTAAAACAGCCTGTTTCCTCTAACTGTGTGTGGACTACAGTGGTAAATTCCTCCCACTCTGCCTGTGAAATTCAACTTGTTTACTGTGTGAACTCTGGCAGCACCATCTGCTTTTTTAGAAGCAGAAATCTTTTTCCTTTCCATATCAATGGGAAGGGACATCAGCCCTCCTGAGAACTGGTGGAGGACCGAGCTGCCGGCCTCTACCCATCTGCTGTGGAGCAGTGTTGCATGGCACTCACTTGTCTGCATTAGGCCACAGTGGTCTGACTCAGGGCACTTGGCCCACTGATTCTGTTCGGGTAGCTTCAAGATTCTCTTCACCTTCCTCTTTGTGGGGAGCCAGCCTTCCCACCTTGCTGATCAAGGGAAAGCGCTGCAGCTGACAGATACACTTGGCCAAAAGCTGCTGGAGCCAGAGGCAGTCAAGTCATCTCCTCCTGCTCAGCCTGCCAAAGAGATGTGTGCACTGCCAAAGTGCTTTCTGAACTACTTATGCTCCAAGATCATAGCCTGAGAGCCTCAGTTATGCTGCTGCTTTTATAAAGCCTCACAGGTAGCGGAGACTGGTTTTTTCCCCCCTCCTCCTAGATTTCCAGGGTTTACCAAGGTATTGGACTGTTGGAGTAAAGAAATGGTATGCTGCAAGATGTGATGTTGTGAAAGCCACTGTGAACCTCGCCCTAGAAAACTCATGCTAGCCCAGAAGGCCAGGTGTGGGCAGGGCAGGAGAGAATCTTGAGGTGAAGGCATGGCCTGAAGCATTAAATGCTTCAGCTGTGTTCAGTGGTGGTGTTTTCAGACCAGGGGTGACAGAAGGTGCTGGTGCTACTGACTGGAGAACAGAGGCGGCAAGAAGAATGCCTGGTGTCTCTGTCTCCCCTGGCAGAAGGATGTCAAGAAGCTGTGGTGGTGGGTCAGGTCTACAGCCACAGCTGTGCAGAGCTCCATCCTGCACACATTATTCTCTGCAGCCATGGCTCTTGGGGAGCCCAACCTAGGGCAGAAGTTTGTTAGTGGGAAACTTTAACACAAAATACTGTCTAAACTTTAACGGGTTGCCTGCCCTTTGCCATCTATTCGTCTTCAGTCTGGTGGTGGCGAGCAGCAGAAGTGGCTGTTGCTGTCCCAAGGAAATTCAAGCGATGAGGTTGTGAAACTTCCAGAGTATTGTTTGTTCATTGCACAGCTGTTCAAAACGTTTAATAAAGCTTTATAAATTTGGTCTGTGGCCTCCTGCCCAGCATGATGCATTGTCCTCTCATTGCGGGTGCTTTAGCCCGGCAGTCCTGTGTCTGTCTTGTTCTGTTTCCAGCTCAGTAACCCCAGAGCAAGAGGTAGAACCCTTTTGCCCTGCTGCTTCCTGTACTGACTCTTCTCATTAGTTGTTTAACCCAAGAACCATACTGGCAATTCCTAAGCTGATCTTGCACACAACAGAGGTCACTTCTAGTTCTCTACTTACATGACAGATCCCCCCCTTTCCTTACCACTTAATGAAATTAAACCACAGAGCCACATCCTGAAAGCTGCTAATCTCCAATGCCAGCAGTAAAAGTGTGATCTGGCAGGCTCCTACATGGTGTCAGCGCATCCCACAACACTGCATCTTCCCAGCCCATCCATCTGCTGTGGGCAGAGACCGGGCTGCCACCTAACTGCCTCAAGACAGGGAGGTTTAGTTGTGTAGGTCCTTCTCCAGCTTTGGAGACAACCCCACGTAGTACAAGGGGGAGAAGGAGGACACACTACAGCCAGAGATGGGATTATCAGGTCCAGTAGCACCAGCAGTGCCTTGGTTAAAGGGTGTAGGAGCTGTGCAGCTGGAGCAAAAACCAGCTTCCTCTCTGCTTGCTCCAAAGCCCTGAAGATCCAAGTCCAAGTTGGAAGGGGTTCAGGGTCAGTGTTTACATGCTGTGTGCCACGTCACCAAGAACAGATACAGCAGCTGTGTCACTTGTCAGGCCGAGAGAAACTCTAGTAGCTGTCATCGGCTACAGCATAAGTAACAAATCGAAAGGAGAGGGAAAGGCATCTCATTCATGAACCATGTCAGAACTGTTGTCCACACTCTGAGCAACTTCTTAAGTTTAAATGTAAGCTGATGCAGCCAGTTCTTAAGAGTTGAACTGTGCAGCAATTTAAATAAATCCTAGCCACAAAGCCAGACAGCCTTTCAGATGAGAGCAAACCCTGGCTTTGTACATGGGGTTCAAGACAAGACACAGCTGCAGGCTTTCCCTTCTGTCAGACCCAACTTGGAGCTAAAAGGCACTTCAAAAGAGGGAGGGTGCCAGTGTAGCGACAGGAGCTATCTTAGCAAACTGATGGGTAAGAAGCCTACTTTCTGCAGCCCTCCCACCCCAAATGTAGATAAAGAGCACTCTTTGATATGCCTGCAGCCCTCACCAGCACACTCCTGCCCTCTTTCAGGCAGTGAGATACCATCTTCATTTTAAAAGACAGAAAATTAAATCAACTTCATCATGGTCAGACAGAAAGCCCCAGGCAGAGTGAGGAACCCAACCAGGTCACATGTCCCATGCTAATGCCCTGCTCATCCTTCTCTGTAAAGAGACCATGAAAAACCAGCCTGCAACTGCAGAACAGGTCAAACCCGACGGTTTTTGAAAAGCATCCCCACAGCTTCCCTGCTTGTGCACCGCAAATTGGACCGAGCCTGTACAGACGCAGCCCCTGTTCTCTTGGGCAGGTGTTTGGTGGCTACACAGAAGAAAGCTTAGAGGAGACCTTTTGCCCTGGTCTTGAGGAGCTTCTCTGCCAGAAGAGCAGGAGGGTAGCTCCACTTGTGACACAGAAAGCAGTGGGATCTAACACGCAACTGCTGTGTTGTGCCAGGTCCCATCAAGCCTGGACACTGCCCGCAAGGGCTTTGGCACAGAATGAGTCTCATCACCTTGCTGTATTATAAAGCATCCATCTGCCTGGTGCTCTCCCTAGAAACATGGAACCAGACACTTAAGCTGTTCCTTTGTCTTTCCATTTGAAGGAGAGAGAATTTTTCTAGGTCATGTAACATCAGTGACACAGGAGGGTCAGGAAAAAAAAAACAAGCCCAAACCCAGGCTCAGATCCTTAGAGAAGTAGCTTAACTCAGGCAGACCTCAGGCTTCTTACTGCAGCCTCAGGATCCAGTAGCTGATCACTCCCCTCCTCACTACTTGTCAGGGAGGGGGCAGCTTCCCCAGGACAAGCAACCGGGACACCACAAGGCTTCCCACAGAGAAGGTTTGGCTATGACTACTAGGCTGTTATGGCTTTTCAAACCCTAGGCCTATCAGACATCTGTATTAGTGCATCTCATCTCAGGGGCTGATGGTTGGGATTTGAGCTCCCTGACACCTCTTGGGTGCAGGTAGGGAACAAGCCACCACCCTGCTTTCCCAGTATGTGCGTGTTGGCCTCTGGATCTTGCTGGGTGATAAGCGCCTCCTGCCTCTTGTCTGTCTCTTGCTCCTTGCCAGGATGGCAGGCAAGAACTTCAGCCCTTCCTTCCAGAGGCTGGAGATTATCCCTTGGCAAGAGGGTTTTTGCTGCTCCTCCAAGCAAATGCAAATCCACTGGAAGCGGTGCAAGGGAAGATGGAGGGTTCAGGTGATGAGGGGGATGAGATCCAAGTGGTAGAGTCCATAGCAGACAGAGACAGGCTTTGTTCTCTGAATTTATGTGTGCCAGCAGCCTCCCATTCACCTCTTGCTGTCATCAAGCAGGAGCTGCAGTGGCACAGCCAGCGAGAGCCAAGTGCCTGGCACTGGGGCACAGCCATGCCGTGAGCCCAGCCCTATAATGTACGCTTTGCTCCTGCCCCAAGAGCCCTTCTTCTGGGTCTGGGCTGTGGGAGAGACCCCAGACCCACAGCCCAACCTGGGATTTGCACTAGGGGATCCTCAGCACTTGGAGCAGTTCAGGGTTGCCCCTCACGCACTCACAAGCATTTATCCTCTGGTAGCATGGATCAAGAACGAGGACTCTACATGCTTTGAGGGAAGCAAAGGGGATGTTCAGGCCAAACAGCAACTCACCCTTGCCGTTTATTTTAGAAACTCACTGCCAGCACAAGCTGCCCAGACCAGGACCCCACTTCCCAGCCAGCCCTGCTGTGTGGGCAGTCACAGCCCTGCCCTAACACCCAAATCCTCTCCTGGACTTGCAGGGCAAAACACAAGCGCAAAGCAAACAGCAAGATTAAGTCCATTAAAGGAGGCATGTGCTGTAATCCCCAGGTGCATCTGCCCGGCTCAGGTCTGAGCAGACCCAGGTGGCAATTCCCATCTGACACCTCCTGGCCCAGCAAGATACTGCCTTTCTAAGCTAAGGTCACCCCCTTCCACCCCATCTAACCGCACTGGCCTCTCCAGAGGAGCCTGGAGTCAAGAGAGATGTCATCAAGGAGTAGCAAGTCCATGGGAAAGCAGCTACAGAGCAGAGCCAGTGTGGGCTGCAGGTACTGCCGACTGCCCTGATCATATTTTAAAGATGCCACAGCTGCTATTGAGGCTGAGGACTGGACACGGAGCAAAGGGGACAGAAAGAGGAGGAAGTGAGTGGTGCCATAGGCAGAGATTGGAAGCACCAAACCCAGTCCCCTCGTGCCCTGGGCACCAACCGTTACAGGCCCTCACACTGCCCAGGGCTGGGCTGTCTTGCAGCAGCCTGATTGCCCCCAGAACTGCCTCCTTCTCCACAGGCACCTCTCCTGACAGGCAAAACCAAGGGCTAGAGGAGCTCAACCTCAGCTCCCCTCTGGGGGGTGACCCCACTGACCCACCTCAGCCCACACAGCACACATGGACCAAGGCACTTGCTGACAAGACATAATCCCTTAATTACTTTAAAGAGAGGTAAAACATAAAGTATTGAACATCTAAAGTGGTAAGACAGTAACTTACCAGCCCAAGGAGAAGGAAGCAGCCAGAGCCAGGGGTTCTGGGCAATAAAACCACCCAAGAGCATCATCATCACCACCAACAGCAATCCCCCTGCTTTCAGGACCAGCCTTTCCCCAGCTCTGTGCTATATATCAATTACTTAATCACTGATTGAAGCATCCCAATCAGCACTTACTAATTATCCTAACAAAGCAGGCTTGCTCCTTGCAGCAGCTGATGAAGCAGACTCCACTGAAGGGAGGGCTGTCCCCATCCTGTGCCCCCAGCTCCCAGGTCTGCTCCCTGCTGAGCTTGGATCATTGCATTGGCCAGATCGATGGGCACATCAGGGTCACCATGTCACTCACAGCCCTGCAGGCACCAGCACTCCGTGTGTGTGGGCAGGGACAGACATGTCCCCATGCACAGAGCAATGGATACAGCAGAGGAGCACGTGGGTCCCTCACGGCTAACACCGTGTGCCAGTAGCATGTGCCCACAGCCCTCTGCTCGGCATCAGCACCTGCAGCTGGGATCCCACCAGTGATGCAGGCTGCATCCCAGCTCAGCTTGGAGCACACTGGCCTGATTCCCTGTCCACCACACCAGTGCTTCCTTGTTGGAGTGGTCCAGGCATGTGGAGCTCACCCACCACTGTCAGCTCGTTGTCCCTGGCCCTTGGAGCAGGAAGGACAAATTGCAAGAGGCTCCTGTTGCAGGATCAGGCACTAGGACTGGACCATGAGCTCATGTGGAGAGGCGGGAATGGCTCCAGCAGCACAAGTGGCACAGAAGCATCAGCCAGAAAAAGATCTGAAGCACCAGGACCCACAGGTAAGCATCACATGTACTCCAGGAACCACCAGCTCCTGTAATAGGGATGCTAAGAAATCCTCTCATAGACACAAGCAACTCTTTCTTTTTGTGAGGTCTGCTTGTATTTAATTATCAAATTGCAAAGTATTTACATCACCATTAGAGTTTCAAAGCATCTCCACCCCCCACCACCCACAAAGCTGGACCTTTTCAGTTTTTTGTTTCCAAAGTTTAGTTATTATTATTATAAAAAAAAGGCGGCTAAATATTTGACTTAGACACAGAAAAAGGCAGGTGGGGGGAGAGGGGCGCTGGGGCAAGAGACACAGATCCACATGTTCTCTGCATAGTCAGTTGGAGATCTTACAAAACACTGTTTAAAAAAGGATGAGAACAGCAGAGGAGAATAACTTGTAGGTGTTATTGACCCCAGGAAGCCAGGGAGCATCCTGAGGCGGGAGTTCCCCTCTGGAGTTCATTGGCTTAAAAAATAAATTGGCAGATGACAATGGTGCTGGAGGAAAGGCTCTCGCTCCCCGGGGCCTCAAGAGTCGTGACAGCTGCAGCGGCGAGGCTGGAGATGCTGAAACCACTGTATGGATTCACAGATGGACACATGGACACACAGACACGCAGACATGTGTGTGCAGGGGGTCTCCTCTGGGATCACTTTACTGTCTTCTTCATCAGAGCTTCCCAAAATCCAGGGGGAATTAAGCCAGCCCAAGATGTTCCTCGAACTGAGGGTGCATTCCTGTTCTGCCACTTGTCAGGAAGAGACAGAAGATGAAAGTACTGGATTAATCCCATTCCTGTCCCGCTGCGCATGGTCCTGTATGTGCTGCAGGTACCCAAAGGTCACATCTCAACACGTGCACTTGTCTTCTGTCTTCTCAGATCAAATCTGGCTTCCACACATGATGGTTTTAAGAGGTTTCTTGCAGGGACCTTGAGGAATTTGGCAGAGCTATGGCACAGCCCTTGGATCAGCTGCCGTGGGACAGGGCTTCTCTGCTTTCTGACAGGGATGCAGCTCATCCCAGGGATGCAAACATGGAAAGACCCAGAACATCGAGGTCTGGAGAGCACCTGCCCAAATGCAGGCACAGCAAATCTGCTAGGAAAGAGGGGAGGAAAGGCTCCAAGTCCCAAAATGATTAAAAAAAAAACCAACCATTAAACCAGTCACTGTTCTCCAAGCCAGCAAAGGCAGAATCTCTCCATTCACTGAAGAGCCTGTCCAAGCTCATTTTGAAGGTTTTACACATTAAAAAGGAGCCACCAACCAACCAAGCAAGCACTTGGTTCATAAATAAGTGGCTGGGGAGCTGCAAAAGCAAGCAGGAGGCAGCAGAATGCCCGGACCTTGCTCTACCCAGGGCTGGGGTTTGGGGAGGGGGTTTTGGCTGCCCCTGTGCCCACACTCAGCTCCTGACTGGCTTCCATGGGACACAGCAGCACAGCGAGGTGGTGAGAGGTGGTTTGGGTCTGCTGCCTGCGAGAAGGCTGTGTCGGAGTGAAACCTCATCCCACAAGCCATGGGGAGGGCCCAGAGGTGGGTGAAGCCAGAGGCCCCCTTGCTGGGTCCAGCACCACCCTGCCTCACAGCATCCTCTCCAGCCTCCACCCCTGGTCCAGCAGCCCCCAAAGAGCCCCCAGGGTCTAAGCGAGGGGCACCAAGGGTGTCCAAGACATGAGAAAAGAGGGGGATGGAGCCTCATGAGCCACCACAGCAGAGGTTTTCCAGCTGGGTACAGCTGCAAGAGGTGGGGGGGATAAACCAACACATGCAACTAAGTCAATGTTCGGGAGGGTGTGGGGGCCGCTATGTACAAGGCAGGGGCTGGGTGCTGCCCCACCAGCCTCGGGATTCAGCCCTGAATGTTGGGGGGTGACACTGGGTGCGGGTAGCTGCCCAATTCCAGAGCAAGGCTGAGGTCTCTGGGTGATGCAGATGAGGTCTCATGTGTGGCACAGCACCTCCTGGGACTCTCCTCTGGGATGGTGGCCTATGGCCACAAATGCATCCGCTGCACGGGGACTGCAGCCCAAGGTGAGACACGAGGGGTAAGGGGAAGGCAGATAAAAACATACCAGGTGGACAAAAGTGTCCATGAAAGGTGAATATCTCCCCCAAAACACTGAACAGCTCCCTCACCACGCACCCGAGCCCCATGGTAGCACTGGGGCCGGTGACAGGGCCAGCTTGATCGCTAGAAGAGCTGGCAGCGAGGATTGGAAGGGAGCTGGGGGGCTGTGCTGCACTGGAAGACCAGGAGTGTTCAGTGGAAGAAATCCCAGGCGGGGCAGCAGGGCTGGCTGCAGGCAGAGCTCGGCACTGCTCCCAGGACAGATGTGATAGGTCCCTTGGGGGGACAGATGCAGCTGGAAGACTTGAATGTGCACCTGGTTTGCTCCCAGGAGACAGTGACAGGAACCAGAGCCACACACAGCTGTATTTCACGCTCCCAGCACCCGCTAGCACAGCTCAGACGCAGAGCCCTGCCGCAGCGAGGCTGGAGGGATGCCTGAGGAAGGGGGACTGCCAGCATCCCACTGCCACCATTGCCACGACACATCATCCCATCCGAACCAGCCAGGGCTTGTGCCTTCCCCGTGTGAAATGTCTCTGCCAGCACCCTCGGGAAAACCAGAGGCAAGGTGGGGATGGTGAGGAGGATGCAGGGGCAGGGAAATCTGTGCTGATTTACGGTGTGCAGGAGGCCAGGGCCACATGTCTGAGGTGGGGGTGCTGCCTCCCAATTCCTCTGGGCTCACCCCAGAGGTGCTGGGGTTAAAAGGTCTCCCAAAAGCCAAGTCTCTCGGCGCAAGATGCTCCGCTTGCCTTCCCAAGCCGGATCCACCAATGCCCGCAGGCTCCTCTTGCCAGCGGGACGACGCTGCTTCGTTAAACATGGGCCAGAAGTCTTAATGAGCAATGGGGGAGCCCAGCATCTCCCCTGGCCGCATCCAGAGGCGACGCCCCATCCCGCTTCAGGGCTCTCCCTCGGCGGGGAGGCCAGCCCTCGGCACCCTACAGCAAGGACAGCAGCCTCCCTGGTGCCCGGAGGAACTCTGGGTCTATAGGTTCTCGCCGGGTTGGTACTGGGGCTCTGTCGAGGTGAAGTAGTCCTCCAGGAAAGCCTGCAGGTACTCGAAGGTGGGTCGCTCCTCCGGGTCCTTCCGCCAGCATTGGCACATGAGGTCGTGCAGGGACTCGGGGCACTCGGGTGGGCAGGGCATGCGGTACCCCCGCTCCACCTGGTCCAGCACCTCTCTGTTCACCATCCCTGTGTGCGGCCAGAGGAGACACAGTGTTGAGTGAGAGCCCAGCCACACCCTGCCCCACGCCTTTCCCAGAGGGGATGCTGATGGCACAGCGCTGGGATGAACCTTACAGGTAACCCCAGTGATGGGACCTGGGAAAAGAGGGACCCTCAGCCCAACAGTGCTTGTCCCCATCAGCCTTGGAGACCAAAGAAGGATGGGGTGGCCATGACCCTGCATCCCAGCTGGGCTCTGCTCACCTTGCCCCAGCAGGGCAGGATACAAATCATAGAAACATAGAATTATAGAATCACCATGTTGAAAAAGACTCACCAGATCATCAAGTCCAACCATTCCTATCAAATACTAAACTATGTCCCTCAGCACCTTGTCCACCCATCCCTCAAACACCTCCAGGGAAGGTGACTCAACCCCTTCCCTGGGCAGCCTCTGCCAGTGCCCAATGACCCTTTCTGTGAAATACTTTTTCCTGATGTCCAGCCTGATTCTCCCTTGGCAGAGCTTGAGGCCATTCCCTCTTGTCCTGTCCCCTGTCACTTGAGAGAAGAGCCCAGCTCCCTCCTTTCCACAACCTCCTTTCAGGTAGTTGTAGAAAGCAGTCTCCTCTTCTCCAGGCTAAACACCCCCAGCTCTCTCAGCCGTTCCTCAGAAGGCCTGTTCTCCAGCCCCCTCACCAGCTTCATTGCTCTTCTCTGGACTTGCTCCAGAGCCTCAAATAGCACAGAAGCAACTCACCTGCACACCCACCCGCTCTACCTGAGTTGGAGGAGAAACTTTGGATCAGTTTGCTCCTCAAAGATGGCTCTGGGGGCAGTGGGATGTAGCTGGGCACCCCGATGGGGACAGGGTTCCTGGCAAGTGGGTGCCAGCCCTCACCTGGGTACGGCACTCTGCCCTTGGTGGTCAGCTCGGTCAAGAGGATGCCGAAGGACCAGACGTCTGACTTGATGGTGAACCTGCCGTACAGAGCAGCTTCAGGGGCTGTCCACTTGATGGGGAACTTCGCACCTGGATGGAGAAGCAGGGTGAGGGGCTGCTCCTGAGGGCACACAAGCTGCGAGTGCTTCCAGGATCCCCCCACAGCCAGGGCCACATGCTGGCTCGAGATGAAACACACACCCTTGGGGACCAGAGTGGCCGCTTCTCCAGTGCCACCTGTGTGGGCACTGAACCAGCAGCCCCCGGCACACACCTTGCCGAGCAGTGTACTCGTTGTCCTCGATGAGGCGTGCCAAGCCGAAGTCGGCTACTTTGCACACCAGGTTCTCCCCGACGAGGATGTTGGCTGCCCGGAGGTCCCTGTGGACGTAGTTCATCCTCTCCACGTAGGCCATGCCAGACGCGATCTGCAGCGACAAGGACGTGGGGCACTGAGGTAGAGTGCCTGGCACCACCACGGGGAATGGTTCCGCAGCGGGACCCAACCCAGGGTGTGGGAGCAGCCAGTTGCTCAAGAAAAGCCACACAGACATGGGTTTGCTGGCCAGGGAGAGCCAGCAGCAAAGGGAACAGGTAAAATGATGGTCCTCGACTGCAACCCAGCTCTGGGCTGAGCACCCAGCACCCAGCCCAAGCAAAGCTGTGGAGCATCCCACCACCCTGCCACCCAACAGGCTCCAGACACAACCCAGCGACATGCTCGGGCAGCCTGTGTCCTCGGAAAGGGATGTGGGAGGTCTGGGGATGCACAAACCCACCTGAGCTGCCATATCCACAAGCTGGGGAAGCCGCAGGTACTTGCCCATCTCACCCTTCAGGAAGTCCAGGAGGCTCCCTGTGAGGAAGACCATGGTCATGGGCAATCTAGAGGAACAGAGCCCCTTGGCCACCGCCCCCAGTCCCTCCTGTGCTCACCCTTGCTCATGTACTCGGTGACAATATAAATGGGCTCCTCTGACACCACAGCATAGAGCTGAACCAGCTTCTCGTGCCGCAGCTTCTTCATGACCTGGGCTTCTTGCAGGAAGGCCTCTGGGGACATGGTGCCGGGCTTCAACGTCTTGATTGCCACCCGGGTGGTGCCGTTCCAAGTCCCTGTGGCACAGGACATGTCCACTCAGGATGGGGACAAGGGGTTGTGTCCCTTGTCTGCTCCTTAATCCCAGTGCAGGCTCTGGGCACCCTCAGATGGCTGCAGAGAGGACACTGGTGGTGACACAGTGGGGACAGCGGGGCGGGAGCAGTCCTTACCCATCCACACCTCTCCAAAGCAGCCCTGGCCCAGCTTGACCTCCAGCCGCAGCGATTCCCGGGGGATTTCCCAGGCATCCTTGGCAAGACCTTGGGTCTGGGGCTTGGACGTGGGGCAGACGTTGGTGAGTCGGTGGCACAAGCCATCAGCATGTTCTGGCACAGGAGAGGACAACACCAGGGTGACACTCAGGGATTTAGATACAACGATCTTTTCCCCACATCTTCCCTGCAAAACACGTCAGAGACCCATCCCCAGACCCTCATCCTCTTCCCTAAAACCCAAGCATCTTTTCACTAGGGTCCCCCTAAACTGGTTTAGGGTCCCCCTGAACTGGTTTGGGGTTCCCCATCCCCTCATTGGCTTCCCAGCAGCACCTGTCCTGCCGTGAGGAAGGGATAGCACCCAGGGTGCCCCCTGGACCCCAGGATGACGCGAGTGGCTACCTACTGGAGTAATAGGCCACCAGCTGCTGCAAGCTGTTGAACTGGGTGCGGGATGTGATGTAGAAGCCGCCACTGTCCAGCTTGCGGATCTTGTAGTGCTTCACATTGAGCCCCTTGGCGTTGTCAAAGTCAGAGACGGAGAGGCAGTAGGCACCTGCGGGCAGGACCAAGGGTTTGGGTTGGAAGGGACCCCAAAGACCATCCAGTTACAACCCCCCCATCTTGGGCAGGGTCACCTCCCACTGGATCAGGGTGCTCAAAGCCCCATCCAACCTGGTCCTGAACACCTCCAGGGCTTGGGGCATCCACAGATTCTCTTGGCAACCTGGGACAGGGTCTTACCACCCTCACAGGAAAATAATTCTTCCTCTTTCAGCTTAATCTCCCCTCTTTCAGCTTAAAAAGCACTGTGGATGGGTGATTCCTGCAGCATCGTGCCAGGAAACAGGATGACAGGGGACAGGACCAGACGGGAGGCAGGCTCGGGGGGAGCTGCTGACCCACAACGCCAACCTCTCGGCATCTCAGAGGGGAGTCAAGGGGCTGGTGAGCCCATCTCTCCACCCCACAAAATCCTGCCACAGGCACCGCTTCGAGTGCCCATCTCTGCTGTGCCCACATGAGAGCAACACTGTGCTGCTGGGGCCACAAATAATGAAAGGGAAGATTCATGCCGCTGCTTGAGTGAAATGTTTCCACCACAAAAAAAGAGTGGCAAGTTCAAGGCGTGAAAACAGAACATCAAGGAGCTTTTCCCAAAGCTGCACTTGGAGCCAAACTAAACCACATTTCTAGGTAACAAGCAGCATTCTCAGGAAGCTGAACTGTGAAGATCACAACTCGCGCTTTCGGGAGGCACAAAATCAATCTAGAGCATTGTTAGACTTGGAGGCAAGACTTAAAAGATTCATCACTGCCTCTGCCTAGCTGCCCAGAAGCACAGGTTCAAGATTTTGCCAGTATATAGGGATCAAGAAAAACCAAAAAAACCCATCTCCTTGGGGGTGTAAAAAAGAAACAGGAAAAAAAGAGCATCATGCCTGGTGGTCCTGCTGGAGCACCTGGCTCCCACCCAGCCATGAGCTGAACCATTGTTTAGAAGGGTGACCACTGGGCAGGGAAGGTGGGAGAGAAGCGGCTGCATCCCTCCACGAGTCAGGAGGCTTGTTGGTGTAACGGAGTGTTCAGCATAGAGGTGTCCCTGGTGATTTAATGGGTGCATCAGCACCGGCTCCCTGGGGACTGGCTGGCAGGGGAGATGGTAGGAGGCTGCGACCTCGCACATGGGCTCCTGTCTGCAAGGTACAACTCTTTTCTTCTACCCTGTATGCCTAAACTGGGGGATCTGGGACCATGCAGAGTGACCAAGGGGACCAAGGTCCCCATGTGGGTGTCCCTCCACCTCTGGAGAAGGGCTCCCCAAAGCAGTCCCCCCCTGCCCCACTCACCTTTTGTTGTCTCACTCTCCCTGACCAGGAAGGTCCCTCGGGGGTTTTCAGGGTTGAGCAGCAGCCGCTCGGACTCCCGGCGAGTGATCTTCCCAAAATACCACCTGCACAAACAAGGCAGCAGCTCAGCACCCAGCGTTCACCCAGCCCCTCCATTACCCATCCAAGCAGCGAGCTCAGTCCCACCCCCTCTTGCTGCAGGTTTTGGACACCATGGGCTGTGTCTCCAGGCTTGGACACCCCAGGGTGAGCCATGCCCCCATACACCCCAGGCACCTCCTCAAGAGTAAGCCTGCACCATGGACCATGAAATGCTTTCACTCCAAAAGCCTCTGGAGATGAGGGACTCTGGGGACCCATGAAGCCCCCCCTGAGCTCTTGCTGAGGGGCAGTGCCACGCTGCTGGCTGGGGCTGGGCTGTGGGGACATGGCTGGCACCTTCTGCTCATGGACTTATGGCCAGCCTGCACCTGCCTGCTCTCCCTGTGTGACTGGCACTTCTGTGCTCAGCCCGATCCACACAGGCGGAGCCAGCAGCATCCTTACGCGTGGCCGTGTATCTGTGCAGATGAATAAAACCCAAACCAAAAGCATCAAGTCCACCACAGCCACTGCCATGCCCCCACCGTGCAAGCATGTCACACCTCCACACTTGATGGGCCATAAAGAAAGGCTGGGGTTTGCTAATTCAAAGGGGAAAAATAACAAAAAAAGAAAAACCCGAGGCCTTGCAGGCTTTGCCCAGGAGAGAGGCAGGGAATCAGGGTGCATTTGCTATCCCTCATCTTTAAACTGTCTAAAAGACGGCAATTACTCTTCAGCCTGGATGGAGTCTGAGGGCGCGACATAGTTACTGGGGATGTAGCCCGTCTGTCCTGTAGTGAGGGAATGAGCCAACCACCAGTCACCTTCCCTGCAAGAGAACCAAAACACACTCAGTGTGAAGCCAGGAGCCCACCCAGCCCCTCTCCTGCCTGCAGGCACTGGGATCGTGAGGCTGAGCCAGCGCAGAGCTCTGCAGGAAGGGGTGCAGCCCCTGCAGCCCCCAGCCGGACCCCAGCCAGCAGGGATCTTGCTGGCAAACCCTGCCTGTGGCTCTGTTTGGGAGAGCTCTTGGCATGGGAGCCACCCTTCCACATGTGGGATGCTTGAAAATTAAATCGAGCAAGGCAGGCAGCGAGGCACACGATGTTCTGAGCCATCTGAACATGAATGGGGTCTGGCTGGAGGGTGAAGGGCATTGGGGATCCAAGGCAGCAGGGAGCAACAGGCAAGGGGGAGGGAGGGGAAGCAGGGGAAAGCAACAGAATGATGGCAGGAATTCAAAAAAGCACCAGCAAAACCCAAGAGACAGCATTTGTTAAACACAGGCTGCAGAAAAGCAACAGGACAAGGCTGAGATTGGGCAGGGGGTGCGAGACCTGCCCTGCAGGGAAGCACCAACCTGGATGCAGCAGGGTCCATCCAGCCTGGGGATGGGCAACCTGCACAGCCACAGTCCCTGACTGGGAGTTTCCCTGTAGCCCCAGCAAGACGTGCCTGCACAACTGCTTGTAGGGAACCGTGCAGACCCGCTGTGCCGGCCTCCACACTGCCCCCAGAAACCCAGGGTTGACCCGTCGTCCCTCCTGCCCTGGGCACAGTGGCCCCAGGCAGCGCCCCAGGAGCTGACAGGGAGCAGGAGCCTTCTCACTGCTCCATCCTCCTCCCTGGACGGGGCAGGAAAGGACAATAAATAGAGAGAACAACAGGACAGCGGGAGGCGGCTTCCCCTTCCCTGCAGACAGCAGGGCTTCCTCCTACCACCCGCATCTACTCGCCCATCACAGATGGAGTCACTGAATTTATCCTGACTGTGCGGGAGACGAGGCTACAGGGAAACTGCAGATTCGTGGGAACAGCACTGCAAGGATGCGAGAACTCAGCAGGATGACGTCTGCAAACACTTGACAGAAAAACCTTAATAACCTCAGTCACCGCTAAAACACCCATCAGACCACATCCAGACCTACCTCTGACCCCTGCAGATACATAAACCTCCATCCTTGCTCCAGACACACCAGCAGCTTGTGACTTTTGCTTGCCCCAGCTAAACCAGTGGTGCTTTGAAGTGGCTGGGAGAAGCCAGACATGACTGCCAGCTCCCTGCACTGGTGCCAGCAGGGCTGGGGAACACAGGGACCCTCCAGGCTTCTCCTCCCAACCACACAGCCAGGCTCTGTTGCCTGCCCAGAGCCCATTCCCAGCCTTCAGCAGCTCCACACAGCGTTTTAACTTCTCCAGGTCCTAGTGCATTTCATAGTAGGTAACTTGGGCTCCCCAGGCAGAGCTGCTACCCTGGGCATCTTTACTGGGGTGACTCTGAAGGGCACAGGAGGCTGGTTGGGCTCCTTTCCCATGGGACCAAAGAAAACATCTGCTTGACAAAGGCCCAGCTTTTGACTTGTGGCTTTACTCCAGCTTGGGCTGCAAGCTGGGAACTCAGCAAAAACAAACTATTTCAAAAATGTCTCAGTGGAGAAAATAATAATAATAATCATCATCAAAACAAAGCATTTCAACAATTCCCTGCACAATCTTACCCAAAATATCCCACCACATCCCTACTGACTGCCAGCAGGCTGGGAGGAGACCTCCTGCTGCTGGAAATGGTACCCGAGAGCCTTTCTGCACTGGGGTGGATGGATTTGGTCTGGCTTGGAGAGGCTGAAGGTCACCGCAGGCAGCCTGGGCTTTGACAAGATGCAGGGACAAGGAGATGGGTGATGTAGAGGATTCTCCTCTCACTCTGCATGACCCCAGCACCGTGAGCAAAAAAAAAAGTATGGAAACCCCAAAAGTGAAATAAGGCATAAGANCGAGTCCAACCATTCCCACCAATCTCTAAACCATGTCACTCAGTACCTCATCCACCTGCACCTTAAACACCTCCAGGGAAGGCGAGTCAACCACCTCCCTGGGCAGACTGTTCCATTGCCTAATGACCCTTTCAGTGAAGAATTTTTAACTTATGTCAAGCCTGAGGTGTTGAAAAGATGGGTGGATGAGGTGCTGAGGGCCATGGTTTAGTGATTGATGGGAATGGTTGGACTCGATGATCCAGCAGGTCTTTCCCAACCTAGTGATTCTTTGATTCTGTGAACCCCGCCCCACATACATGGGCATAATCTGGATCCCCAGTGGGGAGAGCTCGCTTTTTAACAACCCAGACCAGAACCCCAGCCTGAGGCCAGGACACTGCTAATGCAAGAAGCACCAAGCCCCACAAATTCAGGCTTTTCCAGTAGTATTGAAGCTCTGCACATCGTGGACTTCATGGATTAAATGAACCACAATTAATAAACAGCTTTGGAACAAGGAGAACAATGATCAAATAGAAACTGCGTTTGTGCAACACTGCCTGACCCCTGCAGGAGAATTAACTACCCCAGGACATTCCCTCATCTTTCCACCCTTTGACTCTGCAAAATCCAGGCTGGCAGGCAGCACTGGAGGGGCCAGCGGGAGCTGCAGACCCCAGGGACCCCATGGTAGCGCTGGGGACAGTGGCTCTGGCAGCCAGACCTCCAGCAGTGCAGCTGAAGGATGCAGATTGTGCTCACCAGGACAGACCATACATGGGTTTAATCCAGGATCATGTTTGAGAGCATCTTCCAGCTGGTCATACAGCCCTACTCTATGCACCAGGGGATGGGTGTGCTGCTACGACCGGTGTGGAGAGCAAACAAACAGGAGCTGGACCCCTAAGGAAGCATTCAAGTCCCCTGAGCCACTCATAAAAAAAATAAAAGCTAGATTAAAAAGTGCAAAAAAGGCCACAAGGGAGCAGAGAGCCAGCCGAAAAGGGACTGTGGAGAGTTGTGCGGCGCAGGCAAGGAAAGCAGGTTCCTGGGTACAGACACAGCTCTGGATGGAGTGGTTCCCTGGCACAGGAAAGGGCTCACCAGTTGCTAAGGGGGGACAAACCCAACTGACCACAAAGCCAGTGGGCAACCATCTCCTCCCAGTCCCACCTCACCAAGGCTCACCCTAATGTGGGCAGCAGGTGGGCTTTTACCATTTAAGATCGTTAAAGTTAATAACAGCAATCATCTGCAATACACACCTGACGTCCACTTTTCTCCTAAACGGCAGCATGGCACAGAAGAGAGAAAAAAAGAGTCAAGAGAGAAGCTGAAATCACAGACACCGTACAAGCACACGGGAAAGCACCCATGAAGCTGAGGAGATCCCAGGCAAAAGAGGGAGCTGAGCGCTAACAGGGACAGGAGGGATGTGGCCTGGGGTTGGAGGGCACAGACTGGCCCACAAGGAGAGGAGGTGGCTTGGGGACAAGGCTGCAAGGAAGGGTCACCAGCAACAGGCCTGAGAACAGACTAATGATTGTCTCCAGCACTGGTGCCCTCGGACAAGCCCCTGTGTGTCTGGGCAGAGCGGCTCCACAACCGCAGGCAGGGATCACTCAGAGCATCCCTCCTCAAGCCCCCGGCCCCGGGGAGAGCTGGGCTTGGGGCTCTGCAGGAGGGACAAAGGTGTCAGCTCACCCATTTAGGCTTGGCTGCAGGGACAGGGACACTCACGTGTTGTTGACGATTTGTAGACGCTCTCCTTTCTTGAAGGACAAGTCTGTTTCAGTGCGGGACTCGTAGTCGTAGAGGGCCACGAAGGTGGTGACTCCACCTGCGACAGAGACCGCTCAGGACAGAGACAGCTGCCAGTGCTGTCGTCACACAGTGCAGGGTGACCCACAGAGGGATCCTCCTTTCCCATCACACCCCCACAGGCCAATCTGCTCTCCACAGATCTGCTCCCCCTCCAACTGAAAGAACAGTCCCTCAAAAGCAGGAGACCCCCTCATAACAAGAAAGAGCTGGAACCAAACCCACAAAGACCCAACCAAGACCTCCCTCCCATAATGCACCCCAGCCCACACTGACCAGCAAGCGCTCCGGCCCGCTGCGGCGAGGTGACTGTGTCAGAGCTGTTGAAGCCTCCAAAAAGCTTGGACTCAGCAGCCATGGGCCCGAAGTTGCGGCTGGGGGTCCGATGGGCATCAGGAGCAGCCGCTTTGCTGGGCGTCTGCGAGGCCGGGTAGCCCCCATGGTGGGCATTGTCTGTGGGCTCCAGGCTGCGCCGGCGCTGACTGGGGTCTTTGGGCTTGCTCTTGCTGCTCCCCATGGTCCTGGGCTGGAGGAGACAGACACAGGTGCATAGGGCCTCTATTATTATTATTATTATTGTTATTGTTATTATTACTATTAGCAGCAGCAGCCACCGCCACCTGGAGGAGAAAGACCTG